>JAJMKW010000006.1:0-367931 GCA_030569455.1 Australozyma saccharicola
ACACTGAGTAATGCAGTGGGAGACCATGTGTGAAATTGTGGTGCTGCAATCTTTTAATTTTTTTATGAGCTTTTAATGTCGTATTATGCGATTGAGATACTCTAGGTGAAATCAAGACACTTGTTTCCTTCTCTGATTCGGTTCTTGTGTCATTATTAATTTAATAGCCCAAGCTGCCAAAAAGCACTATGCAGTGTGTGTTAGATCACGTTGCATTGTAATTACACGGATACCCCAAATGTCACATTGCCGTATTTTTAGAAATCTTATCTTTATTCAATTTTCTTAAATTCAAAATTGTGGTATGGCAACCAAAAAGTGTTTAGTAGTGGGTCATCGCGGCTTCAAGGCCAAGTACGTTGAGAACACAATACATGGCTTTCACCAGTGCTTCAAAGCAGGCGCCACCTCTTTTGAAACAGATGTCTGGACTACGAGGGACCACGTTTTGGTTATTTCACATGATGTAAACACCAACCGGATCTTTTGTGATGAGAACGGAAACGAGACCAATTACAACATCCTTGAGACAGACTACAAGGTCCTTAAACCTCTTCGAACAATTGCTTCAGGGGAGCCGCTCCTACGGTTCACCGACATATTGGAGTGGTTTGTCAAATATATCAAAGAGCATGATTCAGGCAGTGATTACAAAATCATGCTTGATTTGAAGGCTGCCAATCCTTCTGTGATTCTCAAGCTTCTTATAAAGGATATGTTATCTGTCCATCCAGACTTGAATTGGTGGTTTCCCCGGATCCAATTTGGAGTATGGCATTTGAAATTTGTCAAGTACTTAAATGACCCGGAGATCACTGATTTATTCAATGATGTTCCAACTTACAAAGGGCGTGCTCATTTCGATCTCTTACACATATCCCTTAATTGGAGGGACTCGATGATATTCTTGAGTTACAATGAGTATCTTGATTTGAAGTATAAAGACAAGTTTAAGTTCAAGGTCACGGGGATTTCGATCATATACACCAGCACCTGGTCGCCTGATTTCGTCAAGTACTTCATTCCTGCCTTAAAGAAGCAAGATTTGGCATTGTATACCTGGACGATCAATATTCAGGCTCAATTAGAGTATTTCCGCAACTTGTGCTGCTACTCCGGTATTAAAGAGTACGGTATTATCACGGATCACCCAGATCGCATGGTAGAGCTTTGTGCGGCCGAGATTGATACTCCATCGCCACCACAAGCTTCTATCTTACAGAGAATTTTTTGCCTTGTTCTCTCTTTTCTTAAAACGCCACTGGTTAATAATGAAAATTTCGAGGCACCTGTAGATCCCATGAAAACATCGCCCGTGAAGCAAACTTTCTCTAGAAAGTTTTTCGCCTTTTTGCAACATATGGGCATATTTTAGAACAAAATAGAATCTAATAAAGTTTTGATCTTATAGATTGACTTCGGGACCAATCCTAAGTTAACTGTTCATATTGGAACATATAGAGCATATTATAAAATATTTCAGCCGCAAAGGTTTTAAATAAACACGGAAATATATTTAACTAGTTTAGAGTTCTGGTCGAACTTAGTTTGTAGATAGAAGCTCAACTCATCGCTTCTCCACACTTCGGATCTTAATAGTACTAGTACTAATTATAACGAAGAATGTTCAGCTCACTGCTACCGAGACCCAAAAACACGACATATGAAACTATTAAAATCGTCTTGCCGAAAAATGAAACAAAGAAGGTAGCACTTCTCCCGAAGCAATTGCTTGAAACCCCGGAGTCTTTCACTGAAGCCAAATCAGGCCTCGTGTCAACCGATAAGAAACCATCCTCTGTGAAGGAGCTTTTATTTAATCCAGATGGTTCAATTAATTATCCTCGGACCCTTGCAGCTGCTTCTGGTGGAACCGTAGGTGTTCAGGCCTCTTATGAAGATACCATTCCACTTAAAGTCAGATATCCACAGCTCAAGCATCATTTCCCAAGTTATACGTTGGAAAATTGTCCCAACGATTCCTTAAGGAAATGCGTGGAAGAGACTAAGCAAGTGATCTCCCAATTAATAACGAAGGTGACTGGTGGCGAAGAGCCAGAGAAAGATAAGACACTACATGGCTACTCGTCATCAACCTTCAACAACAACGAATCAAAAACGATAGAAATTTCCAATTTAAAAGAAGATCCAATGCTCCCGCCTAGATTTAAGCTACGAAATAACCGTCAGGAGCAAGCAGCCCCTCCTCCACCAGTCTTGAAGGCTGTTTCTACTGAGAAAATAACTAAGGAGATAAAGAGCAAGTGGCATATTCCTTCGGCAGTATCGAATTGGAAAAACAACCAAGGTTTTACAATTTCGTTGGATAAAAGAGTTAATGCAGCTAGCGGAGGTGCTGCCGCTCCTGAGGCTGACTTTAATTTTGAGAAATTTTCTCAGCTTTCGCAAGCTTTGGAGACCGCAGATGCAGATGCTAGAAAACAATTAGAAGAGAAGCATGAGATTCGTAGAAGCATGGCAACTCGCGAAAGAGAGCAGAAGGAGAACGATTTGCGTCTTATGTTAGAGAACGCTCGAGCACATAAAAGAAGAGCCGAAAATGATGATACTACAAGAAAACGCCGTCACTGAAGCGTCTGTTCTCATAAACATGATTTCTTTCGACAATTTTTAATATTTTAAAAAGGTATAACTTAGTCCATTATAGTTGTCTATCTGCAAATATATAGACGATTGAATATATTAATATATGTCATCATAATTTGGTACAAAGACTATCTCTTTCCCTTTTTTGGCTTTTCCTTCGATTTGTCACCTCCCTCGTACAATGATTTGTTAAATTCATCACGAGCAGCGCTATTGATCCATTCGAGTACCCTTGTTACCTGAATTTGTTTTTTCATATCACGCTTCTTGTCCTTAAGTTCGTCCAAAAGCTTCGAGAGGTCTGATGTTGAGCCAGAATTAATAGTTTCCTCAGTAGTCTTTTGCCGCTTGACAGGGGTGTCACCATTTCTGCGGCCCCTCTTTCGTGACAGTAGTCCTTCGTCAGTTTCTTCATGGCCAACCTCTTTCACATCATCATCAAATTTTTTCTCGAGCAACTTAGCCTCAACTGCCTCGATTTGCGAATCAATATCAACATCCTCTTTTGGTATTTTGTCTAGCCAAAGTGCCTTTCTCCGTGCAGAAATACTACTAGCTGCTCCTTCCTTAATTCGAAGTATTTCCTTACGCAACACCGATTCGCGCTTACCCCAAGGGTTGAGCCATTTGAGTAAGTCGTCCAATTCTTCTGCCTTTTCGAAGTACATCCATTGATCTCCCGAGATGAGTGGTGCAGGCCTTTCTTCGAGGAACTTGCGGCTTAAAAGATTCAAGTCCAGTACATTAACCTCCGCTGACAATGCACCGAGACGATCAATTAACTCTGTCCCATTGTTGGAAAGAATCTTATCCCTTCCATAAGAAATGCTCAATTCCTGTGCAGCTCGCGTAGTACTTTGAGGGAGATTTCTAAAGTCCATAACTTTCAATGGAGGACCGCCGTCTTCAAGGTCAAGATATTCCGGTTCTGATGATTTCTTCATCGTGCCGCTAGCATCAAACCTCGATTTTTGCGATTCTTCGAGATCTGCGTTAAACAGGGATGATAGCTTGGTAGCTCCCTCCCGATCTAGCTTCATGTGCTGCATCACATCCATAGAGTAAGGACCTTGAATCCAGAGCCGTCCCATAAGATAAGTCTCGTCTTGATTTTCGTCCTTATCCTTGTCATCAAATTCGTCTTCGCTCTCAGGCTCCTGTTGTTCGTCGTCTTCATCTATAGTTCCAGAGGAGTGGAGATTTGGAAGCCCGTTATTCTCAAACCACCAGTAGCGGTTATAATGTCTGTCTTTTCCAAGCAAACTAACACGTTGACAGTCAATCTGTGAGAGTTGCATCTCAGCCTTTTTCTTTTCCAGCTTCATTTCCTTAATCTTCGTGATAGCAGCCTCACGCTTGTCCCAGCATTCTTGAAAGGTGGGGTCCTTTGTCAAGAGATCTTTTTCGTAATCGGTCATTTCGTAACCAGCAAGATTGAGTCTATGCTTTTTGCGGGTAAACAGTTGCCACAACTGGGGGTCAGTTGCGGTGTTGGCTCCATCCATCAACTTTTCGTAGATTTCCGTATGAATTTTATTCGCATTCTCAATACACACCTTCAAGTCCTTGTATATTTCAAGCTTTTCGCGACGGTAAGCTGTAGTTGACTCAAGGGAATCTTCGATATAGTTACGAACCAAGGGGCCCGATACCACAAGCGAAACGAGAATGGATAGAACTTTGAGTCTTAAATCAAGCGAACAATAGTGATAGAAGCGATTTAAAACGCTTGATGGGGAACAAGGAGCTCCTTTAGGTGCTAATGTTCTGTATGTCTCCTGAATAGTTGAATAAAACTCAGGCACATATTCCACAAGAGAAAGCACTCCCAAAACAATCAGCTGCCAATTTCCATCCTTAAAATTTCTTTTGCGGAGTCGCTCGTACCAAGGAGTACCTCTATGGTTCATTACTTGGTAAGCATTGTGAGTGCGACTAGCGCGTTTTGCGCTATTTTCCTCGTCAATGACTTCCTCTTCATCGTCTGCATCACCATCCTCATCAACAGCCGTTGAATTACCACCGAATGTCTTGGGCAGTGTATTCCGGGATCGGGAGTCAACAGAGCTAGCTTCATCTTCGGATTCATCCTCATCGAGTTTAGAAGGCTTAGCCTCAGAGTCACTTTCTGAGCCCTTGTCGTTGCCTTCGCCATCCTCTTCCTTCACCAGATCATCATTGAGATCAGCGCTGTTGATTGGTAAGGTAATTTGAAGACCGTAAATGTTCTCTGCGTCCTCGACGATTTTAGAAGAAGGGATTTGATTACTCACAATAGCACCAAGTAATGCGCACCAAATTTCGTCCAAGAGCTCGCACCTTCCTGCTTTGTTAAATTGGTCGCCATTCCAGCTCATGGCATAAAGAAAGTCATCGAATGTGAAAGTATCCAACTTTAGAACAGAGTGGTAGATATTTAGAAACATCCAGCACTCTAGAGCTTCTTGCACAGATCCCAAAGACTCCCTTTTGAGTTCATTTATCTTTTTACGCAAGTCGATGCGCTTTTGCTCTTTCTCATCGGTCTCTGTTGTAATATCCTTCTCTTCATGCGACCCATCTTCCGTTTTCATTTCAACATCGTCAATATCCCTGAACTCATCTTCTAGCTCTTCTGCAATTAATTTGTGAAGCGATAAAGCATTGTCTGGAAGAAGTAGTATTAGCGGAATAGGCCTAGAAGTTTGAAGGTCAAATTGGAGAGTCAAATCCTCCACTAAGGTCTTCTTCGAAGGTTGGAACGAAGAAATGGTAAGAACGTTATTTTCCATAATCTCTCTCTGGATGAGTGGTGGGAGGTGATGTGCAGGGAACTTCAGCCGAAGTTCGTGTTTAGGGTTTGTCTTAGCTCCAATTATGGCCTCTAATTGAGCAGGGTCTATGGCTCCCAGTGCGTTATATGAGAGCGCATTCGTTCCTCTTGGTTTGTATTTACCTCTTACCTTCCTGGTGGTAGTTTCTGCGGGTACCATCCCTAATATTTCGTAGTCATCGTCATAGATTACACTGCCCGTTGGGGTGGAGGATTCGTATTGCTTGAACTCCTCAGGAAATTCGCGTGGGATTCTGTATTTTTTGGCAAACTTTTTCTTCACCACCCAAGGAGAGCCCGACATGTATGATCTGGTCACAGTCATCTTAATGAAGACCTTAATAAGCCATTTCGTGAAGTGATTACGATCTCTTGAGATTTGTTGATTTGTAGCGATAACTTGTGAGCCCTCGCCAATTATCGAAACTAAGTATTTTGTATCGGATGGATTACTGTATTGAACTTTTTCGCGTATTATTCCTCGCTGTTTAACTGTAGAGATGTACGAATGAACATTAGGGTCTTCTGGTTGTGAACTGGCAGGGATGCCTTTTTTAGTGTCTGATGTGGTGGTGAAAATTTTCTTAACAAACACTTCCTCTCCAGGAAAGTATTCAGTCTTGAATAGCAGGTATATTTTGTCTACTAGAAGGTCTAATCTTGTGACCTTGTTAAACTGAAGGAACTTCAAAATGTGCTCGCGAAGAGACTCTGGGAAATTAGCATCTGCATCAGCATATTCTTTTTGTTCAGAGGCGTACGCTTCAAAGAATGTCAAACATGAACTACCGGAAATCTCACACGAAAACTTGTGTCGCTTGTAGAAATCCATACGAGCAAGATAGTCTTCATAATCAGTAAACCATTCGTTTGTTTGAGGAATCAAGAAAATTTCTGTATTAAGGTCAGTTGGGAGTGGACGCGGCCGCTGTATTGTCACTTGTTTCTTTCTGTATAACACCATTTAGGGCAGGGATGATTGAATATAGATCCAAGTATTAGCGTGTCAATAAAGAAAATAGGACCCGAAAAGGGGGGTTCCGATCAAGAAAAGATGATGAGAGGGAAATGAAAGCTTCAAAAATGTCTCAATTGAGCAAGTGATGTTGGAGAGGGTTGTGACGTTAGTTTCAAGTACGAAAACAACACTCAATCGACAGGGGAGAAGAATCACCTATTATTATGGTCAAAAATTGACTGGATTAGCGTTATAGTAAGAGTATTGAATTAACCGAACAGAATCGGATTTTTGAGGCTACTTTTCAAGGGACGTGAATTTGTGATTAGAAAAAAAAAAAGTGTATGTAGCGTAAAACCGCTCAAATCGAGGAGAAACTAATGAGGCAAAAAATAGGAAATGCATGGTTTGAAGGATATGTGCACTCGCCCGATAGGTGCTTTATGGCTGCAAAGTGCGAAAGTCCGGGTCCAGGGTTCTACGGAACAGAAGCAACGGAACGAGGAAATTTGGTAATTCAAATCGATCCAATACTTCCGAAATGAAATTTTATTCATCCAATCGTTTTTTTTTGCAAATTACTTTGCTTTTGTACGAAAAGACGTGACACTTTCGTGACTAGTGTCCTGCGCCCTGCCTCTAATGTGCGCATACTTCACCCTTGTTCAGTACGGTTTTACTGTTATGATTAGTCTCTGCACAGTACCTGGGAATCAAATGCAAAAAAGTTTGAGCGTCGAATTTGGGCTTTGGTTGAAAATTTATTTGTGGTCTTTCGTGGACATAATCAACGTGTTGAGAAAGCGCGTTTTTATTGGAATCTGGCTTTTCGATTTAGATTGTCGTTGTGTTATGTGGTTTGGCTCATTTGTGTTTGTGTAATTCTCCTTGTCTCAGCGCTTCTGAAGCTCCTTCTCAAGGTTCCTTTTCACATACAATTTGATTATTTATGTCATTTTTGGGGAAACTGAAAGAGGATGATATTATGAAAAAGATTACTTTGTTTGGTTAGGTTTCGTAAGGTTTATTTGGTTTTTTGGTTAATTTGGTTAATTTGGTTAATTTGGTTAATTTGGTTAATTTGGTTAATTTGGCTAATTTGGCTAATTTGGCTAATTTGGCTTGCAATTGTATAGCATTACCCTTGATTATGTCTCTTATTATTGCATCTCTGCGCGGGCTAGCTCCCCTATATTATTAATTACGCTCTATTTTTTTTGTATTCTATTCATATTCCAAATTTATATTAATTGTAGTTTATTTTTTGCAGCTCATCTTATTCTCAGAAAATTAAAACATCAAATCGTTCATTGTTACTTTAGTGCAACTTCCTTGGATCTCACTCTTAACATTACCTATTAATACCAAAGTGATGCCATCACACACAAAAAAATAAAGATACTTTAAATATCTTGAATATCTTTAACAAAGTTAAAATACTATCCCCTTACTTATAAAATTAAAATTACCCTTGATCCATTCGCCATACTCTCAGTGTCCCGTTAGATCTATTCATTTATAATGTTCCTGCATAACGTGGCCCTTCACATCGCTACATTTCTCCAAATCTATCTACACTTGTGCTGTGTACCCATCAACTGAAATGCTTAGACAAAACACAAGAGTGGCTCTGCAAGTATCTGGTCGCGTGGTTGAATCACTCCGTGCCTTTCATCAAGGTCGCTCGATCCTTGATAAAGAGGAGATGACTTCTCCTCTGCAAGTCGCAAAAGACTCCACTCTTCCACACATCCCTCAAAAGTTCAAGAATGCTCCTCGTCAAGCCAAGAAGAAGGCTCCTTTTTTATCAGACCACAAGATTGAAAATGACCCTAACTACAAGATGTCTTCTTTTGCACAAAATCTCGGTCAGCTTATGATCCGTTTCTTCAACATCGACATGGACAAGTCTCGTGCTGGACCAATCGCTGGTTCTTACTACTTTGGCGAATGTAAAAGACAGGGAATGTACTATCCCAACGAGCCCGATTCTGAAACTGCTAAATTCTTCTACCAGACTCTTGCTCTACCTAAAAGTTTCACTCAATGGTTCCAAATTACCGCTTTACATTACTGGATCTTATCTGTTCGTATGAGAGCAATGCCTTTCCAATACGGAAAGAACTACCAACAAAAGCTTGTTGACCGTATATTCAGAGATATGGAATTACGTATGTCCATCGAATTGGGTATTAGCTCAAACAGAATCATTGAGGGTTACTTGAAGGACTATCATACCCAGTTATTGGGACTTGTTCTTTCCTACGATGAGGGTCTAGTTACCGATGATATTACCTTTGCTGCCGCTTTGTGGAGAAACGTCTTCTCTGGTAATGAAAACGCCGACGTTAGACACGTTGAGGCTTTACTCGGTTACGTCAGGCAACAGTTATACGTATTGAACAAGATGAGTGACAGGGAGTTTGGTTTTGGTGACTTTTCTTTTGTTCCACCTGATCAGGTTGTGAAGCTTTTGACCAAAGCTCAGGAGGAAAAGCTTCGTGCTTCCGCCAAAGAGGCCTTCGCTAAGAGGAACGCTCCTTCCGACCGTAGTAACCTTTCTTTGGACGAGTAATCATACTCATCCTATTTTAATGTACATATTCTCTTTAATGTAAGCAAACGAACGAAATTTCGAGGTAGCAATTTATTTATTTGAAAACTAACAACTGAAATGTGATGCCTATGGCGCATTCAAAATCGGGAGCTACAACTTTGACTCCGAGTCGTAATGAGTACCGAAACTTCCACGAATCATGACGTTCATGACGGCATAATGTACTCCGTCCTTGGCGTTTGGAACGTCTTTGTCACCCAAGACAATATTCTCATACAACCTGAAGCCAAACTTACTATAAATAGGAATGTTGTTAGCAGAAGAACTTTCTAAATATGCAACATTGTTGGTTCCAGGCAAATCTATGTAATTCTCAAACATATACTCGAAGATGAGACGAGCGTTTCCCTTTCCCCGGGCCTTGGCGAGTGACCCCATGTAAACTAAAGTGTAAGTGTCTTTGCCTATCAAGTTCTTGTCAGTTTCAAAGATTCTGTGGCATGTATCGTGTAACAATGGCATCATACCTCTAAAGATCTTATCTTGGCCCTCTGGACCACAGATGTGCCAAAGTTTATCATAGCCAGAATCCATCAAATTGGCGAAACTATCCAAACCGTCCTCTGCGGATTTTGGATGCGACCAAATAGCTACAGTTTCGAATTCCTCGGCGTCTTCGCCGATACCAAAACACAATCCTTTAAGGATGTGCTGCTTAAGGTAACATTCATAAAGCAAGGTATCAATCTGATCCTTCACTGCAGGGTCTTTGACATGCACAGTCAAAAGAAGAGCGAGGCTGTCTTTGACAAATGCTTTGCATAGCGTTCTTGTTGCCTTTGGAACATCATCAAGAGTCAATCTCTTGATTCTATCAAAACGCTTAGAGGGAGCAGCAAGCGATGAATTCGTATCCGCCATTGTTTAGAAGTAAAGTTTGATATTTAAAAGGATTAATATTCAAAAGGAAAGCACAAATTTATACTGGTAGCTCAACTTAATCCACATAATCTTGGGGATCCAACTAGAGAAGTAGCTTACGAGTATAACTCAAAAAGAGACGCAAGGGAGGTTCGTTTTACGTGAAGCTTCGGGTTATGATTGAACTGAGAGCCAACGAAGGATATACTGTATTAATTTGTAAGTGCCAGTTGGTTAAGGTCATTGAAACTCTACACATAGAGTAAGTATATATACATCAAGAGTCCAACCTATCACCCCCCTCTCATTACCGAATTCGGAATGCGGAACCGTTGGGTTGTAACCGCTAACATGCATGCCTGTACTCATATGTTCAGGCAAGGAACTTCAAAGCGAAGATGTTTATATGCAAGCCCGCTAACCAGAAACGGTTCGAAGCGGACCTAAAGATGAAATTGAAGCTAATCTCAGTTAGGTTGAATGTTTCAACAATAATTAACTTCAAAAAAAAAATTATTAACTTTAAGAAAGCCATATGAACGTTTAAACGTCGAAACTATAGAGAATCTTCTCAGATATTTTATTATTATCATGGCTAGACTATCATAGATTCGCCATATAAACCAACACTTCTGTATCACTTTTTGCCCTTTTTCTTTTTCTTTTGCTGTTTCTTGGAGTTACTCAAACTGTTACCACTTGGAGCGGGCGACAGCTCAATGGCTCCTTGATGGCCGCCAATCTTCTTCTTCAAATCTTTCTTAGAAGGCTTGTAGTATGTACGGAGCTTCATTGGAAGCCATCTCTCTTGATCTAAGTCCTTTTCGGGATTAAAGTCAGCACCAGTCTTCAAAACCTTACTCTTAGAAAATTTGGGTTTGCGAGCTTTCTTGGTAACCATTGACAGAGCAGATTTGGCCTTTCTAGAAGGAGCACGAGTCTGTGGGACTTGCGCTATTAACTGATCGACATTTGCTTCCAACAAGGTTTCAACATCTTCTTGGGAAGCCAAATCATTGTCAAGCGAAACATTTTCTGCTTCTGTAATCAAGGATATGACAACGTTATCTGGCTGGGCAGCTTTCAAATTCTTCAAAATAGACGCAACTTCAATGGACGAGTCAACGCTTATGAGTTTAAATACTACGCTAGACACAAAATTGTGCAAAAGTGTGCTCTTCAAATCTTCGACGCTTAGCTTTTCAAATTCTTCAACAATCTGGCTGTATAAAGTAGCCAATTTCTTGTGACTTTTTGTGACCTCATAAAGATTGATGAGACAAGAAAATAACGATGCATGCAAGTTAGAAGTAAGCGTTTGAAGTTCCTTCAGAGTGATAGTCTCCAAAACATCGATGGCTTGGTCAAATCTAAACGATTTTGCATTGATAAATACCAACAATAAAGCAGCGGCGACCACAGTATCATTGATCTCTCCCTTAGAAAGCTCGCCAAGAGTAAATTTGTACACTTTTTTCGAGACTGCTTTCCAGTTGCTCTCATTTTTTAAGTCTTGAACGGGAATCTCGAGTCTCACTAACAATTTGATGAGCAAGGGAGTGTAATCACCTTCGAATTCTGCTACGAATTCGTTGCCAAAAGAAGTCTTGAAGAAGCTGGACACTTTTGATAGCGTATTACTCTGATATGATAACAAAAGGTGGTTTTTTACCAATGACCGATACTGGGAACGAGTCATCTTGTTTCTGTGGAGGTGTAAGACATTTTTGTAGTTCAATTCCCTAGCTGTGTAATTAACGTTTTCAGGAGTTGATGTAAGAGAAACAAGGTTACCCTTGATGATTTGTTTAGTCAATAAATCAGTAACACCCTCCATATCTAAAGATTCCAAAGTCGAGATTGCTTGGGAAGTGTGGCCTGAAATTTGATAGACGTAAGCTAACGCCAATTCAATTGGAGCAAGCTCAGCAGCTAAATCCTCAGGATCAGAATCAAGGTTGTGTTCAGTACATAAGGAAGATGCGTGTTTCAACAATGATAAAGATCTGTCAATATTGTTGTTTCTCAACTCGATCAAGGCTTCGTTGAAAATAAAGTCGTAAGACTTCTGATCTTCACTGATTATCAATGATGGCTTTGAGTCGGAGCCAGTGAATGAGATTTGAGAGATTATAGCTCTTTCATTACATGCAATATCTAATTTGTTGTCAACACTGTTGAGAGTGATAAGCTCGTGGTACAAGTTCAAAGCCTCGGACATTCTACCAACTTGGTAATAACATTGGGCCATGACATGCTTCAAAGCTGTTCTCAGGATCTCACTAATTTCGCTGGAACTGACGCTACTTTCATAGATCTCCTCGACGGATTTAACATTGCCAGTTTTGTAGTAGATGTATGCCTTTTCTAATGGAAATTCTTGAAGAATATCTTGTGGAACCTGCTTAAGGAAGTCCAAGGCCTTGTAATATCTATCAGTATTGATCAACGATACAATGACATTGTGCACAGCTTTAATATCTCTGAACTCTTTGATCTTGGCTAAATACTGGTATGACGCCTGGAAAATGGCTTCGTGGTCAGAGAAATCCTGCGCGGTGGCCACGTTTAATGATTTAAACGATGAAATAATGGAACTAGACATCTTCCAAAAGTACTACGTTTCGTTGTTTTCGAGGAAGTGTCAGTTTTATCTTTCGTTCTTGAGTCTTTGAATCCTTGACATTTTTTCAGAGACTGCATGAGTTGGAGTGAGTGGCCGAGTGGGGTGCAGAGAGAAATATTAAAACAACTTCATTTTAGATATATATGTCTGAACAATAAAGAATCAAAGATTGTTCAAAAAAATTCTTATCGTTTTATTTTTCTTTTGTATGAATGCTTTCTCTTTCAAGCATCCCAATGATAGACCCTGGAACGAGCGCTGCGTCCATATCATGTGTGTACGATAAATGTGAAGAAACTACAGTACATTTTTTTAATATTCTAGTTAATCGTAACATTGTAAAAATCTTTGCGAAAATAGTTTATGGGTATCAATATGTGGGGAATGGTTTGTCTCTGTCATGAGTAAATGCGCTGGCAAGGAAATTAAACTGGGTTGATCTTAAATTGAGCTTTTTTCACCAAATGAAGCTTGCCTCGATTTGCGCCAACAGATAACGCTCTCTTGCGACGGGCTATTTCCCTCAGTTTTGTAATGAGGAATTTCTCTACCTCGTCGGCCTCTTCGTCCGTTGCGCCAGTTCCAGACCGGTGAAGTATTTTATTTAGCGAGTTACGAGGAGGCGTTATGAAACTGGGAAGGGTGTTGAACTTTTGCAAAGAACCACTGGTGTTTTGAGCATTTTGAGGCTGATATAAAGTTGTCAATCTTTGACGCCCACGCCTGAGTTGACTATGAGATGACAAGTAACCTGGAAACTTCTGAATGCTAAGATTTGCAAGAGGACGTCTGTGTGTATAATTCAGTTGGATTAAGCCCATAACCTTAGGCTGCAAAATGTTCTCCTTGTCATCATTCATAAGGTCCTCTGCAGGACTATCTTTGATGGAAGGCACAACATTGGAAGGAGGATCATGATAAATTTGAAAACCCGGGCCTACTGGCTTGCTTTGGTTCTTCGTAAGATTTAAGTCGAGTCCCAGCTTTATGCTTTTTGAAGGCAGTAACACCAGAGGTGTTTGGGAGCGAGATTTAACGGGCGATGTTGGCCTCGAGTTCAAGAAGGACTCCGATCTATTAGCAAGAGGGCGAGAATACATAGCGATGCCTACTTTGGAAGAAGAAGAGGGAGAGTATTCTAGTTTAAGAACTGAAGAAAAAACTTAAGGAGAATCGAATTTTGCGAGATTTTCGTAAGATATATGTGGTGTGTGGGTAGAGTGTTATTGTTCAGACGTGAAGCAGGGGACTAGCATGGGATCGCGGCTATCCACGGTGAAGCAAACACGGTGAGAGGATGACTTCAGGAGATTGAATTGAAATGTATCTTTTACTAACTATTCGGAAACAATTTGATTGAATTGATTAATTTGTTTTCAAATTTCAAATTTGTATTCTAAAATTAAACAGTAGTTCCTTTCTTGTATTGTCCATCTCTACAGACTCAGTCATAATGCCGCCCAAGTTCCACCATAATTATTATACAGGACTAAAATCACGGTAAGAAGTTAGTGTACCTAAATATGTTATAGGAATTGGGAGAAGAATAGCGTTTTTTTGAAAGGATTATGCCTGTTCATTATATCGCCGACTTTTGGATGGTAGTGAAGATTTTAGCTGTTAGCCCGGCTGAAAGAGACGCAGATCGAACGGCGGAACCAGAATGACTTAACTATATATTTTGAGGCAAGAATTCACCAAGTTTTGCAAATGTAATTTTTTAGATCATTTGTCTGATTTGATGTCTTTCGGGCCTTGCTTAGGGATCGTGCTTAAGGCTATACAATCTTTGTTAAAGCTATGTCAATGACTCTGTACCACATTCTGTCCTAAAGAAACATAATTTAAACAGAGACTTTCCAACATCAATATACAGAATCCGTTTTCAAAAATAGCAGTATAAGGACTGTGAGTGAAATACCGGAAACAAACCTTATAGACAATGATCCCGGCTAGTAGAAGGACACTACGCGATAAAAGCAAATTTATTATTTTTAAAAAATTAAATTTTATTCGAAGAGCCTATATGGTATAAAAGAATTGAAAGAAATGCAAATCCTGGGAAAATATTTTTCTATAACTTAGAACAAGTTAAGAACGAAAGCACCGAAAATAAGGGCGGAAGCACCGACCATGTTAGAAGCAGCCTTACCAGCGACAACAACAGAAATTGGAGCAGCAGCAGCACCAGTGGCAGAAGAGACAAGGGTGGTGACAGCAGCACCAGTGGCAGAAGAGACAAGGGTGGTGACAGCAGCACCAGTGGCAGAAGAGACAAGGGTGGCAGCAGCACCAGTGGCAGAAGAGACAAGGGTGGTGACAGCAGCAGTGGCGGTAGCTGGGCCGGAACCTGGAACGGTGACAACAGCAGGGCCAGCAGCTGGGCCAGCAGCTGGAGTGGTAGCAGCTTGAGTGCCAACAGCAATGACACCGGTGACGGTGACAGTACCTGGAGCAACAGAGGTGGTAACTGGAACACACTTGTTAAGGCTGCAAGAGGTGACAGTGATGACAGTGCTCAATGGGCAGTAAGTAACGTAGTTAGTAACAGCTTGGAAAACTTGGTTGCAGACACGGGTACCACAGTCAGTAACAGTGATAAGAGTGGTAGACTTGTTGGTAAGGTAAGCAGTGGAGCCCTTGGCAGCAGCGGAAGCAGCAGAAGCAGCAGAAGCAGAAGCTCTGGAGGCAGAAGCAGCAGAAGCAGCAGCAGCAGAAGCAGAAGCTCTGGAGGCAGAAGCAGCAGAAGCAGCAGCAGCAGAAGCAGAAGCTCTGGAGGCAGAAGCAGCAGAAGCAGCAGCAGCAGAAGCAGAAGCTCTGGAGGCAGAAGCAGCAGAAGCAGCAGCAGCAGAAGCAGAAGCTCTGGATGCAGAAGCAGCAGAAGCAGCAGAAGCAGCAGAAGCAGCAGAAGCAGAAGCTCTAGAGGCAGAAGCAGCAGAAGCAGAAGCAGCAGAAGCAGCAGAAGCAGCAGAAGCAGAAGCAGCAGAAGCAGCAGAAGCAGCAGAAGCAGCAGCACCAGTGGTGGCAGCAGCACCGGAAGAAGCAGCACCAGTAGTGGAGGCAGCACCGGAAGAAGCAGCACCAGTAGTGGAGGCAGCACCGGAAGAAGCTGGAGCGTTAGGAGAAACAACCTTAATAGAGGAGCTAGGAGCTGGCAAGTTTACTGAGTGAACAGTGGTGACATCAGCGTAGTCAAGAGTGACAGTGAAAGAAGTGTTTGGACCAGTGACAGCGGTGATGCTGACCTTGGTTGGTTGGCTCAAGTTAATAGCAACACCGGCACGCTTTTGAGCACCGTTGTTGTAAGCGACGAAAGCGTAAATAGTGAAGCTGCCATCAATGTTGAAGTTGTTAGCAGTCCATTCATCGTTGAAAGTAATGGTGAAGATGTTAGTGGAAGCGTCACCAGTGACAGTGGCCATGTTGTTACCGGAAGCATCAGTAATTGGGAAAGAAGATTGGAAACCAGTGAATGGAGCTGGGATAGCGAACTTGGCGTTAGCACCAGAGTCAATACGGTCAGCGTACTTCAAGTTAACAGTGATGGCGAAAGCGTCACCCTTGTAAGAGAGAAGAGAGCCAGTAGTGTAGTCAATAATGCTGACACTGTCGACAACCTTGAGGTTACCGAAGTCGGTCATGACAACCTCTGGGACGGTTTGTGGAGGACCGTAAACAACAGCAGAGCTGGAGCTAGAGGAGTCGGAGGTAACAGAGACACCAGAACCAGTAGTGGTGGTGGAGACATCAGTACCAGTGGTAGAGACATCAGTACTAGTGGTAGAGACGACGGAATCAGTGGTAGAGACGACGGAATCAGTGGTAGAGATAACAGAGCTGGAGTCGATAACAGTGCTCGAGATGGTAGATGAAGTAAAGTCAGTACCAGACGAGATAGAAGAAGAGTTGGAGGTAGCGTTGTAGTTACGTCTCAAAATTGGTCTAGCAGCCAAAGCGCCGACAGAGTTGAGACAGATAAGAGCGAGAGAAAGAGACAACTTCATGTTAATCGATACTGTTTCGAAATAAGAAAAAAATAAAGTTGGACCAATATCTGGCTTCTTTTATACCTTTTGTGATACTGCGGATATTAGCTTCATGTCAGCTTGATCCTTTTGCAGCTGCCACATTTTGCAACTTTCTGCATCATAGAGATTTACCCGCCGTGCATCGTGAAGGATGTGTGGGTGTCGCCAAGTGGAATGTACAACTTCCCTGAATGTGGGACATGATTTTAACTGCAAAAGTTTACTTTTGTTATTCTTGATGATGTCATTTTCGAAAACATTATGAATTATAAATCTTAGCAATCTCCTTTTCCAGATTGTTTGAATTCTCTGTCAATATCTATGGTGGTGCTTCTAATTATGAATTTTGGTCCTGCAGGTTGGTCGGAAAAGTTGTAGTAATAATTCGTTGATTACGACGCAGTACCCTTTACACCCTGTGCGCATAACCGCTTTTTTCATGTCGACAACAATATTAACGAGCTTAAGGTTATTCTCTATATCACACATAACCACACATATCACGTCAACAACCGTTTCTTAACTAATACAGGTTTGACATTGCAGTGATTGTGGGGTGAGATTCTCCTTTGAATCTCGGCTTTTCTGTCCTCTAGTACTCAATTAATTATCACTCGGGAGGTGTACCTTACATCGATCGTGAGAATCAGAGAAGCTTTTGGGCGCCCCTATTCATAAAGTTTCATTTTGGTCTGCATATAATCTATGTCCGGATTGGCACTTGAAACGATAATCGCTGATGTCCACTCCATAGAAAAGCCTTCAACAGAGCGACGTTGATGCACCTGCATCTAAGTTGTTGAGTCGTCTGCATTCAAGCTAATGATTCGACATCAATATTTTGTTGTGTTAATATTAGATCATCAAAAGACTCTAATTCTCTGGAGCTTTCCATTCAACTAACTTAGGAAGCTTTTTTGCGTCAATTGACTTATTTTTACCACAAATTGGTCTATTTCATCCGTGCTATTACCATATTTGTAGCAACCACTTAAAATATAACAGTCCTGCATGAATCTGTGGCGTGTAAACAAAATCAGCCGAGACGCATGTATGCATCAATCTTTTGAGGCTCTGTCCAACGATCGTTGATTTGATGTTTTTTGTGCATAGTATGTTATGAGCTCAAGTTGTAAGAGGCTTTGCTGCCTGATAGATTATAATTGGATAGGAGCCATAGTTACGAGCACCATACATTCTTGACAACAATCGGTAAACTTTCTTTCCCCTAACCCAGGCTTACTATTCGAAAACAATGAAGTGACACCCTCGTAAATATAACACCTTCCATGATTGATATACGTCTAAATCATGACTTCTATAATCCATTGGGAAAGTAAACTTTCAATTATGACAAATTCCTGCTCGATAATTTGAATTATATCGAAATTGCGGAAAGTGTAATCCCGCGCATGCTCCCTTGATGCAAATGGTGTTGGTTGAATCTTCATTAGGCCTGTACTCAATCTTTTTTTAGCATTGATACTTCCATTTCGAGAATTTGTATGATGCCAATTGGGCTAGATGCACAACTGAAATGTGTCAAAAAAAGAACGCATTTATATGCAGACCGAAGATGTTTTACAATGCATCCATGATTAACTGAGTCCGTAAGTGTAATTACCATAATTAAACAATTTAAACAATTTATAGTAAGCTTTATCTGTGACACATGAAATTTCTTGCCGAAAAAATTTCTACTTGCTCTAGCCGTAGCTCAAGATGAATCAACTCAAAATTAATTGTGAGAACTTGAGGGCATAGACCCTTCGTATCGAAATTGTTAACCGCATTCAGTTACACGAGATGCAAGGCATCCTAAGTTATATCCGGAATTTTCGCTTGAGTTGGGTGTTTCCTGCCTCGAATTCGGACCCATTAATATTGACGCAAATTGAAGGCCATATCCATTCAAACGCCCGAACTAAAAGTTGGTATGTGTACATAGCAAAGCTGAATGAATACAGCTGGGAAGAAAAAGCTCAAATTTGATTCCCGTGGGTGCAACAAGGAGTCAGTTTCTCTCAAATGTGTTTTCCCTACAGCTGTCAGTAAAGAATCATAAATTTTTTATCATTATAAGTTATTGAACTATTGAAAAGAACGCTGGTTTAACCTCTGTAGAAGTTGTTTTCGACGAATGGCAATTTCACAACCTTTCCAGGTCTAGGTTTTCCTCTAAGCATGATTTGGACCTCATCCCCAATTTTCACACTCTTATCAAGGTAACTCTGGGAAACATTGACTCCGAGTGTTGGGGATAATGAACCAGAGGTAACTTCTCCAACATCCTTTTCTCCAGTCAGATCGAGGATTTTTGCGTGGGTTCTTGGAGCTGGGCCCTCAGATAAGATACCAATACGACGTCTAGTCACAGACTTTAAGTCTGACAATTGCTTCAAAATAACTGAGCTACCGTTAAATGATTCACCCCGAGATCTTCTGGTCTTAGGAATTAACCATGCTAAGGATGCTTGCACTGGAGTAATATCCTCGCTTAACTCATTGCCATAGAGACACATTCCAGCCTCCAATCTCAAAGAATCTCTTGCTGCGAGTCCGATTGGTTTAACTAAGTTTGGAAATTCGTCAATTAAGAACTCAAAGAAACCTCTGGCTTGAGCGGTCTCTGCATCGTTAGAAGATGGGATTGATAATTCAAAACCGTCTTCACCCGTGTAACCTGTTCTCGAGAGGTGAATCTGTGAGTCTAAAAGACTGTTAAGACTCAAAAACTTGGTTTGGCCGAATTTAATTGCACTTAAGTTTTCTTTGGTGAATTTTTGCATCAAGTTGGCGGCCTCGGGACCTTGAACTGCTAACAAAGTCGATTCAAAGGTCTCGTGATTGACGTTATCAAAGGCCTTCAATTCTTTGTTGATAAATTCTAAATCCTTATCCCTACATCCAGCATTTGTCACCATGTAGAATTGATCCTTGCCGTGCTTAGTGATAATTGTATCATCAATAATACCTCCATTTTCGTTAAGAAGAACAGATAAGCTACTAGTGTTAGGTTCAAGTAAATCCAAGTCAATTGGGGTGATCTTCTGCAAGAATTTTTGAGCATTAGCACCACTATATCTGTGTTGCAACATGTGACTCACATCGAATAAACCAACTTTCTCTCTAACCCAGTGATGTGATTCAATGTGTGTTTGACCCTTGTATAGAAGAGGCATTTGGAAGCCCGCATAAGGGGCAAACTTGGCCCCGTATTTGACATGGCTCTCGAATAATGGAGTCTTTTTAACGATGCTGGTAGCGTTTTTGGCAGACATTTTTTACTGTGTGATTGAAGTTAGAAAAAAATCGATGTAGTGGGATAGCATGGCTCTTAATTAGATAGGATTTTTGACTCTGGTGTTGACTGCACGCGGGGAGGAGTCAACAGGTGCGGCTTTAAGGAAGCTAACGAAGTCAAATAAATTGCAAAATTGTATTTGAGAAAGTAGAAATTTACAAAGTAAAAATTGCTAGGAAGTTCATAATAATAATTTGCCGTGTATTGGTAATGCGTTCATGTGCCATTCAATGGTGTCAACTGCAAACTTACAGCTGATCCGACCAGTTGACATGGGGTTTATACTCACTTATTTGATTTGATATAAGAAATCTCGATAAATATTTCATAGAGAAAATCAATTCCTATAAAAGTGAGAAACAGTTATAGTTGCCTTATTCCCTTTTCAAGATTTATTTCAGGGTATAATAGTTTGTAGATAGGAACGAGACATGATTATTTACATTATATCAGAGATGTTTGCCTTTACTGAAAATCTAATAATTGACTCAAAAATCGAAGAAGATAGATTTTTATCAAAAAAAACAAATAAACGAACGAGATTCTTTTAGATTTGTCTACTATGTATAAGTTTGTCTTATTAGTTTGTATCTTCCCTGCTTGATAAGAATTCTAGATTTACCGAGTGCATCTGCCGATCACTTCATCCAAATCTCACCCAAAAAAAGTAATAAATTTACTTTCGTCGAGTGATGAAAGAATTTAAAAAAAATTGAATGAGTCTTGTACTCTAGTCTTCATTTTGAAGTTGTTCCTCAAACTACAACCCCCCCATGATTACAGGCTCTGTAGTAACACTTCATAATGAGTACCCATGGCATTGTTCGATCTAGCACGGATCATCGAGTCATTACAATTCGGCAAACTAAAAACACGCAATGAAGCTTTGAACACACTCTCAGATTATTCAATTGATAATTTGAGGCTCTCGCCCAAGCAATTCACAGCTTTATTAAAAGGGCTAATCAGAAGTCTACAAGAAGAACGAGATGCTTCCAATGCTAATCCAGCAGCTGCAAAACGAATTACAAACACTTTGACATTAATTTACGAGTTAGTTGAATCAACATTACTCGACACGTCAACTCGCACTCGATACAAAACAATATGTGACTTCGGAATTACCTTATCTGAATACTATCGATCTATACATTCTCCTTCTAATGATAGTGACAATGAGATGTTACTGCAAGTTATATCCTTCAAGACTTGGATTGCTAAAATTATGACCTTGATGTTATCGAACTGGCCTGTGTTCACTCATTTACTGCAAGACCTGTGGTATCAATACTACGAATTTTGTATTGATGCCATTAAAGAAGAAATTTTTGCTTTGAAACAAAAAGGCGAAATTCAGTATTACAGTATCTCAAATGAAAACCTTCTAGTGGAATTGTTTTCTGTTTTGCTGTGTTTGATAGGAGTAAACGACTCTCATTCGTTCATCACGCTCATTTCAAAGCGCTCTTATCAGCCGTTGTATAATTTGATTGATGACTCATTCAACTGCTTTAAACAAAAAGAAACTCCTTTGCATATTCTGATACTAAAAATTATTAACAAGCTTCTAAAATTGGTAGCCACTGAGGATATATGGTTCTCTCATTGTCTTTCGAACTTAGGGGTGAAGGTGATTCTACAATTTGCCTCTTCCCGAACAGAATCTCTTGCAACTCAGATATGTCTTCTACTAAACAGTGAAACTTTCCATCGCTATTTAGATTCGGACAACTTTGCTGCGGAAACTCTCAAAAAATCCCAAGACACATCTTCACTAAAGGCGAGAATCGATTCTCAAGTTCGGCTTTACAGCATTGAGAAGATTTTGGATTTACAGATAGGACTTGTGCAATCATTGAAATTGAGGCTAACCGAAAGTGACATCGAGGTTGTACGCGCGAACACAAACGTGCCTTCCATGTCGTTTCATCTTGGGAACGTTCAATTAGTGTCTGACAACACTTTGGGGTGGCTTTTGCTTAACGGGATTTCAAAAACTTTACTCACTTGCTTCAGATTGCGCAGGTCTACACAACATGTTCAGTCAAATACGAATGTCTTTACTCGTCGAGAGGCAAGCACCTCTACAGATGAACCACTAAGTAAAAAAAGAAAAATAGCCGACTGTAAACTAGGAGTATCTGACAGTCAAAATGAGTTTGAATATATTTATCGGATGCTAAACTCAATCGATCCGAGCGAGCAAATATGTGCTTTGCAGATTCTTGTCTTTCTCCTTGGAAGTAAGGAATTCGTCATTGGGCTTCAAAGAACTGAAGGCACTGATGAACTAGAAGTAGATGCAAGTAAATTGATTCAAAAAGCTGTAGCATTAACCTCCAAGGCTCCTTTTTGGGCTCTTTTGGTATGCCAATCTCTTTTAGCCGGCTCAAAATCTTTGGTATCAAATTTTGCCATTATTAATCAATCGCTACAATCTTTGCTAAAATTCGCCACGTCTTCTATCGGGGATTGTTTGTTGTATCAGGTATCAGCGGAGATTTTGTTTTCGTTGTCACTGAATTGTGGCATCCCAAGTTTGAAAGATGGGCTACCGAATTGCTTCGAAGAAATTATCAACTCTCCCATAATAAGTGGGCCTCCACGTGCTGATGTCAATGCTTGTCTTGTTTGGGTAAGTTTGTCTAATATATATTTAAATCTCAATATGAATTATCGAAAGCAGTTTTACACAAGCATGATGACTTGGGTATTGGAGCGTTTTAGTCGGAGCTTTGATAAAGATGCTACGACAAAATGGTCTTTTTCATGGCATCTCTCTATTTTGGTTGGCTGGATTGTTGGTACCAATACAAAGTTTCTTGAGAAAAGCGAAAATTATGAACCGATGCAATGCACACCTTTACGCAACAACCCTTCTCAAAATGAACTTGAATTCTACATTTCATTCGAAAAGCCATATCTGAAAGCGAAGGGAAAAGATTTTATTCTGAGATTCCCAGTGTTGTCGATTCCACCAGAATTGGTGAAAAATCTACTAACAAAAATCTGTTCAATTTACACTAATTTTCAAGCTCTGTGCCTATCTCCAAATCTGATGGTCTGCTTATCTTTGACTTTGGGAAAGATCTCATTCTTTTGTAAAGAGAGATACGAATCCGAGTCTGTCCAACTTAACTTACTTGCTACAGAATTGATGCTGACACTGGCTAGATTTATAAAAAATAAAGAAGATGCGGCTTTGGTTGTTTCAACTATACTATCACTCTCACCCTCCAGAGAAACGCTCGAAAAACTTAATTTTCCCTTTGAAATTATTGACTATCGATTTCGTTCACTTCCTATTCCCAATTCGGCGTTGCACATTGACGCCTCCCATAGTTTCTTGGAGGAAGAATTTTCTCAATCAGATTCAAATCGTCCTAGTGCTCGTACAAAGTCGCCAGAAGAGAAGTTATGCCCATCTTTTGATGTTTACATCAAATTTATTATTCGTTTTCAGGATAATTGTATGGAAAAAATTTTAACATTTTTGCAGACCTTATCACCGAAGGAAAAATCACAATATGTTGATTTGTGCCTTGATTTTTTAGATTGCAACAAGTCAAGCGTAACGCAAGCAGATTGCTTAAAGCTAGTGCGATTCATTGGGGAAAAGTGTTTATCATTGGCAGAGTTGGAGAGAGATTTTAACTTGTTAATTCTTTGTTGCAAAAGTCTCGAACTAATTTGCCGGATATGGGATGAAAAGCAATTAATCCAAAAGGACTACAACGACTTATTTAGCTATATCCAAAATCTCGAAAGCAAAAGGATGGTATTGAGCGGGGAATTTTATTGCCATTTTGCAGCCTTAAATTATGTGGCTAATCAAGCCTCTCCCGAACTGTCATTCACCAACTCTTTGGCTTATACTTCAAACGTAAATGCGATGAGGGTTTCACTTATATACGAAATCGGGACTTTGAAGATAGATAAAAAAAGATCCTCTTTACGATTCAAATCAGTTTATTCTTTTGTTGCCATAAAGTTTGGCCAAAATGCAGTGGAGCATGACGCGACCGGTTGCTTCATCATATTAAAATATATAAAGCAGTTTCCTTCTTTAGCCCCTTTAGGTGTCAAGACTCTAGCGTTACTATCTAGATTTGCGCATATGGTTCCTTATATAACAATTTGCATCTCAGCAGTTGCTCAACTTATTAAGGAAGCCAACCCTTCCGCGCTCCTAGAGTCAAATTCCATATCCATTTTGAAATCTTGGTATATCCAAAATGGGACTCTCGATGATTTCCCATATCAAATTTTCGGCTACTCTAACGATCTGGACTTTCGGCGCAACAATTACCGAGGTATAATATGCGTTTTGTACGCGATAGATGTAAAAGAGGAGCGCGCTCAATTTCATTCAGAGGTTGAAAGACTAAGTATCTCTCTTGGAATGAAGGAGACTGAAATTTGGGTCTCTTGTATTCCGAAGATGGTCCCGTTGGCTTATACATCAAATGGGTTCCGAAACGACATATTTCACACCATTGAACAAAGCATAAAAGAATCGTATAAACCCATCATGGAGGAGTTACTTAATTTGACGATCTTAGAGACTTTGCTAATGACTGATTATAGTGCCGAGGAGAGCCTCCTCAAGGCTTTTAATTTCAGTTCTGCTACTAGCCTATTTGACCCAAAAAGCGAGGTTTTTGAAAAACCAGAAGATTTTATCTCTCCAAACTCGAGCAAAGGCTTGATTTTAGCCTTGATAGAACACTATGAGAAAAGATCCCCTACCAAGTACTGGACAGGATCATCGATTCACTTCTTTGTCCGTCGTTTGAGCATAACAACCTTCAGACATTCATTTGAGAAAATTAGAGCTATCAAATTCTTTCTTTGCATTGCTAGATTCGACTTTAAAGATAGCATAGTACTTGAGATGCTTTTGGAATTATCATCAGATTATGTTTCATTGGAGTTTTCTACCCTTGTTGCAAGCCTTATTGATAAATTGAAGTTCGATTGTCTTGAACAACTTCCCTTACATGAATCAGAGAAAGCGGATTGTTGTATATTGAAAATCATATCAGCATATCTAAGCTACCCTAATTCCGGGGATTGCTCCATGAAAATTCTTGAAAGCCTTGAAAATTTCCTCTCCAAGAAGGACAATACTTTAGCGTTGACCTCTGCAGCCAAGAGGTTCTACATTGATGTTGTGAAGTTTGTCAAGGATCCCTCTTGCTGTGTCGATTTGAGATGCATTGAAGAGTTTTTCGAGGATCCAGCTTTATCAAATACTATAAAGATGAACAAAAGAAGAATTCATTCGATTCTATTAGAAATATTCCCCTCAACATCATTGTCTAGTCCTTCTTATGGAAGCAAAAACTTGATAAGTATATTTTTAGATCACTCTTTGAGGCCCGGCTCTAATCTGTTTCGGGCAAAAGTTGCTCATTATCTAGGAGCTCTACACCTACAAGGAATTTCCCTGGGTGAGATTGCTCAAATCGTAAGTCCACCAGAATATGATGAAGACCAAGCCTATTTTATGGGAGATAATTTGAACTTCATTGTTCAATTCATGAGGAATCAATTGTTCAACGAAGATACAGATACAGTTGCTTTTGTAGAATGTGCTATTGACGTGTTAAACCAATATAGGTTTGTCGAAGAAGCTGAATTGAGGGCATATTTTAATTCGTCTAATATCGAAGATGTTTTCCGCAATGCTGATTCAATCAGCTTCAAGGAATTCGTATTATTATATCCTGAATCAAACTCATCGAAAAGCATCTTCGTCCCAGAAGCAATAGGTCAACCGATGTTGGAATCAAGTTTTCTTCAATGGACTGAGTCTATGTTTGCCTGTATTTTTGAATTTTGGAACCCTACTGTCAAGTCTCTTGAAGTCTTGAAACGCCTTATACGCGACTTACCTGAAGCTATTTCTTTGATACCGGGACTTTGGTGCTTCTACGTCAAGAACTCAGGCAAGAAAGGAATGAACACTCTTCTTCAATTTTTTGATGACTTTTACAAAGATCCGTTGCTTAAGAAGTGCTCTCAGTGCGTTCAACTCGTTAAAGATGTTGTACTTTCGGTAAGGAATTATTCCATCGCGGGTGAGAAGTTGTTCGAAAAGTTGTATGGAAAACTCGATTTACAAAATTTGTTTCTTGTTTTGAAGGACACGAAGTTCTCCAAAACAGCCTTGTTGATATTAGACGATCATATGCATGCAACTACAACCCCAAAGTGTTTGTCATTATACAATGAATCATTGACAGACCTATATATTGCATTGGATGAAGTTGACTTTTTGTCAGGGCTACCAGAAAAGTCAAGTTTGAGGTCTTCATTAGAATTATTAAACATTTCGGCGCCCTCACATGAACTTTTGCAATATGAATGCGCGAACTTCGATTCCCTCAGCGCTTTTAATCAAAAGGCGAACATAAAAAATGTATCCGAATCCTTCCTTAAGGATGGCATAAATGGAATTCCGATGTTGTTCAATGAAAGCCTATTGGAAGGAAATTCATACCAATGGGCCTGGAAATTAAACAAATGGGAGCTTCCATATAAGGAAGAAAACATGAACAAAGATGAGGCTTTGTACAGTTATTTGTATCGCTATCAAAATGCTAGTAACCAATCTGACTCGATCTATGAAGATATTATGTCAGACCTAGTGAAAAATAGGCGTTCTTTCGACGACTTGTCTTTTAAAGATCGTTTAGCTCTGGCACAAGAATTTTTTGAAGCTCTAGGATCTATGGCTAGCGTCCACAAGATCATGATAATGGAGTCAAATGAGTTTCAGAAGCTTGCAGGAGACTTCAACAAATCAGATGCATTGCATCAAGTTGGGTTAGAGATATTACAGGCCAGAATTATTGCGCTTCGAAATCACAGCATATATAAAAGTTGCAATGAAGAGGGTAAAGTCTTAGCGACATTGGCTCAGGTACTGGAAATTGTAAAGTACAACGACATTGCAAGACATAAGAAATTGAAACAAAAGGTATTAAATTCAACTTTGCTACTCGATGAGTTTGTATCAAAGTGCAATAATCTTGAAGCCAGTCTATTGAATGAATTACAGAAAAGATCCACTTTTCAGGCCGCCAAAGCCTTGTGGGCAGAAGGAAAGAGTGAAGTTGCAATCGCTATGTGCGAGAGTCTTACAAACGTCGGTTCAATTGAATTGCCTTATGAAGGGCTATCGGTCCATCATATACTAGTTAATTCATACAAAGTCAAATGGATATCCATGGCACACTTGGATTCCGGATTTAATCTATTAGAAAAGCATGTTGAATCTATGACCACAGCTGCTTCAGAAATTGAGCAGATAGATCAAAGAGATAAAGTTTATAGACTTCTCGCCGAGTTTTGCGATGAACAATTCAATTCGAAACAGCTTAATTCGAAGATTAAAGCGTTGAAGGAAAGACTTCAGTCAAGAAAAGAGGAGGTAGAAGACATCAAAAGCCACTATGGTAAAACATCGGTGACATCTGCGGAAAAGAAGAGGGTCCAAAAATATTATTCTCGATTGAAGCTGCAAATAAGCTCTCAAGCAAGTGAACTAGACGATTTAACACAATTAAAGCGAAAATTTCAATGTTATTCGGTCAAATTATACCTCAAAAGTATTTTGATTAACTACAATGAAGGCATTGCTGATAAATTGTTCTCTCTTATGATGGAGCAAGCATCCGATGTTGAGTTACAGAAGTCAATTGAAAGCGATTTATCAATGATTCCTGCTTCAACATGTGTAAACTGGATATCACAGCTCTTGTCTAGAATATCTACAGAGGCATCTACATTTCAGTCTTCTATAAAAGACTTAATTTTGAAAGTATGCATTAGGCATCCGTACCACTCTCTCTACTATTTAATATCATTGGAATATCATGAGGACTTGGCCGACGAAAATGAAAATTTGGCGATGTTTATGAGGGTTAAAGCTGCGAAGGAGATCAGCAGAAAGCTAAATTTGCAGACAAGCGACTATGTTGACACTTATCTTCGTCCTATAGATCGATTTTGCCAAGAAAGCGTACAGCTTTCCCAGTACAAAATTTCGAAAAGCAGATTCTTACAGTTGGATAAATTAAAACTTGGATACTTTTGGCTAAATGACTTGCCACAAATACCCCCTCCTACGTTAGAGATTCAAGTGAGCGATACAAGTTATGAAAACGTGCCTAAGATGATATCAATAGACGCGAGAGTGGCAATTGCAACATCTGGCCTAAGTTTGCCAAAAATTGCGACATTCCTACTCTCCAATGGGAAATCGCACAAGATGCTTCTAAAACACAGCTCCGATGATATTCGGCAGGACGCGATAATGGAACAAGTATTCGAAAAAGTGAAAAACCTTATGGCGCAGGTACCAGAAGCACGTAAAAGAAATCTCACCATAAGGACATATCGCGCTGTTCCTTTAGGACCTAAAGCAGGAATAATCGAGTTTGTTGCCAACACGACTGCATTAATCGAGATTCTTCGTCCATATCACCAAAAAAGAGATCAGATGAAAATAGAATCAGCCAGAGATATGATGAAGTCAGCACAGAATGAGAATATAGTAAAACGTGTGAAAGTTTATCAAGAAATAACCAAGAAAATCCAACCAGTTTTGCGAGGCTATTTTGTTGATACCTTTCGAACACCAGAATCTTGGTATGAAAGCCGCTTAGCTTACTCGCGTGGTGTTGCGACTACATCAATTGTGGGACATGTTCTTGGCCTTGGTGACAGACACTGCAACAACATTTTGATTGATGGAGCTACTGGAGAGCCTGTTCACATTGACTTGGGAGTTGCTTTTGATCAGGGTAAGAGATTACCAATACCTGAAACAGTGCCATTTCGCTTGACGAGAGATATAGTCGATGGTTTTGGTATCACAAAAACACGAGGGTTGTTTAGTAAAGCGTGTGAACACACGCTTCAAATCCTAAGAGATAATGAACATCGTATTCTTTCAATTCTAGACGTGCTTAGGTGGGATCCATTATATTCTTGGTCAATATCACCTATCCGAATGAACAAATTACAAGAAACAGGCGAAGGTGAGCTTGGATTGAGACCACAGGAAGATGGATCCGACGCTGCAACCGCGTTATTGGCTGTTTCAGAGAAGCTAAGTGCTGGCGGGCTTAGCGTCTCTGCCGCTGTACGTGATTTAATAGCGGAGGCTACAGATGAAAACAACCTCGCGGTAATTTATTGCGGCTGGTGCCCGTTCTATTAAAATAATCTAGCGCTTAAGATAAAATGATCAATTATATTTAATAAACTTTGAATTTTGTCATTTTGTTCGTAGTTTATTTAGTTGAGGCTATATTGTTGTCCTGCAAATAATTCTGATAAAATGAAGCAATGGAGATAAGCCAGAACAAGACATCTCAGAGAATTATTACAATTCCAATTGACGTGATAAGAAGACAGACAGGCCAAGTTATAAAGAGTGCTACCGCTCAATTGAAAATACGACAGATCTATGAAAATGACTCTTTGGAACTAGTGGTGGCTTGTGAAGAAGGACTCTTTTCTGGAGTCTACGATAATTCGAAATTAGCCAAATATAAAAAAGACTTGTCAGATGAAACATGGCTATTAATTATTGATTCACTCCTTAACACAAATTTGTTTGAACAAAGAGAATTGCCAGCAGATTATTCAAATGTAGTCCTTCGAGGCAAGTTGTACTCACTGGAGAACTACGATGACGAAAACGGTCAATTGATAGATAAAGATCTTTCCGAAGAAGTTCCAGACTTTGAGCTTCATATCAAGAGCGAAGAGATGTTGTCAATCACATTTGGAGTAGTCCCTATTCAAAGCATAGACCCAGATACGTGCTCAAACGATGACTCTGATATGCTTTCATGGATTCTAATATTGACTTCTCAAATTGAAACGTTGAGAAGAAGTTATTTTATTTTTAAAAACGATTTCGATGCATACAAAGAAATTGCAGAGGTGAAGGAGAAAGAGGTCGTTGAGTTGACCTCTGATTATCAACTAATATTACGGGACCTTCAGGATCGATTTTTTCAAGTGTTAAATGAGAAAAAGAAAAGAATACAACAGTTAGAGGGAGATTCTGTTAGCAATTTAGAGCTACTAAACAATGACTACGTGAAACGAAGTAAACTCAACCTTAATCGAGTGAACATTGAAGATATCGAGATAGACAGCGAGAGCATGCAATATAAGGAGAACAGAAAAAGGGTATCGTTGAAACCATTGAAAAATACGCGTTCTAAGCGATTAACAGGGTCCAGAACACGATCCCACATGAAGGAAACTCAACGTAACGATGAAATAAAGAGTGAAAAAGATAACAACTTTACAGAAGAAGATGAAAAATCATTTAGTGACCTTGAAATGTCCAAAGGTATCAATGTTAAAACAGAGGATTCTCTGGATTTACAACCGTCTGATACTGATTATGGATCTGAGGACGAGAATCATTCCAATTCTGAAGGAGATCAAAAGCTCACTAAAGAAGATTTTGAGGAAGGAAAGAACGAAAAAGACCCGCGTTTAAAATCTAAATTAGAGGAGACTGTTTCAAACAAAACGAAAGAATTGACTCGAGATATTATAGCATCGGACCAGGACGACGGGCCACATGGAAGCAGCGATAATGATTTGAGCACAGATTACTCCGATTAAATCCCGTTGGTATGTATCCTGCCCGTTGAGTATTCACGTTACGAATGGAATCTCATTGAACAGAGCTGTATTCAAACAAAAATAAATGCATAGCTGATACCTTTTTGCATTCAAAGAGTAAGATATCACACAACCAAAAACCCTGACACGCCTTAAGTATTTCCACAATTTATTAATAATTTCAAGCTCATTTCCATGGCTTCTTACGTGTGTCATAAGCGGCTTCTGGCATTCGTGTGCGGCACATTTTTCAGTGTGAAGTGGAAGAGCTACTCGCAGCAGTCCAAAAAATTACGGACTACTTTTCACATCAAGCGATTTAAACTTTTCTCTTAATTTTTGACAAGTGCCTTATTTTTGTCTCAAGATTTGTTCCGTCACCTTTGTTCTTCCAAAAGGTCTCTCCTTACTCGCGTTGGACTGTACCTTTTTTGCTCTTTTAAAGCTCATCAGAGAGATCAGTTAGATTCTTCAACAGATTCCGGGCCAAGCTGCAATACAAAAGCCAAACCTAGTGGGATTTAAAGAGATTCTGATCCACGCATTTGACTAAAAATATATTTCCGTGTTTTCCAGACCCTCAATAGCTCATCTTCCATTCACTTTCGCTCTTTTGTTGGGCTCATCGTCATCGACTTGTGAACCCAACTTCAATCGAAAAGAATCGCTTTTCTTCATTCTTGTTTAAATTTTGTTATCGATACCATTACAAATCTCTATTCATAAAAAAAGATAATGTCTTATTACGATCCTTTCCATTCAATGCCTCAGCAGTTCATGGCTCAGCCATACTATCAAATGTACTCGCAAGGCTCTACCGAACAGCAAATGCAACCTCAACAGGACCATTCATTTCGTGCAAGAAATGGTTATGATTTCTACCATCAGTATGGTGTAGAAGACACTCATGAGCCAAGATTGGACGACTCCACACAAATGCCAAATACTGAAGTTTATGACGACAAGTATTACATGAACAGTGGTTTACCGGAGCAAGACGTTCTCTCTTCTCAAATACAGGGACTTTATTTGCACGATGAGGCTGGCAACAATGGTTCCTTTGCTGAACCTCTTTCGGGAATGTCACAAAGTTCATTTAACATGTCAGGCGACATTGTCTCCGCCGTTAGCAACCCAACCCCCGATTATCTTTACAATGGTGCTTCAGGTGCTGGAATGAGCCAATCTCAAAATGCAGTATCTCAGGGTCAAGCGCCCTCTAGAACAGTTTACTTGGGTAATATTCCTTCAGACATTGAGCCAAATGAACTTTTGGACTATGTAAGAAGCGGAATTTTAGAAAACGTCAAAATATTGCCCTCAAAAAATTGTGCATTTATTTCTTTTGTTGACCAACAATCGGCTTTGTTGTTCCACTCCGACTGTATCTTGAAGAAGTTGAACATTAAGGGAAATGACATCAGAGTTGGATGGGGAAAAAACTCTCAAATTCAGCCCGCAGTGAAGGAGGCTATTCAAAGAGATGGTGCCACTAGAAACGTTTACTTAGGTAACTTGCATAACCCTGTGACAGGCCAAATGATCTCTGAGGAGGAGTTGAGAGAAGATTTGTCTTCTTATGGTATCATTGATTGCATCAAGATTATTGCCGAAAAAGGCATTGCATTCATTCATTTCTTATCTATTTTGAGCGCAGTAAGATGTGTCTCTAATTTGCCCTTAAAAGATAAATACTTAGACAAGAAGTGCTTCTACGGAAAGGATAGATGCGCATTCATTACAAAAACTCAGCAACATAACGCAGCCCAATATTTGGGATTGGCCCCAGGAATGGAGCACGTTGTTACTGCTGCAGACAGGGAGTTCATTTCTTCTGCTTTGGTGCAGCAATCTGCTGCCGCTGCTCAAATTGCAACTCAAGCCGGAGGTGCCAACAATTTAGGTAATAGAACTGTTTACTTGGGTAATTTGCACCAGGACTCCTCCGTTGAGGAGATTTGCAATGTCGTTAGAGGAGGTTTGTTGCAGAGCATCAGGTTTTTGAAAGAGAGACACGTTTGTTTCATTACCTTCATAGACCCTATTGCTGCCGCTCAATTCTTCGCTATGTGTCAACTTCATGGCTTAACTATTCATAACAGAAGAATCAAGGTTGGTTGGGGAAAGCATTCGGGACCATTATCCAACGCCCTATCCTTGGCTGTCTCCAACGGTGCTTCTCGTAACATTTACGTGGGTAACATCACTAACTTTGAGTATTTCAATTATCAAAAATTAAGAGAGGACTTCTCCACTTTTGGAGATATTGAGCAGATCAACTATCTCGAGGAAAAAAACTGTGCATTTATTAACTTCGTCAACATTGCCAACGCCATCAAGGCCATTGATGGAATCAAGTCTTTGGAGGATTACAAGAGTTTGAAAATTAATTTCGGTAAAGACAGATGCGGTAATTTGCCTCGTCAATTTCAAAACCTGCCACAAATGACTGACACCTACAATGGGCCAAAGGGTTTTGCTAACTCATTGCAGCCTGAGAGAAGCAGCGAAAGTTCCATCTTGTCCGAGCCTGAAATGCTTTCTGACAAGTCTCAAGGACGTTAATTCATAAAATCATTCGCTTTGTAATCTTAAGCTTTATACTTACTTATACATAGAAATTATTAATGAATCATTACTATTAATCATATGAACTTTGATTTTACATCTTTGGTAAAAAGTTTGCCACGAAAGCCATGACAAAAAATAGAAGAAAAACAAAAACCATTATCTTGATCATGAAGAATAAGCTTATTTTCCCGCCAGACTTGGCGCCCAAGTAGTTATTCAAGTTGACACCAACTGATTGCATTAAAGACAGGTTCTTTACCATATGTTCGGTCGTTTCTGAGACGAGTTTGGCATCTTCAGAGATTCTTGATGAGAGATGCATTGCTGACGACTTAAGATTCGAAGTCAAATCCGAAAGCTCCGATATTAGCTCTTCTTGGATAGACTCATGATACAGATTCAATTGTTCATGATTGGCATTGTCCAATTTTGTAGAAGATGATCCATCTGCAAGAAGCCTCTTTCTTAAAGAGGCATAACTCTCATCATCTTCGTCATTACCTGTTTGACTAACGGGCCCTTCGTTCGAAGCGGAATCAGGAGGGGATGGATGGTCAAATTGAGAGGACCAATCAGAAAGGGCAATTTCATTTGAGTAAAGTAATTGAGAAATCTCATTCGATAGACTGTAGATCTGTTCGAGGGTCTTGGCATATACTTTGTTGGATTTATGCTGTTTTAGAATGTGTAGAAGTCCAGGGAGATCAGCTTGTATGCGCTCTAGTTGTAGTTTGTGAAGAAGAGGAGATTGGACTTGAGTCAGGTCATCTTTGAGATCGTTTTGATACTGTGCCACGATAGTTACGACAGACTTTAAGTCGAGCATGGTAGTTATTGTAAGTTAACAATCTTGATGAGCTTTGTGTCGATAAATGTGGAAATTGGAGACGACAGAGAGAGAGAGTTAAACTCAAATAATTGAAACGATAACTATTAGAAGTTCGTGCGCTTACAATGGCTCTTGGAGCTTGAATGGAGCAGTGTTCAACTGATATGCGTGAAGTGTGGAGACTTCCCTAAGTACGTAATGAAAAAAGGAAAAAAAGAGGAAAAACAATAAAAACAGAAGATCAAAATTGAACCGTCTAATGATTGAGTTCTATTTCGGATCCCTATTTAAAGAAAAAAAGTACAACTCTAATACAAAACAATTAAGACAAAGTATGCTGTACGCCCCACTACTATCAAACTACGATCGGTGAGACTGGATCGTTGTTAGCGAAAAAGGGCGTGAATTGCTCTAAACAACCACTTTAAATCTTAACCAGTCCTTATGGTGGAGAAACCCCACTAGGAGCCGGCGAAAAAGAAGTGGCCGCTTAGTGAGAAAAATACGATGAGCTTGAGAACGAAATATAAGAGCGCGTTATATACAGGAACCAAAATCGACGAGAGTAGTAGGTTTCATCAGGAATTTAATTTTACGTGTAATCTTTGAAATTTAATCAAAAACGAGTAGGTTCAAACCAAAAACGAAGATGATGACGAGAATCTAACATTAAAGCAGAAAAAAAATCACGACCAAAGATTCAATAACCAACAATTAGCATGACTCTCATTCACAGCACTTTTGATCTTCGAGACGGGGCTTCAAACATCCCGTTGAAATTATTCGTCGGCGAATACAAATCCCTAAGCCAAAAGATATACGCGTTATTGTAGTTTACCTAAAAAGATTCAGAAATGCACCCTTTTAATAAGAAGAAGACATATAGGGAAGTGTAGACCGTAAAGGGATGTAAAATAGTCCTTTTTGTTCTGTTCAGCCTTACGACTTAAAAGGGTAACGGCTTCTTATTTGTGTGCCTTAATATCTGTTGTACCTTGTTTGAGTTAGTATGTACCTGTCCTATAAATAGCCCACATATACGGATCCCCGTTGGGAAATAACGTCCGGATCCTGCAGTTTCAACCGTTGATTTTTTGTTTTTCAAGGCCAAAAGCAGTAGAATTCTAATTAAACAAAGAAGATAAAATCAATAAATCAATAAAATCAACAAGGTTCATTAATTATATGATGTAAATAGACCAAAAATTCTATTGCCTTGCTTTGTTGTCCCTGCGTGTTGTCATCAGTTTCGCATCTTCGCGCCGCGAATCTTCGATGTAGTCTGGCTATTATTGTGGGCTTAGACAACAACATCAAGTTTTCACGGCGATTAGTTTTTTTTTTTTTAAGCAAGCCTAAACATATTCACTTACCCATTATCTTTGGTTCCATTCCAAGTGCCACTCGCTTTCCCCGAATCACTCTCGAGTACTTTTGTCTACTTCATATCTCCCCAACCTTCCCCGTTGTTTCGAAGTCGATTTCTCTGTGGTACATCTCAAGAACCTCAAACAAGACAACAAACGAGTGCAGAATTCAAGTTTCGTGTTCTCTAAGACGTAATTGTTTTGAAAATTACTTCCCGTTCAAAATTTATCGATTGATGCTCAAAATACTCTGCACCATCTTGATACTCCTGTGATAAAATTTCAGCAACAACAGACCCCAAAACAAACACGAAAACACTTAATCGTATACCTTTGACCAAGTTTCAAGTCATCCAAGAACCTTTATTTGCATATTTTCATAAAGACAAAACAAGATGCTTTTTCTCTCCCTACTATATTGGCTGGTTTCAGTCTCTGCAGCCATATTCAGCTCCGTTGGGTGCTTTGCCGAAAGCGACATCCTGCTGCTCTTGTCCCTGCAAGGTGACTACCTCTATCAATCGACATCCTACTGTCAACAATTGTGCTCTCAATACTATATTGCTGCCTTAATAAATGGAAAGACATGCTACTGCGGTCTGACCTTGCCACTGCTGAGCCTCAAGCAGGATTCTTCCAATTGTAAGACCCCTTGTCAAGGTTACGGCTTATCAGATTGTGGTGGTAATGGCTACTTCCAAGTTTATGTGAACGGCGCCGCATCTGGCTCATCTCAAGCTAGTGGATCATCCTCCTCGTCTGGCTCTTCATCTTCGACATCTTCATCATCGTCACCAAGCAGCTTCAGTCTGTCATCTTCCTCTCCCTCCTCGTCTTCATCGTCTGGGTCCAGCAGTCTGATTACCTCCAGTCCCAGTTCAAAAAGTGGTTCAAAAGGTCCTGTTACCACATTTGTTTCCACAACAACTCAAGCGGGCAATGGAGGTAACAGTATTGTCGAAGTAACGACTACTGTAGGAGAGTCTTCTTCAACTAGTCTGCCCACCGCTTCTGCTACTTCAGCCCCTTCGAAGTCAAACAAAATGTCAGGGGGGCAAATTGCTGGAGCAGTAGTTGGTTCCATTGCAGGCGCTATAATATTAGGAGCACTTGCAGTATTCTTTATTTGGAAAAGAAGACAAACCGACGATGAAGATGAAGAGGATTTCTTTGACTTGGGAGACAAGGATGCAAGAATGCGTGGTTTCGACTCTGTCATTCCAAATAGCTACTCTGGAAATCTCGCAGTTGCCGGCGCCGCGGCCGGAACCCACACTCACACCAATTCTGATACCAGTAATTCATATGGTTCGAATCCAGATGAGTTTCACTATGCTGGTGCAAGAGACGAATTCGTTGACCCCCCTGAAGACTATGGTCGTCGTAGATTCTCTGACGGATCTCTTCCTGATATGGTCGCAAAGGGTCCAGGCTCTTTAAAGGTGATAAATGGATAACCTGAAGAGATGCTTAATTTCGACAATTAAATTTATTATAAACGTTTTTCTTTGATCAACTGTAGTCAACTATATGTTATTAGTTGTATGTTTAAGCAGTTTCTCTGGCCCAGTCGAACATCTTTGATTAATCAATAAAAAATCAGAGAAATTGATTTACTAGACTTTGTTATCAAGAACTGCAACTCCTCAATATTTACCATCTTGAGTCTTATTGACATCGTTTTTGAACGACCGTTGAAACATTTAACAACCAACGAGAAACACTTAAGGGTACGACGACTACGATAAACTATTATAAAAGGATATGATATCAAAAGGGAATAAATTATCGTTTTTTTTATCAGCGGCCGACGGTGACTTGTATCCCGCAAAGAATTACAATCATTTCGACTGCAGAGCCTTACACCAACGATATAGGCGAAACAAGTCAATCAAATTACAACACGAGCCTTCGCAGATTTTTTTCTTTTTCAGAAGAGTTCCACTATATCTACTTTGACTTTTGTTATCATAGATGTATTTTGCAGCCAAAATATTATACTGCATATATACACATTTCTCAGTCACATGACCACTAGGTCTCTTGCCCTAGTTTCTATGCGCACTACAAAAAATTTTTCCCTATATCGCGAGTATTGAAGGTGAAATTTCTACTACTTACCTACTATAGAATATCATCATGTCTGGTTCTGGTGCTTCCGGTAACAAGTTCCGTATGTCTGTATGTACATGTTTCGATTAGCACACTTGCTAAAGTTCTGAAATTTCACTGTTGTCCCTTGCATTGTTATTTATCACTTTTTTAACTCCTTCAAAATGGACTTAGTGGGAAGCCATTTGCGATACAAAGTCCTGTCCATCTGTTAAATTATAAAGGAAAAGAGCATAATCGAAATGGCCAAAAGAAACAACCTAGTTCACTTGGTTCACTTGTTCCAAAGGTATCCCTGAGGCCAATTTACGATGAGCATCACTGATTGAATTCTCTTCAAGAACCCCTCACTATAGAGACTAGTTGCCTGAACTGCCTTTCAAGTTTCGCTCTTCGATGTGAGAATATTCACATTTATGATTAAACGAGATACCTCATCTCTGAAAAATAACTCTTGTCAAGCAACACCGAGAAATTCTTATCTTACAATACTCATTATACTAACAGTTAGTTGGGTTTGCCAGTTGGTGCCGTCGTCAACTGTTGCGACAACTCTGGTGCTAGAAACTTGTACATCTTGTCTGTCAAGGGCTTTGGTGCTAGATTGAACAGATTGCCAGCTGCTTCTGCTGGTGACATGGTTATGGCCACCGTCAAGAAGGGTAAGCCTGAGTTGAGAAAGAAGGTTATGCCAGCCATTGTTGTCAGACAATCCAAGCCATGGAGAAGAAAGGATGGTACTTACTTGTACTTCGAGGACAACGCCGGTGTCATTGTCAACCCTAAGGGTGAAATGAAGGGTTCTGCTATCACTGGTCCTGTTGCCAAGGAGTGTGCTGACTTGTGGCCAAGAATTGCTTCCAACTCTGGTGTTGTTGTCTAAGCACTTGTAACCTTTTATACATCATTAATTCATAACGACATTGTCTGCGATAAACATTCTTGTAGTCCAGAAGGAATTATATGGTAGCTTAAAAATATAGCAAATGTAGATAGCTGTTTTGCCCCAAATGGCCCTTCAGTAGGCCCTTTCATGCCTTGATCTATGTTCTGATTATTCTTTCTACTCAGTGTGGAAACGTTAGATTTCTTCTGTTTTGTATAGAAGACATGATGAACATTAGTGTAGAACTTTCAACCTCTGCAAGACAACTTTGTTTCAAGATCGGAGAAAAATTTACTCAGCACGAATAGGCCTTTGTATATAGAAGATAATAATACTTTTACTTAACTATAGAAATTTATGCAAATTACCTTCTTTGCAAAGATGTTCGTCATTAGAAAAATTCGAATCTATCTAACTAGTTCTCGTTTAAATTAGTCTTGACTACGCCGTCTGCCAATTCAGAAATGTCCTTATCACCTTGAGAAGTCTGTTGAGAGTTTTTCAATCCACTTTCAGTTGGTAACGATTCGCCAAATTGGACTGGGTATGGAGCCGTCGTTTGACCCTTAGGATCTTGTTGGTACTGTGCTTGTTGAGGAACGGAGAAGCCTAGAGTGGGAACAGCGGTGACGTTTTGTGAAAACGTTCCATTTTGCGTTGGTTGCGGCGATGTAGGGAAATATTGTGGCATTGGATTGTTTCCATTCGGAGTAAGGTCACCATTTTGCAGGGGCATTGAGTGTCCAATTTGCAGAGCTGGGATAGCATTTATGGTGAAAAATTGTTGCAGGACCGGATCATAGAATTGTTGCGGCTGCAGACCTATCTGGTTCATGTAGTACTGGTAGTTTTGTGGCGGAGCTTGTGAACCGCTTGGCTGGTTAGCTGAGACGGTATATCCTCCGTTGCTTTGAAATGGGGTATTCACTGCGATTCCGGGCAAGTTAAATTGAGGAACATTTGTGCTATTTGGAAATCCACTGGTGGCAGAAGCTCTTGGGCTTTTCATCACAAGATCACCATGTTCATCAACGAGGCTATCGACTTTTATTGCCTTGTCCCCAGAAGAAGGAACTAAAGTGTCATCACGGTCATTGTAGTTAGACATCAGTTGAGAGGGCTGATTGCGATTAGAAAACGTGGAGGAAGCCCTATGATTTTGAGAGCTGGAAGTGATAGAGTCATTCTTGGAAACCACAGAAAGCCTCTTTTTTGGACTTAAGGTAGCTGTGGCACGAACGCCAGAGGTACCAGATTTAAGAGAGATTGCATTTGTCTGAGCGGACAATAAACTCGAAACACGAGAAATGCGGGAGTCCTTCTTTTCTAAAGCAGCGTTAGCGGTAAGAAGCTTGTTCATGCTCTTCGCCCTCTCAGCGGGGCCTATAATCAGAGTCAAGGCTTTAATATCGTTAAGCCAGTCTCTCATTGCTTGGGGAGTTTCGCATTTAAAAACAGAGGTATGACTTCTGTGCATCAAACTGTTTGGCGCCTTGGAGTATAAGTCAAATTTGGTTCCTGCGGGATCCTTCGAATGCTCAGAAACGAGGCAGTAATCAAGAGAGATGGAATTTGTGGGATCTTTTTTAAGGTCATGGGTTTTAAACTCATGGAGGTAGCTGCATGTTAAAACGTAGTAGCTACGGGTGTTTGACTTCAAGAACTTTGACTTACGCTCCAAATAACCCTGTCTAACAGGAACGCTAAGCAAGGAGTTGTACAGAGGAATGTATAGATCTGAAATTTGTCTAGGTGGGAAGGAAAGGTCAATAAATTGTCCCGAAATTTTCTTTCCTGATAATGCTGAGGATTTTGGGAAGTTACGCTCAACGAAAGATTGCCACTCAAAGTTTGGTTCTTTAGCCAAGAAGCCCTCCGAAAAAGTGGGTACTAAGAAGTTTGACACGGAGTTCTTTTCTGTTTCTACGAGATTGAGGAAGTGAGCCATGTAGTTTTGAATGTCCTTGACTACAATAGACTCTAACTGCTCACCAGCAGTCTGCAAGTTTTTGTATGCATGGTAAAGGTAGCTCTCTTCATGTAATTGATGCTTCAATTGAGATTGCAACTTTATCTTTGCCAAGTAAGGGTCCTTCTTCAAACTTTCAACAACGTTTCCTGGCTCATGATGACTCTTAGAGGCCACTGTGGTTGCCATATCAAGACGATTGGCAAGATCAATGGAATGCGAGTAGACTGCCAACAACTGGCCAGTCGCGCTAACCTGCTTAGCTAATTTGCTATCGAAATCATTATGCAAGGTTTTGATTTCTTTAATTTTGCTTACGAGTTCTCTTCTCAAATCCTCAAACTTGGGGATGATGACTTGACGGATCTCGCGCAACGTACGTTTGCCATTTTGGACATTCTGCTGGTGAAATTTTGTAAGAACGGTCGGAATATCTTGAATGGAGCCATTTCCAATAGGAAGAAAGAATTGATTTAATGCACTAAGAGCCTCTTCGTCCAGAGTTCTTTCACCTCGAGTGCGATGTGTGGTACCAGAATATTTCTCTTCAGGTACCAGGTCAGAGGCGCCCACAGCCTGCTGAAGACGAACCTGCTGCCGTACAATTTCCTCTTGAACTGAGGCGTATTGTTCAAGGTAAGCAACCAAAGACTTCAATATGTCTCTGTAGGCTTGGAACCGAGAGGCTACAGCCTCACTTGGATAGTCCAGTGGAGACTTGAACTCATATGGAATATTTATAGAAAGCGGGTTTCTGTGGTCTGGCATCTGTATGGATGAATATTGTGACAATAGAGGGTAGAATAGAATATAGTTACGGGAAAAGGATGAACTGACTGTGAATCTAGGGCGGGAGGGCTAGCAATTGAGAGACACCGACTTGTCCTGGAGCAGTAGGGCGTGATTAGTGGGAAAGGTCACGCACAGAACAATAATTAAGTAAAAGAATGTCTTTTGATTGGAGCCAATTCAGAAATGACTTTTAAAAGATCGAATCAAATTGGGGGATTGATCAGCTGGGGTCCTCAGGGGAGTATTTTGTAGAATTAAATGAGAGCAAATGCGGCCGAGAATACGGTAGGGTATGTATGGAAGCGGGCTATTGTGTATGAAGGAAAGCTTCTGTTTTGGGCTTAGTATGCTGGAATCGAAAACACGGACATAAGACAATACCTAAGACAATACGAGAAATATCGGGAAAATTTCTTTGTTTTAAATTGTTTTCTAGCTAATTCTAATGAACATAACACAATTATTTAGTATCTAATAGTTCTGAATGTGTTCTTGTTTTAGTACAATAACCATCGTATTAATGCGGCTCATTGATATTCGTAGCACAGAACAAGTTTGCGCACTAATATCTTAATCGGTAGTTCTCATGCACAAGCTGCAGCTAAGAGCCAGCCAACCTCCTGGAATAGGCAAATTAAAGATGTTCGCTAATTTGGGGTTAGGAGCACTGGTCGCGTGTAGCACGATAAAGTTCGAATATAGTAAATTTAAAGTTCGAATATAGCAAATTTAAAGTTCGAATTTAGTGAGCTTTAAGGTTCGAATATGGATCCTTTACCTTCGTTGGTTGTAGGTTGTACTGGTTCTGCCAGACCATATGATGATAGCGGTGCAAGGGAGATGATGTCATTTTCGTCAGAAATTGGATATTTTATTGATGTTTGATGTTTGAGGTTTGATGTTTGATGTTTGGTATTTAACTTTTTAATACTGATACTTTGAGAAGATGATTATGGCGTCCAATTGTTACTAAATTTTGAGTTTCATTCAATTGGTAGTTACAGATGTCTTGGCGAAGATACCCTATATTACGTCGAATAGACAGATGAAACAGATCCGAATTCACTATATTCCAAAAGTTTTCTTTTTTGTGGCGAATCGCGTAAAAGTCATTGTACGGTCATTCAAGTTTGATCTCTGAATCTTTACGGTAGGGTCCTTCTTTTGTGCATTTGCCTTGGATCAATTGCCTAACTAGGAGAAATTTCACACAACACAAATTCAGTCAGCAAGTGACCCTATAAATGTTAAATCCACTAAACTCATTTTTCATAGAGAATTTGATATTTTCACATGAAAATAAATAAACCCTTTGTTTAAATCTGATTTATGGGTACATCTAAATGGGTACCTGCTACACCTGTGTTGATCTAGAGTGCAAATACACACCTACTTGATCCCTCCAGAGATGGCCAGTCGTATGAACGTCTCCCAACTCATAATGCCACTTCAGTTTTAAAAGTTACCACATCACAAATCGATCGATCCAAAATGGCTGTTGAAGCCCCGAATCTGCCTCCGTCTCCATATGTCATCACTGTTTCGTCTGACGAGGGCGAAGACGAAGATGATATTCAAATGCTCGAATTCCATAAACAAACTCAAAGCTTGATTGATAAACCTGCTCCAAAAATTGTCAAGAAACTATCCGAGGCAGAGTGCCCGATCTGTTTTGACTCAATTGCAAGTGCCACCACCACGTCTTGTGGCCATCTCTTCTGCTTAGAATGTCTTCAAAAGAGTATTTCCGCTTCAGCTGCTCGTGGCCAGACTCGAAGAGCCAAGGGCGTTGGCCTTTGCCCTATGTGTAGAGAGTCGGTTCTGTTTAAGGATGCCATTGTTTTAAAGTTGAGGAAGCAGGTACCTTATTCCCCTTTTGAAGAGGAAAGAGACGAAGAAGACGAAGAAGGAGAGGTACCTGAATCAATTAGAGGCGAAAAAAACGAAATCGAAGATAATGAAGACGATGACTTTCTAGACGATGACTTTGCAGGACTCTTCTAGTTATCATTTAAACCCAGTAAGTGTATTCATTGTCTCAACACAACATAAATCATGGTCACCGAATTCCTTTTGGATCAGAAAAATCTTTGGATGCCACTGATTGAAATGAAGCATGTAAAAGTTGCTTCGGTACTGAAAACGGCGTCCCTTAGATCTTGTCATAAGCACAATTCCAATACTATGAAAGTTATCTCTCACCATAATAGCATGCAAAAAAGATCGGGAAATATTTTTAAGAAATTCGAAATCAGTAGAAAATACAAAACTTTTATTATTTATTATGGAATACTCTTCTCTTGAGACCCTCTTTACTCTGTATTGGCATTCAACACATGTTCATGTCACCCCTCTATTAACTTTGACCTGTCTTCTTATTATTCTCTCTAAGACAAAATCTTACACTAAACCTTACGCTAAATCTTACACAAAAGTTAACTTAAGACGGCTAAAATTTTCTAAGCCATCATATCAGTTGAATTTATCTAGGCTGCAATTTCACTCTACGGTTAGCGAGATCTCAGCTTTACCCCAGACCTTTATCGCCACTCCACATTCTTGATAAGGTCCACCTGAGTCACTGAATCTCAACTTTAACGAATTCTTCGAAGCAAATGTCATCCCAACTACCCCCTTACGAGCCAGTAGCAAACTCCCACACTGACGATCCAGATGAGTTCTACAAGAACGATGTTCCTGTGGCGTCATGTGAGTTGAGAGTAAGACAGATGTTCATCAGAAAGGTTTACTCTTTGCTTTTGGTACAGATTATGGGAACTGTTCTCGTAGGATCTGTTGTTTATTTTGATGATTCAATTAAGCAATGGTGTGCTAACAATTGGTGGGTGTTCCTTTTAGCTTTCATTGGAAGCATTGGTTTTATGATCGGCGCTGCTATTAAATCTCGCTCTTACCCAACCAATTTAATCTTGCTTGCCGGTTTTACATTTTGTGAAGCATTCACTGTTGGTTTCGGTTGCTCATTCGTTGAGTCGGATGTCGTTATAAGGGCTCTCTTATTGACATTCATCATCTTTATTGGGCTTACTGCGTTTGCGTTTCAAACCAAATATGACTTCACAAGTTACCAAGGTGTCTTGGGAATGAGCTTGTGGGCCCTTTTGGGGTTGGGCTTCGTTCTCATGTTTTTGCCTGGAGGAAAGACTGTCGAGTTAGTCTACTCCAGTCTTGGAGCTTTGATTTTTTCTGCATACATCGTTGTTGATACTCAATTAATTATGGAAAGGTATAGCGCCGATGAAGAGGTTATGGCCACGATTACATTATATTTGGATGCAATTAACCTTTTCTGGTACATCCTCTCCATCTTGAATCTGACCAGCGATGATTGAGGGTAGTTATTTGTCATCCAATGAGTGCTGAGTTCGCAGCTCCTCAGGAGTTGAATAAGCTCTTAGTTATTTTTTGTTACTTTTTATATTTAACAATCTATTTCTCTGAAGTTCGTGTAGTACATGATTATTCAAATAAACACTAAGCTAATCCACCACTGACTTAATTAGATAAAATAAATTACTTATTCTACCTATATAATATTTGGATTGTGCAAACAATGTCACTTCCATGTAATGCCGAGTTTACAAGTACAATCCCTCCAAGTTCTCTTCCACCTTGTTTTTGAGTACACGCTCTTTGGCGGTCTTGAAGTCTTCCGCCTTCACCTGCATTCTACGCTCTCTCAAAGCTAACAAACCGGCTTCTGTGCACATGGCCTTAATGTCTGCACCCGATAAGTCATCCTTGGAAGTAACGAGTTCATCGAGGTTAACATCGCTAGCCAAACTCATTTTAGATGTGTGAATAGACAAAATCTTCTTCTTGGTATTTGAGTCTGGGTTTTCAAACAAGATCTTACGATCAATTCTTCCCGGTCTGATCAATGCAGGGTCTAAAGACTCTATCTTGTTAGTTGCCATTATAACCTTAATATCTCCTCTGTCGTCGAAACCATCTAGTTGATTCAACAATTCCAACATAGTTCTTTGAATTTCTCTTTCACCTCCGGAAGTTGAGTCGTAACGTTTCGTTCCGATGGCGTCAATCTCGTCAATGAAAACAATAGATGGTGCAAGTTCGCCGGCGATTTGGAAAATTTGTCTACACAAACGAGGGCCATCACCCAAGTATTTTTGAATCAACTCGGAACCAACAATTCTCAAGAAAGTCGCACTCGTTTGGTTAGCGACAGCCTTAGCTAATAGTGTTTTACCAGTACCAGGAGCACCGTATAAAATGACACCCTTAGGAGGTTTAATTCCCATTTCTTCGTACAATTCAGGATGTGTCAATGGTAACTCAACAGCTTCTTTAATTTCTTGGATCTGCGACTCCAAACCACCTATGTCTGCGTAGGACTCTTTAGGAGACTTATCTAACTTCATCACAGAAACCATAGGGTCGGCTTCGTCCAGCAAAACACCAACAACAGAAACTGTTTTGTGATGCAAAAGAACCGAGCAACCGGGTTCCAATAGGCCTTTGTCGACAAATGACATGATGGACACATAGTACTCAGAACCAGCAGTGCTGGACACAATGGCGTGGTCGTCGTCGATAATCTCCTCTAAGGTACCAATAGACATTGGGTATCCACGTAATTCATCAACTTTGTTACGTTCTTCGGCTTGTTTAGCTTCTGTCGGCTGGAAAGCCTCTTGATTTGCTATGAACTCTTCTTCCAACAATAAGTGATCTTTAATGCGCTCCAACTTTAAAAGCTTCAATTTACAACGAGTGGTGGGATAAACATTAGGCAATTTGACAGCGGTGTCTGGTCCCTTTCTACGTTTCTTGCCGAATTTGGCTTCCACAGGTGGTTCGTACTTTGGTTTCTCTTTCTTAGCGTCTTTCTTCTTACCGAAGTCGCCGCCTCCGGGCATTCCAGATGCGTTGTTTCCCTAATAGTTAGCATGAGTCTAAGTGTAATTGAGTGCGTGGTCACATACCATTTTTGTGTTGTGTTATTGGAAAACTAGTTGAAGTTGGTAACGTTAACACTTGCCACTGATGGGAGTAGTGTAAGTAGTGTGCATGTCAGAGAGTATGGGGTGCGGTAGAAATCCAAATTGAATAAGTAGCAGTATAAATTAAAACGTTGAAGAATATAAAGGAAGAAAACATTGGAAGTAAGCGTCTCGTTTTCAGAAATTGCTTTTACTTACATTGTTCGAGTTTGAAGTTTACTGTTCTTAGAGTTTACTTGAATCAATCTGGGGGATGCTAAAGCAAACATGCAGAGAAAAACATTAAGGCAACCACAAGGAAATAATTTTTGATTCTAAAAAGTACAAGACGTCAGTTCCCCATCTATTATTGCAAGCTTTAGCACGCATGTCTCACGATAAGAAGCGGTTTCAAGGTCATGTATTATGTACAACATCAAATCTCTGGTAAATCAGAAATAAATTATTTATAAACCAAGTTTCAAGGCCATCGTGAGGAGCTACATTTGGCCACCAACTGATTCGCATCCTTAAGCAAGGCCCTTTTTGCCGAGATCAACACCAGAATACTTTTGAAGACCCAGGAAGATCTTTCTCATGTCTGCTCCAACAATTGTCTCAACTTTCTCACCATCTTGGAAAAGCAAAAATGTTGGCATCGCAGTCACTCTGTATTCCATGGCAATATCCTCTGCCTTGTCCACATCAACACGAGCAAACTCAACCTCTGGAATCTCTTCTGCTAATCTGTCAAAGATGGGTGAGATAGCTTTGCAAGGACCACACCAGGTAGCATAGAAGTCGACGATTGAGAGCTTATTCTTGTTACCAATCACTTCATTAAACTGTTTCAAGTTAGCGATCTCAATAACTTTTGTGGAATTAAAGCGGCGAAGCGAGGGAATGGTTCTAGAGACGTTGCTTATTCTTGTGGCTGTACGGAACATATTGTGGTAATTTGATAACAGTAGCTACTACTTTATAAGGGAAGAGGTTAATAGATTCTGAGTAAGCTTCCCCAGACTTGATGCAGGCACATCTTGGGGCATTGGCTAGAACAGGGGACAGAAAACTTTATTAATGATACATACTCAAATTGCTTATCGAAGGAAATCCAATCGTCTCATTTGAAAGTTTTTATATTCTTTGCGTGTTCAAAGCGTCACTCATGCTCTGAGGCACTCCCATTCCTAAGCCATCAACTGTATCTTAGGGTAAATGATACAACTTGAAGAAGAAACAAGTTTTGTTCCAATTCCAATGCTGGATTGTCAAAACGAGAAATTGGTGTTTTATGATACTTGATTTTCTAACATACTTTGAACGCTCACACTAAGGATGGTTTAAGCACAAAGTAAACTCCAACAAGCACCCTTCCTTAAAGAAAATTCCACTTTTTAAATCGTGCTAAGCAAAAGGATTTATTAGAAAAGGAATCTTTTGTCAAAATTATGATGATCACTACTAAAACTAGAACTATTGCTACAAGGCATCTATAAGGCCTTACTTTCAATTAATTGCCCGTTTTGGCCGCGTGTAGCCGAAGCTCTAATCGTCACTAACAACCAGAGCTTAATCTTTCCGATTACACTATCAACTCTAGGTTGGCCTTTGAAAAGAGATACTTTTCGATTGTATTCATCTTTCGTCGCTATTTTTTAAAAAATTTAGATATTCAAAATGACTTCAGTTATGCAAAGACCCGCTTACACGGGCCCTGACTACAACCACGCAGAAGACCCAACTTACAAAAATTTAAGAGATGAAGCTCTGAGATGGCACGATAAAAGAACTGAGCTCTCGAAAAGATCTCAGGCCGCGTACAACAATGGCGACAAGAAGGCTGCCCATGACTTGAGTGAACAACTGAAAGATGCCCTTCGCAAGGCTGAAGACTGCAACAAAAGGGCAGCAGAGTATGTATTTGTACAGAACAATGCTGACTCTGATGGCAATGAAATAGACCTTCACGGCTTGTATGTCAATGAAGCCAAATGGGTGTTGCAAAAGCGTATTGCACAAGCCTTGAGAACAAATCAGTCGAACCTTGAGGTTATTGTGGGTAAGGGTAACCACTCCGCAAATGGAGTTGCCAAATTAAAACCTGCAATTGATGAATTGTGTTCCGAGGCAGGTTTGAATCACTACATTGACAATAAGAATTCTGGTGTCTTAGTCATTGACTTCACTAAGACTCCTAATATCAGATTACCTGACTCATGGGACACACTGCCGCTCAACGCAAGCTCTGGTGGAAACATTCAACACCAACCTCGCCCAAACCAAGGTCCCAGCTATCAAAGTGGAAACAATCAATCCAATGTTCCACAAACTGGCAACTCCTTGTTGGATATGGTTCTCAAATTGGTGTGCTCTTGTTTAAAGTGAGCGAATTTTGTCAATTAAGACTCTATATGTTGTTTTAATATTCTCCTGATCCCCGACTTGTCTCATTCGTTCCTTCAAGAGACCACACAGTTTTAATTGCAAAGTATTTCTCAATTATTAGTTCAATTTAAAAACTGTAGTCTTGAGATCGCAAATGATTGATAGTAATATTGTAATTTATTCCTAACCTAGCCATTAGCTCTACTTAATGTATTCCTAACCTTGCAAACTGTCACTAAATCGAACACGAGGAAAGCAAAATAATGAGCTTTAGTATTTCTCGAATCAGGTTTAAACTACCACTATTTCTAAAAAAATACCGTAATTGTATGTTTCGGTGATTTGTGTTTATATCACGTGACAGGCATCTCATCTCATTAATTTGCAGTTTACAACGAAGTTAAGCTTTATAGATCTCGAGATGGCCCAAGGTGTTAAACGTTCGGTTGTGAAGAACGGCAAGAGTGCCGCTACGAAAAAGGCAAAATTCACCCCTCAGCCTGTTCCAGAAATCGAAAGCCTGTCGGATAACGAGGCCACTTTCTACCAATCTGCAGAAGATGACGATTCAGCTGATTCTAGTGATATTTCCGACTCATCTGATGAAGAAACCAACAAAGGAGAAGAATCGGACGATTTGGATGAGTTAGATGAGTTAGATGAGGATAAGAAAGAGAAAACAAATGTTCTCGATAGCGATGAGGCTGATAGTGATGATCAAGACAGCGACGACTCTGATGACGACGAAGATTCCAGCGAGAAGCCTAAATCCGATGATCCAAATAAGAAGACTTCTGCCGAGCAACATGCCGAACAAAGAAAATTACTCTCTGAGAGAAAATTGAAGCGTAAGTCTGGTGCAGAGGTTGAGCATATCAAGTCTTTGTGGGAGAAATTAAGAGTCAAAAAGCCAGCACCTCCTCAGCAGGTTAGAGAGAGGTTGTGTAACGAAATTTGGGATTTGTCTAAGGATGTTATATATGATTTGGTTTTGAAGCATGACGCCTCTCGTGTGGTTCAAACCCTTGTCAAACACACCACAAAGGAGAGAAGAGATCTTATTGTTAAGTCTTTAAAGGGAAACTACTACAAATTGGCCACATCTTCTTATGGTAAATATTTGATGGTTAAACTTTTGCATTACGGGTCTAAGGAGTCTCGTGCCATGATCGTTGACGAGCTTCACGGTAAATTGCGTAAGCTTATGAGACATAAAGAAGGTGCCTACGTCGTTGAAGATTTATATGTCTTGTATTCGAGTGCTGAGCAAAAGAAACAAATGATTAGAGAGTTCTGGGGTTCTGAATACGCTGTTTTCAAGGAGTCAGGTAAGGACAAGTCTATCATTGATGTCGTCAACGAGTCTTCCGAAAGAAAGCAACTTATCATGGCTAACTTGAGCGGTACCATTACTGCTTCTGTTGCCAAGGGACTGACTGGTTTCCAAATTTTGCATGCCGCCATGAAGGAGCACGTCACAATTCTCATGGACGATATCGAGAAGAATGACTCTCAAATTCGTACTTTCATTGATTTGTTGGCTGAGCAATTTGCTGAGTTGGTCCACACTCAAGAGGGTGCTGAAGTTGCTTGCAACCTTATTGCAGTCGCAAATGCGAAGGAGAGAAAGCTCATTGTCAGATCTTTGAAGGATCACGCCAAGAAATTGATCGAGAATGAGTATGGTAACTTGGTCTTGATTACCTTGTTTATGACCGTTGATGATACTGTTTTGCTTCACAAATCGTTCAGCACTGAGTTGATCACTCCTGAGCTTACCCCCGTTATTATCCAAGAGAAGTTCTCTCGTAGACCACTTCTTTACTTGCTTAAAGGCTTGGACGGGAAATACTTTGCACCAAAGGTCAAGGAAGAATTGGCTAAATACGAAAAAATCGCTTACCAAAAGACTACTAGAAAGCCTCAAGAGCAAAGAAGAGAGGAATTGCTCTCTAAAGCCTTGCCCTTGATGTACAAGTCGCTCCTCGAAACTACGAATCCTGATAATGAAATGACCTTAGCCAAACTCTTGTCTGTTAACATGGCTGCCCAGTTTATTACCGAGCTTTGTCTCACACCAACAGACAACGAGGAAGTCAACTCTACACTCAGACCACAATTGATTGATGCTATCTTTGACTTGACATTCAAATACGATGTCTTGGAAGATCACCATCTCCTTAACAAGACTCCTTTCTTTTCTAGAACTTTGAAATCTCTTATCCAAGGAAATGAGCTTAAATGGGACAGAGAGACTAAGCAGTTGTCAAAAGTCGAAGATGCTTCTATTCCTCACATTGGAAGTGCTTTTGCAGAGAAGATGGCTGATGCATTGAGCGACGAAGAGTCTGCTAAGAAGTGGATTTCCGGCCAAGGAGCTTTTGTCGTTCTTGCCCTTTTAGAAGCTTTGGAAGCACAAGGCTCATCTCACGCCAAATCCCTCAAGAAGACGTTGAAGAAGTTTAAGAAGGACTTAGCAAAAGACAAGGATAACAAGGGTGCCCAATTGTTGGTGAAAAAGTTTTAAATTGCACTTCATTCTTAGATTTACACATTGCATTGGAAAGAATGGGTCTTACAACAAATATGTACATTAATTAAAGGTTTCGACTATTTCCTAGGTTTAATTGTAGTAGATCCAATTGGGTTTTCAGTTTTGCTTCTTATGGCAGCAGCCCAAGGATCTTTTTCAGCATTTTGCCCATCGTTCACAGGAGAGCTAGAGTTCTGATTAGCAAGATTCTCTGCGTTCTGGAGTTCAAAAGCTGCATTCTCGGCAGCGACACGATCTAATTCAGCCTGTAATTTTATTTTATTTTCTTCCTCTTGTCTTCTCTTCTCTAAAGTCCACTTTTGATCAGCTTGTTGGGCAAGGATCTTGATGCGCTGCTGCCGAAGTTGATCATCGATGAGCTCCTGAAGGGTTGGTGGAACATCTCTGGTTCGCCTAAGCCACTGAAGCCATTGAGGAGGTATTGTTGGAGCATAATCAGCTTTAAATATTGTTTCTTTGTAAGGCTCAAGCTTTCTTCTAAGTCGAAGCATGTTTCCATCTGGGGTAAATTCCCAATAGGTATTACCATGAAGATCATACCCAACGAAAAAGCGACGTCTGAATGGGATATCTCGGCGAGCTTGGAACTTATGAAGAATTCTTTTCCAAGTAGGAAACTTTTTCGCAATGTCATTCATCTTATGTGGGAGTATTGTTCTACGAAGAGTACCAAGTATGAAAGTTAGTTGGGGCCGCGACTAAGGGAGTATTTAGAGGTAAAGTGATTCAGTGTTTAAGATTTCACAAAGAATGGTTATTCAAATCAGTTTTTTCTCTTTTGTCTTTCTTTTCTTTCTTTTCTTTCTTTTCTTTTTCTTCTCTCTCCAAGCGCTTCGTTATTTGGTGCATTTCCCATAAGGTCCAGCCAACTGAACAAGCAACTAAGCTTATGTATAAAAAGAAACCTGGGCGGCGAAATTTGTTAAAAAAACGGTCAAGTGGCGTAGTGAACATTGAATATCTAAATGTGGCCTTGCACTTATTGTAATGAGTTTGGGAAAGTAGCAAGATGAAGATGATTTACTTAGGAGTAGCCATTAATGGCTTTGCAGAGTGTGGATTTGAGTGTGGGAGGTACAAAACAGTGAACCTAAATGGAAAATCCGTTTATTAAATTCGTATTTTTATTCATTAAAACTTGAAATTCTCTATAGTGAAAAATTAATCTTAAGTTCGCTTTTCACGTTGCTTGGTTCATTAATAGACCGCCATAAGGGGTCCGTCCACTCCATGGCTGAACTGAACCATAAGGATCTGCCTAAAAAGAAAATATAAAATATATAGAAATTAAAAAAGCTAAAAACCCATTTCCCAATATTTCAATAATAAAAAGATAATTTTGTTCTTCTCCTATGTCATTTCTGCGGTAGACTCCGAATATCTCGGTTCTTATCGTAACCCCACGACTTGCTTTCCTGCATCCTTAGGCCTTGCCACCACAAGGCTAGTGCCACACTATCTTCAACTATGCTAGTAGATACTTTTCTTCTCTCTTTCGTATCTTCAATTACACTCGAATTTTAGCTTCATCAAATGTCCGACAAAACTTACGTTGTTACTTTAAAAGACACTGCCTCTTCCGAGGACACCAGCTCCATTAAGCTGAAAATCAGTGAGCTCGGTGGTAAGATCCTTGACGACTTTGCCTTCATCAAGGGCTTCTCTGTGAAGTTGCCAGAGTCTGTTGCTGACTTTGTCAAGAACCACAGTCTTGTCTCTACAATTGAAGAAGACAAGGAGGTGAAGATTCAATAGGTTGCTACCTGGAGCCTGCTCTAACCACGACACTTCCCTTTCGCTTGAATCCAAAAGTAAAGGTTTCGATAGACAATATTGAAATTAGATGTAATTGGTACTTAAATTCGCTCAACTCGCCTATTGTCACTGGTGGACGAGAAAGAATAGGCACATAAATACACGAATCCGTTGATATGATTGTAGTAGAAACTGGTTGTCAACCCATGGGAACCTTTAGGTAACTTTTTGTAGTGCCACCAAAACTCATTTATGAACAGCTGGATTTCGAACTTTCTTTTTAGAATTCAATAGTAACTCAATTGACTTAAAAAGTAAATAGAATATCCAATTAATAGGCTTTTATCTTGTTTCAGTTAATTGCTAGAAACCGTTTTTCGATAAAGCCGTTATCATCGTGTGCAGTACCTGTTCGATAACGGTGACAAACCAATTAATCACAGCATCAACTATTTCTCTAGAATATATCAACGTAGAACTCAAAGTAACATAGATTCTACGTCGAGAAGTTCAGTCGAGAGTTCCATAATTGTTTTCGATTCACCAAATACGGATTTGGCTGAAAGCTACCCGGAAATCAATACGCTACTGAACTAACAAATTAGTCTTGTCTGCATTTTAAATTGATCATGACCCGAAAATTATACTTTTCAATTGAAATAATTTTTAGCAAGTTTGTATGGCCCCTTCTAATTTCAGATTTGGAAAGTTTGATGGCTACGACTTGTTTCGAATGCTAGGCTATCAAAATCAATTCTAGATAATTAAGCTCTTTAGGTAGCATTGAAATCTGATAAAATTAAAACTTGAATAATATTTTTGCATAGTACCCTGTTGTCTACTTGCAATTATTCCGTCGCTCTTATCTGCAGTCAGATACCCCACAATGTGCTGCCACTGGGGTAATACATACTATCTGAGATAGAAGTATTGGCAGGTTACATACTAAAATTTCAACAACAAAAAACTGACACATATAAGTTCACAAACAAGACACATTTGACAATTGCTCATTCGATTTCAAGTCCTCTTGAAGACATCTGATCATCTATTATTCAATCTTATCTAGTTAAGCAAGTAAGTGGCACCATGAGTTACAGCCACTATAACTTGCAACCCACTTTCAAGCCAATTGACAACCTTTTCTTGGATAGGCTCCGTCAATTCACTGACAATGGTGCGTACCGGTCAATGAACTTACCCAAGTTCTATGATTATGAAAGATTTGATTCTGAAACAGACTACTTTGACTTGAAGGTTTGGAAGGTACCAGATGACAAGGATGGCAAGACTAGAAGACCACTTTTTAAAGATATCCATTTTGATGATCTTGAATGGAATGATGCTCACAAGGGTGATTCTTTTGGTCCATCGTGGAAATCTTTTTGGTTCAAAATTGATTGGGAGATTCCGAAAAAATGGCTCGAGAAGGACCAAGAAATTCATTTTGAGTTCAATTGTGACTGCGAAGGTCTTATCTACACGCATAAGGGAACACCTTTGCAAGCTTTCTCCGGCGGTGAGAGATCGTATTTCATTTTGACTGACGATTTGAAAGTACCTGGGAAGCAACGCTTCTACTTGGAAATAGCTTGTAACGGTATGTTTGGAAACGGTGACGGAGGTGTTCCAGATGAAAACAGATATTTCCGTTTGGATAGATGTGAATTGGTCTTGCCTGATATGAATGCTCGCAGATTATGGTTAGATTATTGGGAAATCACAGACTTGGCTAGAGAAGGAGATCATGGCAGCGCCAAGTTCCAGGCAGCACTGATTGCTACTCAAATTATGGATACTTTTGATCCAAATGACCGCAGTTCCATTTTGAAGTGTAGAAAGCTTGCTCAACAAATCATAGGTCCTGATGTCGACTCAGACGAGGTTTACCATAAAAATCCATTGGACAAAATTGATGTCTACGGTGTTGGAAATTGTCATATTGACACCGCTTGGCTTTGGCCCTTTGCCGAAACAAGGCGTAAAATTGTTCGTTCTTGGACCACTCAAATGAAACTTGCAGACGAGTACCCGGAATATATTTTCGTTGCTTCTCAGATGCAACAATTCAAGTGGCTTAAACAGGACCATCCAGATGTCTTGAAAAGGATTAAAGAGAAGTTCGCCACCAACCAATTTTTGCCCATTGGAGGTTCTTGGGTTGAAAATGACACTAACATGCCAGGTGGTGAGTCACTTATTAGACAATTTCTCTTAGGACAAAAGTACCTTATTGACGAGTTTGGTGCTCCTGCAACTGTGTTCTGGCTTCCTGACACTTTCGGATATTCCTCTCAGATTCCTCAGATTTGTCAAATCTCTGGAATCAACAAATTCTTGACTCAGAAGCTTTCGTGGAATAACATTAACTCCTTTCCCCTTTCAACTTTCAATTGGAAAGCGCTTGATGGATCTCAAGTTCTTGTTCACATGCCCCCTGCGAACACTTACACCGCCGAGGCCAACTTCGGCGATGTCGTGAGATCTCTTACTCAACACAAAAATTTGCGTGACGTCCCTACTGGCCTTTTGCTTTTTGGTCATGGAGATGGTGGAGGAGGCCCCAAAGAAGAAATGTTGGAGAAGTTGAGACGTTGCAGAGGTATTGCTAATACTTCTGCTGCAATTCCTTCTGTTCATCTTGGAAAAACCGTTGATGACTTTTACCAAGAAGTCTTAGAAAAATCTGAACACGGGTTAACTCTTCCAACATGGACGGGCGAAATTTATCTTGAATTCCATAGAGGAACTTATACGACCCAAGCCAACATCAAGGAGTGGATGAGATTGTCGGAGATCAAAATGCACGATTTGGAGCTACTTGCAACTTACCTCTCGGTAAAGACAGACTATAAGTACCCTACAAAGGAAATTCATGATCTTTGGGAGGATATTGCTTTGTGTCAGTTTCATGATGTGTTACCAGGCTCTTGTATTGGCATGGTTTATTATGAAGAAGTTTTTCCAATGCTTCAAAAAGTGATGAAGACTTTAGACAAGCTCATTAACGAGGCCTTGAAACATCTCCAAAAAAAGAGCTCAGCGGGTGTGGTCGCCGTGAACACTTTACCTTGGCACAGAATGGAATTGATTGAAATGCCTCAGGATGAGATTTCTAACTTGCAAATCGAGAGCGATGTTGCCTTTATCAACGAAGACAAGGTGAAAAAGTTCGGTTTCTGCACGAAGTCAAACAGAATTGTTAAGAAAGATGAGATTAAGTTCCCTTCTTCGATTCAAAAGCTCGATAGCGATGTTTATTTGTTGTCCAACAAGCTTTTGGAAGCACGTATCACCAAGAATGGTGTTTTGAAGTCTCTCTATGATTTGAAGAATGACCGCGAGATAATTGATACGACTGAGACAAAGCAATCTTCTGGTTTTGGTAATCAGTTTGTCTTGTTTGACGACGAACCATTAACATTCCCAGCTTGGGACACTGAAATTTACAACGTTAACAAAGTTAAGTTTTTGGAGGACGGTGAGGTGGTATCCGTTGTGAGCAATTCCTTGGAGTCTAAATTGGTTGTGAGCCACGTCATTTCTGACTCCTCTAGACTTGAGACTACCATTTCTCTTAGGGGTGCTACTGGAGAAGGCGACGAGGATGACACGTATTTGAAGTTTGCTTGTGACGTCAAGTGGCACGAGTACTATAAATTTTTGAAGGTTCAGTTTCCCGTTACTATTTACACTCCTCAGTTTGCCCTGTACGAGACCCAATTTGGTGTCACTCAAAGACCTACTCACTGGAACACCACTTGGGACATTGCCAAATTTGAAGTATGTCATCATAAGTTCATGGATCTTTCTGAACATAACTATGGTGTCTCCATTTTGAACTCCTCCAAATACGGCGCTTCGATCCACGGAAATTTGATGCGTTTGTCGCTTCTTCGTTCTGCAAAGGCGCCTGATGACAAGGCAGACATGGGAGATCATCATTTCGAATATGCTATCTACCCACACCGTGGTCCATTGAATTCTGATGTTGTACGTACTGCTCATAATTTTAACTATAAGCTTTTACCTCACGTTGGTTCCTCAGATGTTGTCAAGTCGCTTCTCGAGACTGTCACCTTAAGTGGCGAAAGCTCTTTAGTGTTGTCTAACGTGAAAAGAGCAGAGCACGACGAAGACGTAAACATTTACGAAAATATTCAATCTGAAAACAAAAATACTCGCTCGATCGTCGTTCGTGTTTACGAGTCTTTAGGTGGATCTTCAACTGGCAAACTTCACTTCAATGGTATAAAGGTGAACAAGGTTCTCAAGACTGACGCAATGGAAGAAAACGGTAAGGATTTGAAGGTAGAAAATGACTCTGCGGTCATCAAATTACGTGGCTTCGAGATCGCTACTTTCAAAATTGTCGTGGATGTTTGATGATTTGTGACAATTATTTGGTGTCAGATATTTCAAAAACGGTATCCGATCTGACTTTTTGAATACTCAAATACTATGAATGAAATTTTTGTTTTCCTGTTGAATTGATTCTTTTAAGCAATGTGGGGATACTTTCTTGTTATTTTATCTTTTTTATCCGACCTTTAATCTTGATTTGCAGCCATCCTAGGTTGTGCATGTATGCCTATCAATTTGCCTCTTCTCCATATAAAGACTTACAAAGACTTAATTCCACATAATCGACACAATGGCTGTCATCAACCAGCCTTCCGGCCAAATTAAGCTTACGAACGTCTCGCTTGTTCGTTTGAAGAAGAATAAAAAAAGATTTGAGATTGCATGCTATCAGAATAAAGTTCAGGACTGGCGCCTGAAAGTGGAGAAAGATCTAGATGAGGTTCTCCAGATTCCACAAGTGTTTAACAACGTTTCCAAGGGTCAGGTAGCAAATAATGATGACTTGATTAGTGCTTTTGGAACCACAGACCATGACGTTATCATTCTCGAAATCCTTGACAAGGGGGAAATCCAGCTACATGAGAAGGAGAGAAGCGCTAACTTACAACAAAAACAAAACGAGTTCTTGAATATAATTTCAACTAAATGCATTAATCCTCGCTCGAAGAAGCGTTATCCACCAAGTATGATTCAGAAAGCACTCTCGAAGTTGAAGTTTCACTTGAATCCATCAAAACCTGCAAAGACCCAGGCATTAGATGCCATTCGTCTATTAATATCTTCACAAGTAGTTCCAATTGCCCGAGCGCAAATGAAGGTGAAAATAACGGTATTGACAAGAGTTCATGAAGCGTATACCGAGCATATTGTGCCCTTGTTGCACAAAATTGAGAGCGAATCGCCCAGCGAGAAAATTTTTGAGGCCGTTGCAATAATAGACCCTGCAAACTATAAGACGATCGTTGATTTGCTTCTGGGAGAAGACTCTAGTAAAATCAAAAGAGGTGAAGGTTCTGTCGAAGTTTTAGATATGGCAGCCGTTCAAGAATAAGCGTCAGGCTCAGTATTTCTTATTTCATGATTTAATCAATGAACTTAAATGATGGCTTTTGTATTATTGCAATTAAACAGATGCCTCTCGACAGTGCATTTTTTTAACGTTCTTACAGTCTAATCTTTAGATAACAAAAGCGAATCCACCCTAGATGGATCAACGCTATTGTAAAATATTTGTTTGTTTACTTACTTGTCTTAATGAAATGATTGTCAATTTTTATTTGATTGTATCTTGTTCAAGGTGAACATCTTCGAATCGTCACCTGCACATGTTCTCATCTCCATACTTGGGCTTACAATACTTAACGAGAGTTTGTAAACTTACTTGACTGCTAATAATGCCTCCAAAGAATAAGAAGCAAAAGGAATTGGTCCAGGACGAGCGGTTTCAAGCAGTTGTTCTCACGGACTGTTTTGAGACTCGTTTCATGCCTCTTACAGCTGTCAAGCCAAGATGCCTTCTTCCACTTGCAAATGTCCCACTCATTGAATACACATTTGAGTTCTTGGCTCGGGCAGAGGTTAACGAAGTATTCTTATTGTGTACATCTCACGCAGACCAAATTCAAAAGTATATAGATGAGCTGCGCTGGTCGAAAAACCTGCCCTTCACAATCATGACAGTTACGAGTTTGGAACTGAGATCTGTTGGTGATGCCATGAGAGACTTAGACAACAGGGGTCTTATTACTGGAGATTTCTTGTTAGTTTCTGGTGATGTCATTACCAATGTTGACTTTCCTAAAGCTTTGGCTTTCCATAAAAGCAAAAAGGCTCAAGACAAAGACCACATCCTCACAACTGTTCTCTCAGAGGCAAGTCCCTTGCATAGATCCAGAACGAAGCTCGATCCCGCTGTTTTTGTCTTGGATAAGGTCACCAATCGCTGCCATTACTACAACTCTATGCCTCGTATCGACGGGAGAAGATCTGTGATTAATATTGACCAAGAATTATTGGAAGATATCCAAAATGACTTTTCTATCCGCAATGATTTAATTGATTGTCACATTGACATTTGCTCTCCTATTGTTCCGCAAATTTTCCAAGAAAACTTCGACTATCAGACCTTGAGAACTGATTTTTTAAAGGGTGTTTTAACCTCCGACTTGCTTAAAAAGAGTATATACGCATACATCCTCGATGAGTCCGAATATGCTGCTCGAGTAGAAAGTTGGTCAACGTATGCATCTATCTCGCAAGACGTCTTGGCAAGATGGTGCTACCCATTGACGCCAGACGCCAACTTAATAGACTCTTCTTACACTTACGAGTTTAACCATATTTACAAAGAAGAGAAAGTCGTGTTGGCTCAATCTTGTCGTATTGGAAATAGCACCTGTATTGGTGCCAAATCATCTATTGGAAACAACTCTGCTGTGTCCAAGTCTGTCATTGGTCGCAACTGTCGGATCGGTGCTAATGTCTCCATTACAAACTCTTACGTGTGGGACGATGTGGTAATCGAAGATAATGTTATTATTGAAAATGCCATTGTATCTGGTAACGCGATTATAAGAAGCAACGCCGTCGTCAATCGTGGCTGTGTGGTTGGTTTCAACGTCATTGTCGGAAAAGGTATGGAGCTCGCTGCTTCTACTAGACTCGTTGATCATCCATTGCTGCGAGCCGATGACTTTTTCGATTCCTTTGGTTCAGAGAGTGAGACTGAAGAAGCTGACGCAAATACAGCCGAAGAAACTAACGCTAATGACATTGAGTTCGTGGGAGATGACGGTGTTGGCGTGATGTACATGTCTGATAAAGATATTGAGGACGACTCAGAGCTGGAAAGCAACTCTGCTAATAACTACTCTGGAGTCATGTACCAGCTAGGTAGCTTGAACCTCTCGGATGATTCTATATGTTCTTTGACTAAACGCAAAACTAGAAAGCGGAGAGCTTCGAGAAATAGAAGATTATCTGTCACTTCTTTTGTTTCTACAGACTTCGAAACCGGTGCATTCTCCGAAAATGACGAAGAGGAGGATTTCATGAAGGAAGGTATTGCCACAGTTGAGAGATCCATCGAAAGTAATCATGACATAGACACCGCTGCATTAGAGCTCAATACTTTGAAGATGTCGATGAACGTGACATACCACGAGGTAAGATCTGTTACGATAAGGGCTATGTTGAAGAGAATAGTTCATTTCGTGGCTACCGACACCTTGAACCCAATTATGGCTACAAACAAGGTCTTTGAAGAATGGCATGAGTTGTTCCGTAGGCAAGTATTTAGCGAAGAAGATAGAATAGACTTGGTTACGATTCTACAGACTGCTTGTGCAGAGTTGGATTCGTCCTATGGAGAAGAAGTGTTGTTTGTGGCTCTTCGAAAGTTATACGACAACGACCGTGTTGAAGAAGGAGACATCTTCAAATGGTGGGAGAGTCCAGAATCTAGTGCGTCTGAGGATTTGACTAGGGTCCGCAGGTTGACCGAAAAGTTTGTTGTGTGGTTAAGAGAAGCAGAAGAGGAGGATGATTCAGATTAGTGTGTAAGGTTACATCTACAAGAGCTTTTCTTTGCATTGAAGCTCAAGAAATTTAATAGATCAATGAGAACATAAAAATCAGTTTAAGATTTGGTGAGGCGAGAGCTAGTTTATTTACAAATGTGTCTTTGTGGAGGCATTAAGTGGATCCCGATCCAAATAAGACCACTAACGATGGAACGGCTGTAGCGCATCGTATAGATAATATAAGACAATTAGGAACAATAGAAAACACAACAATAAATCTAACAATTTGTAAAATGTCATTGATTCAAAATGCTAATAATTTGCGAAATAATTTGTTAACTTTTTTATAAAAATCCTCTCATCTTCACCTCTTGTGGATTTCCGTTTAATTAATCCTGAAAAGAAATGGCAGCTCAAGATCACTCGAACGCGCTGTCAATTCACACGGCCAAAATCACAGGATAAACAAAGAAACTAATAATTGGACCAATAAAAACCGGCCCCATAAAAAATCAGCATATATTTTCGTTTTTTCAATGGATCTTTAGCGCATAATATCATAAATTGTGCAGAGCCCATCGTCAGAGTGGTCTGCGCACAGTGTAGATGTGCCCTGCAGTTGTGCATCACATCACCTTTAAACGAAGGTATACGATTATATGGTGCAACTTTCACACGCTCCCATAGATATAAACCTTCAAATTGACGCTGATCCCAGTACTATTTTCAACGTCAATCCATAAATTTCTTTCTTATCCAGAAACCCTTGATTATTTATATCTGAGTGTTCTGTTTCTCGGTTGTCGCTTGTGGTGTATATCTCTCCTTGCTTCAGTTGATCCTCTGTTCTCAAAGCTTGCGAAAAAAGCCCAAAAAGAAATAAGAACCTTAGAAACAATAAAGACAGTTGCTTCAAAATTCCATTCTACGTGAATATATCTTCCCTTCTTGTCATATTTGTTTCTCTAAAATTCATTTTACGATGTCCTACGATGCTATTGTCATAGGTGCTGGTGTTGTTGGTCCCGCCATAGCCACTGCACTTGCAAGACAGGGCCAAAAGGTCTTGATTGTGGAAAGAGATTGGTCCGAACCAGACAGAATCGTTGGTGAGTTAATGCAACCTTCTGGAATCAAAGCTTTACAAGAACTTGGACTTGCCCAAACTGTCTCCAACATTGGTGCCATATATTGCTCTGGTTACTACATTAAATTCCACGACGAAGTTGTCCGTATTTCTTATGCAAGCAAAGAACTTTGCCAAAGAACTGCTCCAATGGAGCCCGTCCCTCACTGTGTCTTCAACGGTAACGACAAACTTAGTGCTGATGATGAGGTTATGAGATTGAAAGATTGGGAAGAAGATGAAAATGTACGTGGTGCCTCTTTCGTGCACGGTAAGTTCTTGACTAATCTTCGAAAGGTGGTTCGTGATGAGCCAAATGTGACCTGGATCGAAGGAAACGTTACCTCTGTCACGAGAGACCCCTCTGATCCTGACCGTGTTACCGGTGTAAGTGTCAAGAACGCTGATGGTGTTACTAAGTACACAGCTAGCGTTACATTCGCATGTGATGGTATTTGGTCGAAATTCAGAAAAGAGCACGCTGAAAACTATATTCCTCTGATCGGATCATATTTCGTGGCCTTGGCCTTGAAGAACTGTAAACTTCCTGCTACACACCGCGGAAATGTTATTTTGGGTGACCACGCCCCTGTTTTGGTGTACCAAGTCTCCAGCGATGAAACAAGAATGTTATGTGCTTACAGAGCCACAAGACCTCCTTCACTGTCTGGAAATGAATTCTTTGACTACTTGACCAATGAGGTTTTGCCTAATTTACCTGAAGAGATCCACCCAAGCTTCAAGGAAGCCATCGCAAGCAAGAAATTCCGTGCCATGCCTAACCAATACTTGAGCGCTACCAAGCAAGGACTAAAAAATAAGGGTTTCATAATGTTGGGAGATTCTCTTAATATGAGACACCCTCTTACAGGTGGAGGTATGACTGTGGGTTTAAACGATGCAGCACTTCTTGCCAAGCTTCTCAATGAGGTCGATTTGAGTGATTGGAAAGAGGTTCAAAAGAAGCTTTCCGTGTTCCACAGAAAGAGAAAGAACTTAGGTGCGGTCATCAATACTTTGTCCATTGCATTATACTCTTTATTTGCTGCGGATACTAATGCCCTTAAAATTTTGCAAGTCGGATGCTTCAAATACTTCCAACTCGGCGGCGACTGCACTGATGGACCAATCGGCTTATTGTCTGGTATGATGCCATTCCCCATGATGCTTTTCAATCACTTTTTTTCGGTTGCTTTTTACGCCATTTACGTTAATTTCGTGAAGCGTGGTGTTTTGGGATTCCCAATTGCTCTATACGAAGCCCTTGATACCTTTGTCACAGCCGTTGTGGTATTCACCCCATACTTGTGGAATGAGTTGGTTATGTGAACGTGCTGTATGTAAACTTTATAGAACTGCGTTGCAAGACGTAGTAAAAAAATTCTTCAATCTTGTTTTTATTCGCTTCGTCAGTTGCATTAACATTCTCATTATATATACCATATTAAGCAATCTGTAGCGAACTTGATGTGCTTTGTCGCTTTATTTGCTCAAATAGTATAGTTTAAATGAATCTATAATTATTTTATTTTCTTCTTTCTTCTGCCCGAAGTATTTAGCCTTAGCCATTTTACTAAGTATTACATCTTCGCACCTTTCATTAAGACGTTGTTTCCTACAAAAAAACCTACAATCAAGAAAGTTTGTGGAATTAAAGATTATCAACTATTTTATATTAAAAAAATATCATTTTCAATTTCTATTTGCTTACTCCACAAATAGTCGGAAGTGGCTTAGCCGCATCTCTATCTGCAGTTCTCCCGCCAACCTGCTTCTGTTCGTTTCAAGGAAGAAAGTACAAGACGTCGACATCGTATACCTACATTAAGCCTGCTCAATTTGTTTTGCAAGCTGTTGGAAAATAATTGAACAAGTCAAGAGATGTCTGAAAGAGCGCCGCTTTTACAGCATGGAAGTGCAAAGCTGTTTTCTCAGTCTGTTGTGAGCGGAACCATGTTAACCTTAAAGTCATCGCCAGTTAATTATCTCCTCTTTTTCGTTCCCTTAGGACTTTTGGCTGGTATACTCGGATGGAGCTCGAATGCTGTGTTTTGGATCAACTTCTTTGCCATTGTTCCTTTGGCGCTGATTCTTGCCTTCGCTACCGAGGAGTTGGCTGAACACACGGGCCAGACTGTGGGAGGATTATTGAATGCAACTTTTGGTAATGCTGTCGAGCTCATTGTCTCTATTATCGCTTTGAAAGATAAACAAATCCGTATTGTCCAAGCATCTATGTTGGGCTCGATCCTTTCCAACTTGCTTTTGGTGTTGGGTTGCTGTTTTATTGCTGGCGGCATCACAAGAGTACAACAAACTTTCAATCAGACAGTCGCTCAAACGATGTCTTCCCTTATGGCTTTGGCCACTGCTGGTCTTTTGATTCCAGCAGCTTTCCACGCATCTATGCCAAATTCAAACAAAAATATTGAATTTCCAGATCCAGATGTGGACTCTGACTTTAAAATTTTGAGCTTCTCTAGGGGTGTTGCCGTTGTTTTACTTTCACTTTATATTCTTTACTTAGTATTCCAACTTAAAACTCACAAAGCTTTGTTTGAGGAACAAGCTCACGAGGATGACGGCATCATTACCACATCACTTCCTAATGACGGCGCCCACAAGGCTCAATCAGAGACACTTTCAGTTTGGGGCGCATTGACGGTGCTTATTTCCGCCACGGTTTTAGTATCTTTCTGCGCGGACTATTTGGTTGGTGCAATTGATGATATTGTTGAACTGTCTGGCTTATCCAAGACATTTATTGGATTGATTGTGATCCCTATTGTTGGCAACGCTGCAGAACATGCAACCGCAATCATTGTTGCCATGAAGGACAAAATGGATTTGGCTATTGGAGTGGCGGTTGGATCTTCCCTTCAAATTGCTCTTTTTGTCACACCATTCATGGTTATTATTGGATGGATCATTGATGTGCCAATGTCGTTGTACTTCTCAACCTTTGAAACAGCCATTATGCTTGTTTCTGTTTTCATCACCAATTTGGTTATTCTCGATGGTGAATCGAACTGGTTAGAGGGTGCGATGCTTTTGAGCACTTATCTTATCGTTGCATTGGCCTTCTTCTACTACCCAGACACTCTTGGTAACTAAGATCGTTTACGAAAAAAAAATCCAATCATAAATTAATTGTGTATTAAAATCATTGTCTTCACTCTCATAATGAAAATAAAGAGCTTAAAATTAGAATGTTATTACGTGTATTTACTGTTTACGCACTCAATGATCGACATCATCACAGATCTACCATTCCTATGTCCAATAAGTAATTTAACGTGAATGGACCTACCAATTCACGGTTGGCGAAGCACAAATGAAAGACCAAAATTGATTAACCCTAAATTCTTGATTAGTCTCGATTAATCTCGGTTGATCATTTTCATCTTAATTCCAAAATTCCACATGGGCGTGGTCTCGGATACAGCCTTACACTTATCCAAACACGAAAGCGGACAAGGCGTTTAAGCTTTCAACCTTATTGTAATGCAGCCCCAAAAAGCCTCAGCGCTCTTTTATAAACCTCAAAAGAAATCAGGCGTATAGAATAATGGTTCTGGCAAGCGGTCAAAATTGAAAAGGCTAATCATTTATTTGAAAACGGTAAATTCTATATCTGTCAATGTTGACATATCAATGTTATCATCGTGTGGAGCCTCGACAACCAAAGGGTCCAACTAGCACCAATGGTTGCCAGGGAGAAAGTAAAACTCCTCACACTACATGGACCAGTCCCTTTAATGGCGCGATTATAAACATAGTTTGAAAGGGTTTATTGCTTAATGGAAAACCGTTGAAAGGGTTTTGACTGCATATAAGCAGAGTATGTAGAAATACGACAGGAGCAGTATTTGTTTTGGGCCCTTAAGCTACCGCGCGTCGATGGTAACGTGGGCAAAGGGTTATGAGGCCTATAATCCATTCCAGCATTGTATGCAGGTATCCATATAATGATTTATGAAAATTTACTATAGATATTGATTCAGGCCCATTTTTTTCGGGAAAAAAACATACATGTATTAAAATCAATAAACAGTTTCATAATTTTTCTTTTTTTTCTCATTTATCATCTCTTTTGGTATGAAACACACGTCCCTTTGGACACGAATCTTAAGATCTTCAGTCGCGCACCTGCAGCTTTGACAATTTAAATGGGCGCGTGTATGCAGGTGCATGTCCTAAATTTTGACGCACTTGGAAACGCGTTCTGAGGATCTACAGGCCATAAAAAGTCGCCAGGTCCCAGTAGAAAAAAATTTACTCTTTGTGTGTTTTCATTACTCTTTTTTTCCCATCCAACTTCACGAAAGGATTTCATACCGTTTGATCTTACTGAACGAATCAACCCTTTGATACTTGCATACTTACTTCATTTTTTTCATCAAGGAGAACCCGAAGAAGCTGGCTAATTCTATTCTCCATCACACCGCAAAACACTTTTTCAAGGCTTTTTTTCTAAATCCATTTATCTCTATCTTCTTTTAACTAGCTCCTTAAGCTTATAATGTCTGATTCTGAGGCTTTGAGGCTCTTTTCTAGACAATACGTCTCCAATGACATGGTTGATGTTCTCGTCGCAACGACCAACTCTGTGATTCAAATCAAAACTTCAGGCAATGAATCCAAAAACACAGTCAAGCAAGTCTCGTTGAGAAAATTCATTTGCCGCTTGATTGAACACTCTAATGTACAAACTCCAACTCTTATGACCACTTTAGTCTATCTTAATAGACTAAGAGGAATTTTGCCTGGTAATGCAGTTGGTATGGGAACCACTCGCCATCGTATATTCTTGGCTTCTCTCATTATCAGTGCAAAGACTCTCAACGATTCGAGCCCCTTAAACAGACACTGGACCAAATATACGGACGGGCTTTTAAGCAACGCGGAAATAAATCTGGCAGAGCGTGAGCTTATATCTTTGTTGCGCTGGAATCTCAACGTATCTAAAGATGAGCTTGTTGCTGTTTTGCATCCATTTCTTCTTAAGATCAAGAACGATATCCGCAAAAAACAAGAGGCAGAAATCCGCCAAAAGAACGAATACTACCGCATGTCGAACTTCCACTCAAATAACTCCCTTTCTTCTACTAAATCATCCATCTTCTCTTCTTCTAACTCATTAAGAAGCTCGCCTTCTTCACAATACAATTTGGCAGGTGCCCCAAGAACTCCTCTACGCGAGAAGTCTTCATTATCTATAAACGCTCATGAAATGCGCAATTTACTGAAGACTGTCTCTGATCTCCTGCGATTGGGACATGCCACAAGCTTAACGGCTAGCTAGACTTTTTATAGATACCCATCCTTTGCATCAAGTCACGGGCTTCATTAGCTCACTCTTTATTAATATAGTGACCTCGGTCAATTAATCTGACATTCAATTCTCATGATAATCTCGCGTTTGTAGGCAAATTACACTACTCATTAATAAACTATAATATCCCATTAACACTCTAATTACATTCAACTCCTTAGTGATCGTGCTGTTCTTTCTCTGGCTCCGGGGCGACAGTGATCATAGTATCAATTCTCAAAATAGAAATACAAGCTTCCAAAGCAGACTTCAAAGACTTGATCTTGGAAACTGTAGGCTCCAAAACACCAGTTGTAATCTCATTAACGACTTTACCGTTTATCAAATCAAAACCGTAGTTTTTATACTTCTTTCTTTTCAAGTCATCCTTCATGGCGGTTTGAGAGGCCGCGTGATATGACCTCAATTTTGCAATTAATTCGGACGAGTCCTTGGCGGCGTTAATAGCCAAGGTCTTGGGGATAATGAGCAAGGCATTTGCAAACTCTGCGATAGCCATTTGCTCTCTAGATCCGACAGTCGTTGCGAATCTCTCCAAATAAATATTAAGAGCTGTCTCCACTGCACCACCACCTGGAACTACGTTTCCACTTTCTAAGGTACGCTTAACGACACTCAAGGAGTCGTGAATTGATCTCTCCATCTCGTCCAAAGAGTAATCGTTAGGGCCTCTTAAGATAATAGAACTAGAGCTGTGTTGCTTGGTACCCTTGACCAAGATACATTCGTCATCACTAATCTTGGTTTGAACGACTTCCTCGGCTTGACCCAAACAGGAAGCCTCGAATGTCTCTTCGCCCTCCAAGTTTGCCAAAGTACCTACAAGTGTGGCACCAGTTGCACGTGCAATACGACGCAAGTCTTCCTTCTTACATCTTCTGACTGCCATGGCGCCGACCTCTACAAACTCTTTCAAACACAAATCATCAATACCCTTGGTCGTCAAAATGACATTAGCACCTGCGTTAATGATTTTACGGATTCTTTCAATGATGATTCCATATTCTCTCTTTCTTATTTCTTCCAACTGGTCTGGATCGTCGATGTTAATTTGAACACCCATGGCCATTCTTGCCTTTTGCAAGTTCATATCCAAACAAGCGATACGAGCGTTCTTAACAGATTTAACCATAGCTTGAGAAGCAACGGTGCAGTTCAAAGCATAACCGCTGACCAACATGGACTCGAGTGAAGATTTACCATGGGCCTTTAATATGTTAACTGCCTTAACGGGATATTTGACATCACCCTTTGGGTTTACGGTTTTGACTGCCAACATAGCATCAACTACCATCTTTGCGAAGAACTCGGAGTCGGGTCCAATAATCTTTGACAGCATAGATGTCTTGGCAATGTTCACCATAGTCTCTTTACCCAACTCGGTGACACTTTGTGAGAGAACCTCATTGATATAACGAACGGCCTCTTTCAAGGCAAGCCTATACCCGGTAATGATTGTGGTAGGATGGATTTTATTTTTTACCAATTCGTTTGCTCTCTTTAACAACTCACTGGCAATGATGACTACAGACGTGGTACCGTCACCGACTTCTCTGTCTTGTTGTTGGGCCAATTCAACCAAAATTTTACCTGCTGGATGCTGAACATCTAGCAATGACAAAATCGTTGCTCCATCGTTAGTAACCGTCACATCTCCGATGTCATCAACTAGCATCTTGTCGAGACCTACTGGGCCCAACGATGACTTGACAACATTAGCGACGGAGAGCGCAGCCATAACATTTTGGTTACGAATATCATCTCCAGAAACTTTTTCTCCTCCAAGGAATAGAGTATCTGAACGAGCCGTAGAGAACATGTTGTTGGAGTCAAGAGAAGATCTAAGTCGTGCACTTTGAGACTGGCGATTTTTCAAGTGAGTATGGGGAGAAGCATAGATGAAACAGATTTATGCCTTTCTATATTGAAGACTTTTGGATTTACGTGGCTTTTTACCTCAAATTTTACTTCTTTTTCTTTATTCTTTTATATAATCAAATTTTTACTGTTTGCAAATGGGAAGTAACTTTCATTGAGGACTAGGTTTGGTCCAGAGAAACTATTTCAGCTTTGGCATAAGGCCCATTTCTTGAAATACTACTAATTTTTTAGAGGTTGAATTTAATCTTTATCCTACTCTTCAAATCAAACTTTAGTCTGTTTGATGTACATCGAAACGATTCATATGACCCACAGTCAATCAAGTGTCGTGTCAAAATAAAAAAAAATCCCACTAAAGATTGGACATTGTTACCCATCTTTTTACTATTTTAAAAGTAGCGAAATAGGTCAGTACTGAACAAATACCTTCGCTTCTTTGCCAACCATTGTACTTCCCCTATTGAATTTAGAGAAAATTTATTAATTAAAAAAGTTTAGATCATCAAAAGTATTCGAAATATGGTATAATTTGATATAAAATTATCATTTCCATGTTTGACGATACTCATTTGATCTTAGATATCAACCCCACAATTTAAGCATTGATAGATCAAGATGTCAAGAGTAGTTGTGACCGGTATTGGTCTTATAACCCCCCTTGGTGTAGGACTACGTCATTCTTGGAAAAACTTGATCAATGGAAAATCGGGCCTTGTATCAACAACCGTATTTGAGGACTATGACCTGGAGAAATGGAGTAATGTACCGAGTAAGGTGGTTGGAAAAGTTCCACTGGGATCCAAAGAAACAGGAGGATGGGATGTTTTGGAACATTTAGAAGCAGCAGAAGCAAGAAGACTTGCTTTGTTTGCTCAATACGGGCTTGCAGCAACCGCAGAAGCGCTTCATGACTCAAAGTTGGATATTCCACAAGACACTAGTCGAGTTGGAGTGGCAGTTGGATCAGGTATTGGATCTTTTCCAGATATATACGATAACTCCGTGGCATTTAATTCGAGTGGCTACAAAAAAGTTCAACCTTTATTCATTCCAAAACTACTCAACAACATGGCGGCAGGCAATATCTCAATTAAGTACAATTTAAAGGGTCCACTACATTCGGTATCGACTGCTTGTGCTACGGGACTTAATGCGATCGGAGATGCTTATAACTTCATTAAGAATGATTATGCCGACGTGATGATCTGTGGCGGAACCGAAGCATCGTTACATCCCTTGGCATTAGCTGGGTTTTCCAGAGCTCGGTCTGTGGTTACGGAATTTGAGGATGATCCACAGAAAGCGTCAAGGCCATTCGATGGAAAACGAAGCGGCTTTGTTCTAGGTGAGGGGTGTGGAATCCTTATCTTGGAGAAGTTAGAGCACGCTCGTGCTAGAGGTGTTTCACATTTTTATGGAGAAGTGACTGGCTATGGCTTATGTGGAGATGCTCATCACATAACTGCACCGGAAGCTTCAGGTGATGGTGCATACAGGGCAATGAAAATGGCGCTTGATCGGTCTGGTATCGCACCTGAGGACATTGGATATGTAAATGCTCATGCCACTTCGACCATTATAGGTGATCGTGCAGAAAATAATGCCATGAGTAGACTCTTTAGCGGAAATTCAGACCTAGCTGTCTCTTCGACAAAATCCTCCATTGGGCATTTACTAGGTGCAGCTGGTGCTGTTGAGGCGGCATTTACTTTAAAGGCTTTGGAGACTGGAACCATTCCTCCCACATTAAACTTAGATAACATCGGCGGACACAAAGATGATGATAAAAATTCCTTCTCTAAATTCAATTATGTTCCTAACCAAAGTATAAAGAAGAATGTCAACCATGCTTTATGCAACTCCTTTGGTTTCGGAGGAGTCAATTCATCTGTGGTCTTCTCGAGAGTGCACAAGTAAATGGATCTTCGATCTTTATGTATATAGAAAATAATAGTTTGCTTATGGATTCCCTTTCAATTGACCTTAATTCGTACAAGAACCTGGTAGCCACCAGTGCGTTTAGAGTTAGAATTGAAACTTATTTATTTACTAATACAAAGCCTATCTGAATTACCATTTATGTGTTTACTTCCGCCTAACATCCATTCACAATTTTGTTTTTTGGGAACTTGAATCCTGCCATCTTCCAGGACGTGTGATTCATGTTCATATAGGCTGCTATATGGGAGTTAATGTAATTAGTTGTTGGGTGATCAAATGGATCACAAGTCATACTAATTGCATTGGGTGGCTGGTACACACGAATATAGTCCACTCTCATATGCAAGGGAAAGTTAAGAGCTGCCCAATCAATGTACGCCCAGTTATTGGAAAGACCAAGATTCATAACAATCGACATGGGTTCTTTAGAGATTCTTCTAAAACCAACATTTCCATTTGGCCCTAGGGCATAAGAGTATACTGTGAATGTAGGGTCTTGGCCAACATACCAGGTGATATAACCCTTATCATTGTTGTTTAGGTACTCAAAGCCGTATTCTTGAAATTGATTTGCGTTAGCACCCTGTTCATACCACGTCACATTCAAAGTAGTGACACAAGATAGAGCTTGTTGCACAGGACCACCGGCGTAGGTGTTCATGGTGGAAACACCGAAATTATACACTTCCAAGAAATTGTAGTCAGGCATATACCAAATGTCCATGGGCGCCATTTGATAAGATTGAGAAACAACACCCAAAAACAAATGAGTATCTGTGGCACCTTCAACAATATCGATTTCTGGAGCTCCACGGCCAGTGCCTCTGTTAGGATGATCTTCACCTGGACAAGTACATCCGTTCAACTTTTGTCCAGGCAAGTAGGAAATTCCATCGGGAGATGACTGATTTGCAGTGATTCCAGCATCACAGCTGTCATAAGTATATGGCCAAACACCTTCTGAAGTAGCTAAGTACCCCGGACGAGCCAAATTGCCCAAGGTCCAAAGACCAGGCCACAAGCCAGACACATTACCATAACCAGGAAGACTTGCAGACGCAACAATCATTCCTTGAGTGAAACAAAGCTTATTCCATGATTGAACCATACCAGATCTGTAAAACAAGTTATGATTCTTAATGGCATCCAAGGTGATAACGAGTGAGCCATTCTTTGTGGTGGCCGCATCAGGATCATACCATTCCAAATCCTTTGTAGCGTAATAGTTGAGGTCGACAGCTTCGAAGAACTGGTCGTCACCCGCGTAGAAAGTTCTTCCTTCAGCGTTGAACTCATCTGAGAACGTCAATACCCAGTTTTGTCCTGTTCTGGTGGTCTTGGAAAACGCAGACTGAGGAGTGTCTGGATCAATTAAGGAAGTTCGGATCGATGAAGATATAGGATATTCATATTGAGTGAGAATTTCATACGACAAGGGTGTGTAATGGTTCGTAACGCCAGAATAAGTCAAAACAGGTAACAAAATGAATACCACACCCGCAGTAATAAACAAAAGGATAATTCCGACTAGGCCCCATGCAGATCTTTTGTCCATGTGTTTGAGGTCATGTGCAAAACGATTCTTGTCATACTCTGCGTCAGCTATGGGGTCAGGGTTATGTAAGTAATCGTCATCTTCTTTCTCGTCGATGTGAAGAGGAAATGAAGAAGCTGGATAACCCCCAAAAGGAGAAACATCCACTGTTTGTGTGAATGGGTCGTTCAACGCTGGCGAGCTAGAAACCAGGGACCCGTTGGGAGAAACACGCCTATAGCTACCAGGATACTTGGCATATCCATTTTGAAATTGGGAGGCAAGTGACAGTGATGAAACATCCCTAGAAGAAGGTAAAAGTGGGTATCTGTCTAAAGTTTGAGGAGCTATCAACCCGGTGGGAGATAGTCTTTCGTTCAGTTTAGGGGCATTCATTAACACATCGTGAACGCCATCTTCGAAAGACGAAGGACGATTAGGTTGGGAAGTATACAAACCACTATATGAATCATGTTCGTTGGAAGAAGAAGAGCTACTTGTGAGGGGCTGAGCACGAGTGTTATAATCATTCGAGCCAGCGACTTGAGAGTCTTCGAAAGGATCGTCATGATTAGAATGCGACACTGGATTGTTCAGTGTCAAATTACGTTGAGCCATTTTGGCAAATTTGTGTCTTTCTATATCTCTCTATAAAAAGGTCCGGATGAAATGACAGGGACCGGCTGACACCTAGAGGGAACTTTCGCGAATGTGGGGTCGTGGATGTTTGACAGGTGCTGGAAATATATGAAGCTATCGAAAGCAGGACTCAGAAGGAAATAAAGGATGATATATACTTCTGACAAAGACGAATGAAGTAAATCTTGGAGGTTTTCCGATTCTCTACAGTAGTCACTGTCACCAAGGGTGTCGGTACTGCAGGTAGAAACCTATGAAGGATCCAAGTTGGCAGGAAAGTGTGCAAAACAATGCCCTTTGATGTTGGACATCGAAATTTGCCTTGCTTTTTAATTCAAGATCCAGAGCTCTTAACTTTAGATTTAATTCCAATCATTTTGCAACTTTCGCATCTGAAATTTTTATCGGAAGGCACTTCTTCAAAATCATAAATGTACACGCTCTGGGCCTCAAGGCCCTCGCGAAAGCCTGCATACTGTTCTCGCGCCTGTTCTCCTCCAAGTAGGGAATGGCAATATGGGGATCATAAATAAACACCTTGGGCAACTCGAATATTGGAAAAGTAAAACGAAACTTCAATTTTACCATGATCCATTTCTTGCAAATATTTGAAAATCTGCTTAGTTAGAAGCATTGGATTTCCACCTAGGGGTCTGTTTAAGTTTCCATGTTTGCTCCTCAATTCGTATGCAGTTCAGAAGGATTCGATTGAGACGTAATACAGTTCAATTCCTTGAATTCGAGGACGAACTTCTTCTTTGGCTCGCATAATTCGTTCTGTTTAATATTCATCAACTCGTTTCTATCCGTTTCCTGTATGTATTTTGTAGTCACTTGAGAAGTACAATAATGTTCGAAATGAAGATCGGGATATGTAACGGTGAAAAAATATCTGGGGCATACATTTAACATCCGTTGACAAGCTTGTTGCGTGGCGACTTGTAACCTGCCTTAGCCCACGAAGTCACGTTCACATTGTAGTATGCATTGAGATGGGAGTTAATGTAGTTGAAGGTTGGATGGTCAACTGGATCACAAGTCATACTGATGCTGTTAGCAGGCTGATAGATTCTCACATAATCTACTTGCATGGTAGCTGGAAAATGGATAGATGGCCAATCAATAAACGCCCAATTGTTTGACACACCCAAATTCATAATGAGCGACATTGGCTCCTTGGAAATACGACGGAATCCAACATTACCGTTTGGACTCATAGCATAGGACTGAACCGTGAATGTAGCATCATTACCGACATACCATGTAATATGACCATTACTATTGTCATGAAGATACTCAAATCCATACAGTTGGAAATTTCCAGCATCATCACCTATTTCGTACCAAGTGGTGTTAAGGGTTGTAACTGCTGAGACTGCCTGTTGGAATGGTCCTCCCGCATAAGTGTTCATAGTAGTAACTTCTTGGTTGTAAACCTCAATGAAGTTATAGTCTGGCATGTACCAGATATCCATTGGCGCAATTTGCACCGATTGGGAAGCAACTCCAACTCTCACATGAGTATCAACGGCACCCTCTAAAATATCGATTTCTGGTGCTCCCCGTCCAGTACCTGCATTGGGATGGTCCTCACCTTTACAAGTACACGAGTTTAATCTTTGGCCGGGCAAGTAGGAGATTCCATCAGGGGACGACTGGTTTGCTGTGATGCCGGCGTCACAACTGTCGTAAGAATATGGCCAAACACCATCAGAGGTTGCTAAATAACCAGGACGAGCCAAGTTTCCTAAAGTCCACAAACCTGGCCATAAACCAGAAACATTACCATAGTTAGGGAGTTTCGCAGAAACTTCGATCAAACCTTGAGAAAAGCAAAGCTTGTTCCATGACTGAACCATTCCTGAACGGTAAAACAAATCATGATTCTTAAAAGCATCCATTCGTATTGTTAAAGTACCATTCTTGGTAGTGACTGCATCAGGATCATACCATTCTAAATCTTTCGTGGCATCGTAGTGAAGGTCGACTGCCTGGAAAAATTGATCATCACCATCATAGAACGTACGTCCTTCAGCATTGAACTCGTCAGAGAATGTCAAAACCCATTGATCTCCACTGTGTGACGTCTTATTGTAAAATGTTGGTGGTGTATCGGGATCAATCAAAGAAGTACGAATTGCTGCAGAAACAGGATATTGGTATTGAGTAAGTATCTCGTATGATACTGGCTTGATATGGTCGGCAACACCAGAATAGGTAACCAAAGGTAAGATGATGAAAATTACAACTGCAACAAGGAAAAAGCAGACTAAACCGACAAATCCCAATGCAGAACGTCTATCCATAGACTTCAAGTCATAGTAGAAACGATTCTTGTCGTATTCTGCATCAGCTACAGGATCTGGATTATGCAAATAGTCATCCTCCTCCTTCTCATCAATATGCAAAGGGAATGAAGATGCAGGGTACCCTCCAAAAGGAGAAAAGTCTGCATTGACAAACGGACTGGAAGACTTTTCAGACAGTTCGTCCTGGCTCAGAGAAGTTGAGTCAGCTCTTAAGTTGTGTGATTGGGGCTGATTAGCATTGAGGAAATGAGTGCTCAAAGAGCTAGAAGAAACAACACGAGATCCTCCAATAGAAGGATAACGGTCATACTCTGGAGCAACTTGGATTGACTCGACTTGATTTCTTCCTTTATTCAAGCTGTAATCTTGCGGGAACTCTTCCTGTGAAGCTGTCCTCAGCAAAAGATGAGCAGAGGTATTATGCGGATATCCAAGGTCAGGAGGATAGTTCAGAATGAAGCGGTTGGTACTTCTGTTCTCGGGTGATGATGAGTTTGATTCGCTTTGGGTTCCAGACTCGGGATCATTGACGGACCGAAATGGATCCTGAGTTTCAGAGGTATTGAGATAGTCTCTTGAGGAACCTATGCCAGAGTTATAAGTCAAATCACGCTCCATTGCAAGTAGCGAATAATTTTTTTCGAGTTTCGGGTGAATGAGTTCACTTATGAAGTAGTGATGATCTCGTTGTACTTACCAAGGCCCTAGATTTCTCAGGTCCCGAAGAGCTTTCACAGGGTTCAAAGAGGTCGCAAACTAGGTGTGTAGGAAGTAAAAGACGCCAGGGCAGTGTCTTGAATGTGAATTGAATAGATAAATATGATACTTTTGTTGACAAAGAATGCAAGTAGATGAATGCGAAAATAGATTTGTCGGCGAAGCAAAGTTTCGAGACTAAGATGAAGCGTAGAAGTTTTACTAAACAAGAGCGTGGATGCCGGAACATCCTACAGGGCTTTAAGTATTTGCCTGTATATAGTCCTGCGAAGGGAACTATAAGGTCATTGAATGCACAACTTATGTTAATATGCACACCAATACATCTTTCTACAGGATTGTGATATGTTACGAGTGCAATGTTTTCTAACTCTAATTCATCCCTACGAATAAACGGTGCAAATGCTCTAAAATTAGAGTAAGTGAACTTTTGTGTAAGATAAAAACTTGAATGTCTCACTCGACAATCTTCTGAAAGTGTTTTGAATTAAAAAAATGACGCAGATTACTTACGCGGTAAGACACGACCGACCCCCTTCCATGCTATTTATACTCTCGTAGTAGCAATTTTCCGAAATGTAGGAATGCGTTGTATGCAGTCCCAGCGATATTAAATGAGTTGGCAAAAACAATTGAAAACTGGCACATGATGTATTGGAATTCCATGAACTAGGAAGTACAACCATATTTACTCTCATGGATAGTTACAAAATTCGAGGTATAATTTAATTGAGGATTTTCATATTTCATAAAAGTTTTAGATGCTGATCTGATAGTAGTGCCGCCTGAGTTGAAGGAGTTCTGGCTGGACCTGCGCGACTAAAATGGCCAGGTCTATACTTCCAAAGCGCTCATCATCTAAGAAATAACTGCCAACAACAGACCTGATACTGTCCAAACGTGGAAGGTGAGGGTAATAAATGAGCTAAAAAAATCACAAAGTATTCTTTTAATTGCTCCACCTCTTTTCAAGTGATAAGCATTGAGCTCAGGGCTAGCGAACAATCGAACAATCGCAGGCACTCGTTGTAATTACGTCGCTGCGGCATTTCTCACAGTTGCAGCTACTACATAAAAAAACGTTCACTACATCATATGGGTTCTAAATAAAGAAATTTGTGAAGTTTCCTTGTGATGGTGAAACCTTTTGTTTGAATGCAGATTGCTTATGTACTTTCACAGGTGTTGATGTCGTTGAGACAAGCATGTACTTGTAACTGTAGCCAAGAATCTATGCCATAGTTTGTGGTGATCTAATCCAATAGTCTGTACCGATCTATGCCAATCTTTGCCAATCTGTGCCAATATTCTGTGCCAATAACTTATCAAAAATCTAGACAATAAAATTTGTTAAAATATTCTTGGTCTTGGAAATTTTTACTTGGATTAGCAATTGATTAAGGGCACTGGTTGCTTCTTTGGTGTGAGTTATTTGGATTAGTTTGTGTTCGTGGTAGGCCCTAGCATGTGGTAGACCATGAGATGTGGTTCACCATGAGGTGATACACAGTTGGAGTCATTTGCCCGTAACCAGTTATTTTTATCATCAAACAACAAAGGCGAAAAGTAACAGATTCGCTTAGATTTACTTATAGGTAGCTATATGTTGAATTACTCCCGGGCCATGAGCTTTAGGTGTGCTTCTGTGGAAGGGAAAGACTAGTCACTTTGTGAAACATACTTTTGTTTGAGGTTCGTTTCTAATACTCAAGCTAAGACTCCTCTCAATTTTATTCGTGTCTTAGAATCTTTGAAAAGATGGCTTTTCTTCTTTTGTTCTCACGTAAGTGCGAAATGTTCTCCTAACAACAGTATCTCTTTTCATGACGAAGAAACCCTCGATAATAATTTCTGAGTTCAAGAACCCAGAGCGGTCTTCCACCAAAACCCGATAAAATTCAAAATGTTTTAAATTGGTGGATCTGTTGCCTGAAAACGAACAACATTCATTGTCTTCCAGCCCTATCCTTAAATAATATTCCTTCACATTACACAATCTCGTCCCGTAAATCTGACGCATCTACGAATTCTCGTGTGCGCCGTGTCAACTCTTTCGCCGACAGAACATGTTCAAAATGATTTTAAAGTGGAATTAATGGGCAAATCAATCTCTTAAATGTTTGATAGTTCGAAGTGTTGCCTTTGTTTCGGCTTTTTTTTCGATGGCTACACCTGTTTCAAAGAACGGAATGGCCCTTCAAAATTAAAGGTGCAACGGCTGCCACGTCTAATTTCAGTCCTTCATATGATAGCCGCTTGACAATACTACAAAGTCACATCCAACCTAGTTTTTTGGTTGAGGCTATGCAAAAGCTCAATTAATTTGAATTTTTATTTAAAGACACGTTATTTTCTTTATGAGTTTCAAATTTTATTATTCAGCCTCTTCCCTGAGAGTCATTCCAAAAGGTTGTTGTTAATCTCCTAGGTCCGGTATGCCTGTAGATAAAAGCTCATCTATCCCCAGGTCTACTGAACATTCACGTCCACAAGCTTTCGATATGCGACGCGACGATTTTCAATATTTTACAAGTACTTCATCGGCGACGTTATTCAATTGATTTTATAATCATTTTGTTTCTGAACAAGTCACACTTTGGCACCAGCATCGACGATATTTGTCGTCTCTCTTTAAATATCATTCACGTGACTTCAATTTCCTCCCCTTCTAGGTAGTCGTCCCCCATACCGTGAGCTACACAGATCAAAAGACACCGCCACAAAAGTACACATTCATTAATTCTGGCGTTTTCATTTCAATCAAAATGGACTCCGCTAATACTCAAGCGTTTCGCTCATTCTCCTCTGTGTCGCAGCAGTCCCTTAATTCATCATCTACAAGTGTTTCTCGCGTGGCCTCTGGCCCGATTGTCATGAACCTCTCCATGAACAAGATGTCACTGGCCGAGGACCACATGTATTATAAGTGCAAAGTTCTTTTGCATCGTCTTTCATCCATAGCCGATATGCGTCCTTACATAACTGCTGCTCATGCCGCTGCAGAGAAGTGTGCGGAACAACAAGCTTTGGCCTTATCACAGCTGCTACAACAAACTGATGGAGCCAATGGAACTTTCAGGACATCTGTCGGGTCACTGGGCTTCTCCATTTACCTGGACCATTCTTCAGGATCTCATACAACTGCAAATGCTATGTCTGCCAATACATTCACATTCACCGCTGGTGTTCTTCCCGCCAGCTTAAGCGTGGATCCTGCCACCCAATTATGGAAGCTTTTTCAAAGAGGTACTCCATTATGTATTCTATTCAATCATATCCGACCAGAAGAGCCTATAGCCATTCAAGATGGTGATGATTTACGCATGTGTAAGAAGGCTGTGTATGATTTTGTTGTTGCCGTTAAGACAAACCTCCTAGTAGATGACGAAGCCATGTTTACAATCTCAAACGTTTTCTCTGAAAATACTCATGATCTCCTTCGAATAGTGCTGGTAATTTCTATGTTACTAGATCAATTCAAGTTGGCCCCATATGATAAAGAATTGGAAGAGCTTACATCTCAATATGCAGAGATTAAGATAGCAGATGAGCGTTCCAAAGTCTTCAATGAGCTCATACAGACTGAGCGAAAATACATTTCTGATCTAGAGCTTCTCTTACAGTACAGAAATGAACTACGAAACGCCGATGCTTTATCGTCTGAACAATTGCATATCTTATTTCCCAATTTAAGCGATATTGTGGACTTTCATAGGAGGCTTTTGGCAGGACTCGAATGCAACATCCATGTCCCCGTGAAGTATCAACGAATTGGATCAATTTTTGTTCATGCCTCAAATGGTCCGTTTGCTGCATACGAACCTTGGACCGTGGGCCAAATTGGGGCAATAGACCTTATTAATCGGGAAAGCGCAAATTTGAAAAAAGCATCATCATTAATTGACCCAGGCTTTGAATTACAATCGTTTATCATTAAGCCCATCCAAAGACTTTGTAAATACCCACTCTTGTTGAAAGAACTCATAAAAACATACACAGACTCGTCAGATGCGACATACTACAACGAACTTTTGATGGCTAATGCTGCTATGAAAGAAGTTGCTAACCAAGTGAACGAAGCGCAGAGAAGAGCAGAGAATGTGGGCTTCTTACAAAATCTCACCGAAAGAGTCAAAAACTGGCGCGGCTTCAATTTGAAAGATCAAGGCGAGCTTCTATATCATAGTGTTGTCTCCATAAAAGATGGTGATAATGTGAAAGAATATGTGGCATATCTTTTCGAGCGCATCATATTCTTTTTTGTAGAGACACCGCCTGCTGATGCTAAACACAAAGAAAGAACCAAACGAGATATTTTTTCTAGCAGAAAGAAGTCAAGCTCCAATGTTTCTAACTCTACTGCAAACCTCATCGAGTCTCTCAATGGAGGCAAGGACCTTTCTGTATTAGAGCTCAAGGGAAGGGTCTACATTTCAGAGATTTACAATATTGCCTCTGGAAACCTACTCGGTTACACTTTAGTGATTTCCTGGTCTGGCCGCAAGGAAAGTGGTTCCTTCACTCTCAAGTATAGAACTGAAGAGACAAGAAACCAATGGGAAAACTGCTTGCGCTACTTGAAGTCAACCGAAATGAATAATCAAATTCATCGTCGTATTCGTGATCTGCGCGGGTCTTATGGGGCTGAGATGTCGTACGATGGTCAATATATCCAGAATGGTACACATAGTGGTTTTGAACCCACTTCCAATAGATCCTCGCATGATTCTTTCAAGCGACACATTTCTTCGTCTTCAACTTATAGTATGATGAAAATGGGCAGAAACGGTGAGCCAGTTGGCAAAATTGTGGAACCCCCTGCAATCCCTATTGGTATTGAAGTGCATTATAAAAATCATAAGGTTGACGCCACGATGATGGTGGCTTCTACGCTATCGTTTCTTGAACTACGTGGTCGTGTTTGGGACCATATTGTTGCCAATTGCGAGGTCAGCGGTAGTGATCATATCACGAAACTCAAGTATAAAGATGAAGAGGGCGACTTTGTGGTGATGGATTCCTTAGATGATTGGCAGGTAGCTGTAGAAATGACTGAGGAGCTTGCTGAGCTGAAAAACGGAGACATGTCGCTAGCAATTTGGGCTTCTTGATTTTATTTATATAGGAAATGTATAATAGGGATTTTTTTTTGTACTATTATGTAGTTTTTAGGGCAAATTTTTGCTAGATGAATTATAGTTAATTAAAAAAAATCTCTGTCAGTTCTTCTTTTTTGTTATTTTATTATTTTGTTATTTTGTTATTTTGTTATTTTGTTATTTTGTTATTTTGTTTTATTTCAATTTCATTAAATTCATCAATTGATTTACTTTTTTTTAATTTAAGCTGCAAAGTCAATATTCTATAAAGATTTTAAATGGACTTTAAAAATTCATAATCATCCAAATAAACGATTTCTTGCTCTTTTTCAGAAATAACATCTGTCAAATAATCAAAAACTTACTATTGAATGTATGGCCTCTTCATTTGACGGCAAAGGCGGCTTTTTTATGTTTTGAGTAAGTCTTCTAAACTAAACACATCTCGAAATCTAAGCACTCAAAATTTCAAATTCATAAATTCTTCTTATTCTGAAACAAAAACACAAAATTTTCTACATTCAAGAAATTGGGATTCACTAAGTGCCGATAATTCCTACGACTCCATGGCGCTGAACAGTCAAGAACTGAAAGTTAAGCGATTACGACTTAAATGCGCATCAGTATACACCTTTGTTTTAATTTCAATTTAAATGCAAAAAAGTCAATTTTGTTTGAATAATTTAATACGAAGAAAAAAAAAAAAATCAAAGGTGCCAAAGTCAAACTCACCAGTCAAATCTATCATTACGATCTAGTGGATCCTGCAGGTACTCCTGACTTACCTTCATTTCTCTAACTATTGGCGAGCTGTGCTAAAGTGAGTGCATAGGACATAATCGTAAGAGTCAGACTTAAAGGGTCATCTTAGTATATTCTAATATCTACCCCCAGGCATATTCCGCTCCTTCATAAGAACACACTAATGTTTGCCATATCGAAAGTCCGCTTTCTAGCGGGTTGTGGTCGGAGGTTCCCAGCAAATTCTAAACTATTGACTCATCTTCACATCAAGAGCCAATTTTCAAGCAGCACGCTTCGCAAAGCAGCCGAGATTCCCTTTTCAAAACTCTCTGAAGAAGATCAAGCTATACTAACTGAAGAGAGAGCCGCAGATAACGTAGATGTATGTATTGTTGGAGGTGGCCCAGCAGGACTAGCGACCGCTATTAAGCTTAAGCAATTAGATGCGCAAAGTGGTACAGGGGATTTGCGAGTGGTTGTTTTGGAGAAAGCTGCTGATTTTGGCTCTCATATTGTCAGTGGTGCTGTTCTTGAGCCTAAAGCATGGCGTGAGCTATTTCCAGACCTGGAGATACTCACCGGAGGTACAAACGGTATTCCCTTACCTGAAGAAATGGTCACCGAGGTAACTTCAGACAAGATGAGATACTTAACAAAAAAATCATCATACTTTTTACCCGAGCCACCTCAGCTGAAAAACAAAGGTAAAAACTACATCGCATCTCTTAATCAAGTTGTTCAGTACTTGTCAGAACAGGCAGCTGAAGTTGGCGTCGAAACATATCCAGGAATATCAGTTAGCGAGCTCATTTACAATTCCAAGGGTGCCGTCAAGGGTGTAGCCACTAATGATGTAGGTGTTGGCCGTGATGGCGCTCCAAAACTGTCCTTCGAACGTGGTATGGAGTTCCATGCCAGAGTTACTGTCCTAGCAGAAGGATGTCATGGTTCTCTACTGAAGAAAGCGATTTCAAAGTTTGATTTGCGTGCTCATTCAGATCCTCAAACTTATGGTTTGGGAATCAAAGAAGTGTGGAGAGTTCTTCCCGAAAAGTTTAACAAGGGAGCCGTAGCTCACTCTATGGGATACCCACTCTCACTGGACGTTTATGGAGGTGGATTCATGTATCATTTTGGAGATGGTCTCGTTGCTGTTGGTCTTGTCGTCGGTCTTGACTATGCTAATCCTTACATTTCTCCATACCAGGAGTTCCAGAAAATGAAAAGTCATCCTTTCTACTCGGAGATACTAGAGGGCGGTGAGTGCTTGTCATATGCTGCTCGTGCTCTTAATGAGGGTGGATACCAATCAATTCCCAAGCTTCATTTCCCTGGTGGAGTGCTTGTAGGTTGTTCTGCAGGCTTTATGAACGTTCCTAAAATTAAAGGAACACACACGGCTATGAAATCTGGAATGGTCGCCGCTGAGACTATTTTTGACACCATCAAGGGCTTGGACGTTGTAGATGAAGAGACTGATATGGAGGCGGCCGAGGCTTTGGACTTGACTGCTTACGACGAAAATTTTAAAAACTCCTGGGCTTATAAGGAACTCGCCAGTGTAAGGAATGTTCGCCCCTCTTTCAACCTTTTGCCTGGACCTCTTGGTTTCTTAACTGGACTTGCTCACTCTGGTCTCTCGACTTTGATCACAAATGGATCTGAGCCATGGACTCTCACACACAAACACACCGATGCTGAAGCTACTCAAGATGCTTCAAAGTTTCAACCCATTGAGTATCCGAAGCCAGATGGTAAGCTTACGTTTGACATCTTGACTTCTGTTTCAAGAACCGGCACTTACCACCAGGAGGACGAGCCATGCCACTTACGAGTACCTGGCCAAGATCTCGAAAAGCATGCAGCAATATCCTATCCTAAGTTTAAAGGTGTCGAGCAAAGGTTTTGTCCCGCCGGAGTCTACGAGTATGTTGAGGACGAAAATTCACCTCTTGGCGTGAAATTTAACATTAACAGTCAAAACTGCATCCATTGTAAGACTTGTGATATCAAAGTTCCAACTCAAGACATTGACTGGACAGTTCCTGAGGGTGGGGATGGACCAAAATACTACTTATCATAGACCTTAATAGCAAATTCACAGATTTAATTTACATTTCGTCAAAAGTTCTATGAAATTTGCGATTATTCATTGACGCTAGTGGGATTGTATCCACATATGTCTTGTCCTTTAGGTTTATTCAAGCTAAATAATAAAACACATAACATGTTTGCTGGGAATGAATAAAAAGTCGAAAGCCTTTAACATAACTTTACAATGAATAAGTATTACAGTGTTAAAAAGTAGCAAAAAAGAAAATAGAGGAAGTAGATATCTTTTTGACTCCGGCGTGATTCGAACACGCGCATCTTACGATAACAGAACTTGAGTCTGCCGCCTTAGACCGCTCGGCCACAGAGCCTCTATTGTAATTAGAAAATAGCTACTTCAATATATTACATAAAATAAAATGTTTGAAATATGATTTTCCGTTCCAGATGTTGACGCACTATCTTGCTTTTGGTTAATTCGAGAATGCATACAAAAACACATCAGAAAACTGGGAATCAAGCTTTCGAAGATATTAGTAGGAGATATTCAGGACTAATTGAAAAGTACAGTGATGGTATGCTCAGACTTCTCACTATAAGTTGTCTTCTTTGTTACATAACCTCATAGCATGACCTCCAGCTACTAATTGTTGCATCTTTTATAGATAGAAATATTAATCGTTTATTCACGGAGTTAGTCTCCTAAAAGAATGTTAATGTAAGTGCTTGGCACCAGCTAATTCGATAGCGTAACCAATCGTCAATTTGACATGCTCAGCGATCAAGTCAAAATCCAATCTGTCCATAGTGTCCATAACCAGGTGAATATGCTTTGCTGTATACTTAAATTCACTTTCAATAAAGAAACTTGCAGGGTACCCTTTTTCCAAAGCCGAGGCATGATCCGAGCAAGCATAGCCACATTCAGTCTCATGGATTGGAATCGAACAATAATTCTCCACAATTACTTCTAAAAACTGGTTGAGTTTTGGGGTAGTGTAGTCAGTGATAAGGCCAAAGTGATGTTCCACACCTTCATCGGTCATTCCTTGAGAATAGCCAGTCATGTCTTGTTGAAGCATGCCAACGACAATATCCTTATTTTGAGAATAACGCGAGAAGACGTCAATGGAGCCAAGAAGCCCACCTTCTTCAGCAGAGTAGTAGTGAAATTCTAGAGTATTATAAGGCTTGAACGAATCGTCAGAAATAGCTGCTGAAACCAAACGGAGAGCTTCCAAAGTAGTGACAGTTCCTGAGCCATCGTCATCTGCACCGGGGGCTCCTAAAACGTTTGGAAACAAGAGATTAATCGAGTCTTGGTGCGCTCCCACAACAACCTTGTCCTCAACTTCGCCAGGAATAGAAACAAGTATCGAGTATTGATCCCATCCTTTATGATGAATCTTTTTGACAGTAGCAGACGGAACATCTTGGACTAATTCAGAAACTTTCTTATGGAGCCAATTAGCTGACTTGAGACCGTGCTCTGACTTATAGTAACGAGTATAAAAACTAGTAAATTTGGCCAAATTATCTTTAATCAAATCTGTGTCAATTTTCTCATTGAGAGATTTCACTATAGTTGCAAAGGCCGGCTTTTTGGGGTATGCGTACTCTGGGATAGGGGTGTCTAAAGATTTCAATTGCTTGGAGAACATACTCATGACACCATGGCCGCCTGCGGAAGCAACCATATTGTTTTCAACAGCGTCTTCTATGGAAATGTGATTAGTGATATCAATAAAATTAATACCCTCTCTTCTATATTTGAGCTTTTGACCCTCAGTTACGAATCGAAACTCCTCAGGACCAACCTTGATAATACGTTTCTCCAGCGAGTCAGAGGCGAAAATGCTATAAGGAATTGAACCAAGACTCAATGCATGGCATAGGCCGAAGCAGAGTGTTGTTAACAAAAAGGCTTTCATTGTATGATTTGTAGTATCTGCTGGCTGCAATTTGCATGCGGGGTGGCGACCTAATAAAGTAAAGTTCGTTGAAAAATCATATTTATCATCTTTAGCGACTTTCAACTTAAAGAAAAGAAGCTCGTTTGGGATTATGTCTTGAATTTTTTCAATTTTTTTTTGAGTTACTCTAGTTTCTTCGACGTGAGTGGTTAAGTGAGCCTAAACTTTCCAGTGGCTTGCATAAATTGTCACATCTTTTATTAAGACTCGTTCAAGAAAAAACAAAGAATTAGAAAAATAAAACAAAAAGAAAATAGAGGAAGTAGATATCTTTCTGACTCCGGCGTGATTCGAACACGCGCATCTTACGATAACAGAACTTGAGTCTGCCGCCTTAGACCGCTCGGCCACAGAGCCTCTATTGAAAGACAAAAAGTAGTTGATTTATATATCCTTATAATTAAAATTCCTAATATCGTTTCTAAAGAATTTTTCATCCAAGCAATCTTTTCAAACATTCGCTCAATTAAGTGCGTTTTTAGGGTTGTCACATAAAAGAGGCCTCCAGGCTAGCAAATATTTGTGCTTTTGCACTAGGAGGAAGTGGCACATTGGAAATGCAACCCAGCCTAGTCCGTTAATTAATTATATCGTTTCAAATTTATGCCGATATATCATTTATGTAATACCTCATTTACTGATATGTGTTATATGTTTCCTTGAAATCATCTGCAAGTTTAAAGTAGGGCGGTGAATTTTGACTGAGTTTGAATCCCCGATTGAACCAATGAGTAAGGTAGGCTACGCAAGGAGCATAACACTAAATAGAGCTGATACATTTTTTTTGAAGAAACGGTATAAGCGTATATTATTCGTTATATTAGCTGCACAGCATTACGCACGCAAGGTCTCAAAAAAAAAAAGGAAATCAGTTTTACATGAATCTTAGTATACAATGATGGAAGTTTAGCCGAGAAGCTTATCTAAGTCTGAAAGACTAAGATCTTCCGGGGCTTCAATGACTTTGCTCATGAAGCCCAGACGAACAGCCAGCTCCCAGTTAGACTTCTGAGAGTCGGAGGTGCCAGAGTTAGAATAAGAAAAGGAGCTATGTCTACTAGAAGAGGCAATGGCTTCAAGTGCAGCTGCATGCAAAGCATCGGCGGCCTCAGCAGCATTAGCGCTGTGAGGGCATGGTGTTTTGGGTGCTCTTGGAGCAGCAGCAGCAGCAGTCACGAAACGATGCTTCTTGTTAAGCTGGAGACAGGACATAGACTTAGAACGTTTACCGCTCTTTTTTAAAGTATCCGAGAAGATGTCAGCATCATCATCAGTATCGTTAAAGACTTCCAAATCATCAAGTTCGAAGTCAGAGTCATTGCTGAAAATAGTCTCTTTAAGGACTGGAGTTTCTTCACCAAAAGCAGTGATAGGTTTCTGCTCCACACGAGCAATTTCAGAGCTACGCGAGGTCAAATTGGCTGCCACAGGCGCGGAGGTGTATGGCACAAACCAGTTGGCACGGTCCGGAGAATCAGAGAATGCCGGCTTGGAAACACCCAAGTCGTACATGGTCAGACGTCTTGGTTTCTGCAATGCGGATTGCTTAGCCGCTTCGAAAGGGTCCACAGGTCCATTTTCCTGACCATTCACAAAGCGTAAGGAACCCATCAGCAGTTTCTGCAGCTCCATTGCCTGCTTTACATGGACGTGGAAATCATGAGTTAAAAGGCCTCTGTAAACGTACACCATTCTCTTGGGAGACGCATCTGCCCATTCACGGGACAAGGCATACTTCAAGTTGGAGTCTCCCTTCTCGACACGTTTCACATAAGCATTGAGCTTAGCACTGACTAAGTTAGAAGTTTTGCTAGACAACTGAGCCATGTCTGGGTGTCTTTCAATGAGAACATCGCAAATCTGCTTAACAGTCATTCCAGCACCATCGGGGTCCTTCTCATACAAAATCAAGAAAATTGCGAACAAAACATCATCTTCCAATGATGAATCACCCTCTTGTTCTGGCTTTGGCTTCTCACCAGTAACAGGAATAGTAGTAGAGATACCAGTAGCAATGGGGACTCTGGAAGCGGGTTTAGGTTTTTTTACAAGAGAATCGCCGAAGCTGGGCTTGGAGAAGCCAGAACCGAGAATAGGAGGAGTAGAATCACGAGAGCTGAACGTTGAATCGGCCTTTTTAGCAAATACTCCCGAGTTCATCAAAGAATCTGGCGAGATACTACGCAGAGTAGGAGATAAATCGCATGGGCTTTGAGATTCGGAACGAATTTTTGAACTGCGAGAAGTAGGCGAGCCAATGTCTGAGTCTACGTCGACATCTAAAGGAGGTTGCACAAGGGAGACTGGCAGTTTAATAACGTGGTCAGAGGCTAAGGAAGCAGCATTAAAGGCAGGGGAGGCATGCGCAGAACCAACAGGGAGACCAAGAGGTCTTCTATCAGCCATAGCCATGTTGAAACAAAGTTTAATACTTTTTGGGCTGGTTATTCAGAATTTTCATAAAAGGAGGAGAATTGGATAAGGCCGGGCAGCTATAGTGAAATGCTCTCGGCCAACGTAGTTAGATCAATAACAAGGCAAGGAATTAGCTAGAATAATTAATATCAAAGTTCAGAAAGAAAAAAGAAGAGAGAAGGTAGGTTGCAAATGACGAACGATGCAAATCGTTAAAGACCGACCGCAATTGAGTCAAACAGCGAACTTAGCAAGAATTAAATGACGAGATTTGAACCCAATTGGATGTAGAATCACTGCAAATCAGAACAGACAAGGTATTGAAGTCTGTTGAAGTAGGTCGATACCTAAGAGGCAGAAATCAGACGTAATTAAGAGCAATTTGTAGAAGGAAACATACTAATAACACAAAAGCAAAATCGGAATTCCTTTAAATTTTCCAGTGAAACGGAAAACTTTTGGATTGCAAGTGTCGAAAAGCTACCTTTCCAGAGGGACCAGGGAAGTAAAGATAACGAGATGGGAACGGAAAAGAATGTACAGAAATAGACACAGCGAACCCCCGTGAAATTAATCGGGAGATTCCAAAAAGACTTGAAGACTCACACAACCGGGAACGGACTGGTGAGGAGGTGGAAGGTAGCACGGGAAAGGCTAAAAGATGGAAAGATGTTCTTTTTTTCTTCTTCTTGTGGTGCGTTATACAACGTGTGGGTGCGGCCACCTGTGTATGCGCAGCCGGTTACGGGGTTCATTTTCAGATAAGGGCTACTGCCCTATCGTACAGGGCCGCGATTTGCAGCCAATACGAATGTAGGGATAACGATCAAACAAGGCGATCTGGAAGATTCAGATGGGACAGAGTTCAAAGAACTTAGAGACAAAAAGAAACGTGCTGTAATATTCTTGGTTACGATAAGAGAAAGAAATAAATTGCATTGAGAGAGAAATCATTTTGGATCGTTTCATGTTAGTTGTATAAGCGACATTGTAAGTACACAACGTAAGAAGATAGGTACGTTAGAGGCACCAGATGTCAACAGTACGAGGCGGTATTGAGCTGCGTATTTCTGTAAAGAGGGTTTTGCCTTTTTCATAAAGAGGTACGAGGCAATACAACCAGTCCACATGAAGTAGTGATTCACATGAACCAGTGACTGCTTTAAGACAAGATGGAAGCATGTTCAAACACAAGGATGAAGCGAACATGACAGGAGAATGATGATGTAAGCGAATTAGCATGAGATTCAAATATTGAGATCTTATCTTTTTTTGTGAAAATTATTCCCTCTTCTATCTTGAATTTGAATCTTTCCTCCCCTCCTTTAGCGTTAGCATTCCAACGTGCTTCACATTTAGGCACTAGAAGCAGTAATGCAATTGTTTAAATTAATGCGGTTGGAAGTATTAATACAATTGCATTATCACAATTGCATTATCACAATTGCATTATCACAATTGCATTATCACAATTGCATTATCACAATGGCATTAATACAATTGTCTATATTAAGTTTCGCTTCTTTAGTTGACATCTTTCTGCTTTTATTATCTATTCAACATATTCTTGATAGATCTCCTTTAAATAACTCCCCTCTTTTCTTGTACCTTAACTTTACTGTTGGAATGGCTCCCATTTTAGTACAAGGATAGCTTCCATTTCGGTAGACAAGGCTCATAACCCTAAAACCGTTTTAATAGCTTCAACCAAATTCAAATCTACATATCATCAGTGAAAAACATTTTGTTGCTGTTATTTGAGCGATTTACCCTGCGGCTGATTCTGTCATGCGTGGAAGCCATTGACTGACCCATGCGAAGCGGCTGTCTTCTGAGATGAGTAATTTGTAAATCTAGTGAGACATTTTCAATCTTTCAAACTGTTTACTTTTTCAATATCAAAACGAGAATCATTTGGAAAATTAGGGAAATTATTATTTTATCTTTTAAAAGTGTTTTTTACTATGAAAGATATTTAATAGTACTATTAAACAATACTATACTTTTTAGCAGTACTGATACTATCGAACAGTATTATCCACTCTAGATCTATAGGTTTACAATGGATGTAGACTCATTGTTGACTCAGATGAGTAATCTACGACCTGATTAAAGCATCTAAAACAATTCAATCAAATATCGACAATACAATCAAATATCGCTCAATTTAATCTCAAATTAAGAATTGCATTAAAGAGAATTTCATCAATAAGTTCAAAGGTATTTAGAGGGTAATTGAGCTTACTAGCTTCTTATAGGGGTAAGTTGACAGCGCTAGCCATGCTCTGTTTCATCACCACGAGGTGGTCACTATCTGCAAACTTATTAAATGTTCATTAAATATTCTACATGATCAAAATACCGCTTACTTAAATTGCCAAAGTTATGTTTCAAGCAGCTCCAATTCTCTTATCACTAATTGGAGCCCCCTAAAACTCAAACTATTTAAAAAAAGAAATTGGTTTGAATACCGTTGAGGGAAAGATCATAACCACGCAAAGTTTGTTCAATTCTTCTTTTTTGGATGCGGCTAATATTCTTTCCGAACCTCATCGCAGCTTGTTTTGGTCACCCCAGCCAGTAAATTATTCCATTGTACATATACCTCAACCCCGGTAACTACCGCGATACTGCAGGTAAACTGAGATATAGTGGCCATATCAGGGAAAATACTGCATATAGTACCAATCCCGATCCTAGTCCGCTCTTTTATATTGCTTTTTACATCCGGCGTGACACATTGCAGGTTCGCGCATCACGTGCTGACCCCCTATTCTACATATATAAATACTCTACATCCACTGAGGTTTCAAACGCCACCACATCTAATTACATACAACAAATCTACAATGCAAATCTTTGTAAAGACTTTAACTGGTAAAACCATCACTCTCGAGGTTGAGTCCTCCGACACCATTGACAACGTTAAGGCCAAGATTCAAGACAAGGAAGGTATTCCACCAGACCAGCAAAGATTGATCTTTGCCGGTAAGCAATTGGAGGATGGCAGAACCCTCTCCGACTACAACATTCAAAAGGAATCCACCCTTCACTTGGTTCTCAGATTGAGAGGTGGTATGCAAATTTTCGTCAAGACTTTGACTGGTAAGACCATCACTCTCGAGGTTGAATCATCCGACACTATCGACAACGTCAAGGCTAAGATTCAAGACAAGGAAGGTATTCCACCAGACCAGCAAAGATTGATCTTCGCCGGTAAGCAATTGGAGGATGGCAGAACCCTCTCCGACTACAACATTCAAAAGGAATCCACCCTTCACTTGGTTCTCAGATTGAGAGGTGGTTTTTAATGTTTTTTTTTTCTAGAATTAATACAAATGTTTAATTTTAATACAATGTAGAAAGAGCCAGTTTAAGATTTTGTCATGGGAACTTTGGTCGCACTTGTTATGTTTCTATTATTCTATTCTATTCTATTCACATTCACTAAGGGCAGCATCAATTTCAGCGGTGACTACGCTTGACTGACCCTGATCTCTAAGCAGCTCTAGCCTTGCTTGTATAACCGCACAAAACTCAACCAACGAATACTTTCTAAATAACCTGAGACCCATGGCCGCATTCCTAGCCAACAATGTCAGTGCTCGCTCCAATTTGTACTCATCTTTAAAACTGAATAAGAGCTCAAATAACTCGTTCATAGTGTTAAGAGTCTCAGAATCGGGATCAATCTTAAACACCGGCTCAACGACTGATTTAACAATTTCGTTAAAACAAATGCAAGTTCGCCAGGATAATTCATGACCACTATTTGCAAATTTTATCATGGAATTTAGAAGGAATTTGAGGAGCTCTTGATTCACATCGTAAGGTGAGATAGACGAACTAATATTCTTGAGAAGTCCGTTGTAGACCTCTTCGATTTTAATGGAGTGATGGGATTTTAGCGATTTTTCACTTTTGCGGTTCTCATCCATAAGATCAACCTCTTCTAAGTAATCATCGTCAAACACTGTCTCCATAGTATCTATATACTGGGTAATAAGCTCAGGAAATTGATCAAATTCTCTAATAATTGCACTCATACTTTGAACAGCATGCACCTGATAAACTTTGTTACGTCGGTTCACTTCGGTAGTTACCGTTTTAAGAATCGCTTCCATCATTTTAGAATCATGCTTCAAGGTCGTTACATTCTTAACGCAGAATTTAACTAAGGCATCAAAAACCAATTCTTTCCCGACCCACGATTTGTCTTTACAGCCATACAACAAAAGCTTAAATAATTGCGCCGTTTCCTTGTCGGAATATTTATCTATCAAAGAAACCATGTCCATTAAAGCGCGTGCAACAATTCGACGAATGGTGTAGTCGTTGCATTTAATTTGAAGTTCAATTATGGTGCTAATCTCATTGAAATACAATTTGATGGCACTGTTTCCACTGGAATTCTCAATCCACTCGGATTCAAATAGCTTTTGCACATCTTTGTCTTCATCATGTTTACCAATGAAAGCCAAGGGAAGGAACGCGGAGGCAACAGCTTCAAACTTGTCAAAGCCCGAAAATTTACTTACCGAGTTTGAAGCCTGCGCCGCGATCAACCTTGACTTCACATCCGTGTTGGCAAAGTATAGTTTTGTTAGCTCGGCACTATAATTGACAACACTGGCAACAGAGGCCAACTTACAGCAATACCCAGCAGAAATCGCGAACGATGCAGAAATAGCTAGATTTCGATCTTTGGAATTGTCTTGACAGATTTTTAAAAGATCATCTCCATATGGTTTAGATAGTATCGGCATCTTAGTGACAAGCATTACAACAACACGGCTACCACAAGCTTTTGATGGTAAGCCTACGGAGTTCTTTATGGTCGTTTTGAGTTGTGAAACTAACTCATACATGAGTGATTCATCGACATGACCAATCAATTTGTCAATAGCTTCTAAAAGTGGCGAAGAACCCAAGCTTTGAATTCTTTTCGCATCAACTTCATTTCCACTCAAGTTGTACTTTTCAGCGTTAAGAACCAAATAATTAACGATCTCAGGTTCAAGAGCGGACATGAGTTCAACAAAAGTTGTGATTAAACTTGGAATAAATGACTTAATTGATTCACCTGCGGTATCACAAAGCTTAAGAATGGTTTCAAGGGCGAAATGTTTCACTTCTTCTGCATCGCTTAAAAGCGCCTTGCTTCCAAGCAAAAAAGGAATCACTTGTTCGATGATTTTCTTAGATCTCGAAGCTGTTGCATTGCCCGTTGAAGCATCGGTGCTTCTAATTAAGATCCTAGCCAATGTTTTTGCTAACTTTTGAGCCTCCTTCCGTACTGTGTCCTTGATATCATCCATACAACGGAACGTCATATTCCAGATTTCTTCTAAGTGTTGTTCGTACTTGTCGTAGGATTGAACCTGTAAAAGATTTTCCATAGCGGAAATACTGGCTTGACGGGTTCTCCACTCCCTATTGCCCATTCCTTTGAGCACTTCATTTAAAATGGTCTCGAAATTATTTTTGATAGTTGTCGAGGACTCTGGGAATAGCGCTGACCATATGTCATTCATGGATTGGGAAACCAAGCTGTTTGGATCAAACCTGTAACGAAACAACTTGGGAATTAATTTAAGAACTAAATCAGAGTCGTTAGCTAAGAATGCTTCCAAACTCGATTTTGATAAGATTTTACCCAACCCAAAGGCCATACCTCTTTTCGAAGTCCAGGACGCGTTAGCCTTTGCTAAAGACATAAACTTATAAACTAAACTAGGATCTCCAACATCGGATGCTAAGCTGAGAACATCCTTATAAGTCGAAATGGAACCGTCATGGGTACGAAGAGTATCGTTATCAAAGAGCTGTGTGTCAGCACCAACAGAGCCAGACGCAAGTGTCGAGGAGCTGCTCGATTCAGTAAAAGATTTTATTAAGCCTTTTATAAGTATCTCCTTTAAATCGGCGTTACCTAAATCGTATGTGAGCCCCAATCCCCTCGAAGCGCATTCCTGAACAATTTCATCCCTCTCCAGTAAAAAACTCATAAAGGCCGAGTGAATTTCAGCGGCCCTGTCTCTAATTACTGGCAAATGACCGAGATATTGAATGATTGCGAGAAGCCAAAGACAACTGGCCCTTCTAAGAGCGGGTTTAGACATTTTTGCAGAGCTGAGAATATTGGAAACGACAAAAGAGCATCTTGCAGTACAAGGCGGCATCAGCTCTAATATAACACCCTGGATGTCCAAGCTTTGTTGTAAATACCTTGATTTCCAACCTCCAGCAAGAATCAGTAGGCACTCCCCTCCCACAAATGCAAATTCAATATTTTTTGCAATATGGGTTCCAAACACCAAGTCCTCAATGGGAAGTGCTTCATTCATATCGGACTCATACAATTCCTTCGAAGCCATCGAAAGTTTAGTCAAAGATATAAGTGAAAGCTCATGACATGCTTTTGCACGTGGCAGAATCGCATCATAAAAAGACTTCTGAATGCAAATTAATCTTTCTGAGTCATTATAATTTGGGCCCAATACACCAGAAATTGCCAATTCAGAGATTGATATGAGGCAAGGATCATAAAGTTGAGGAACTTTAACAAGTTCGACAAGATCTTCCAAGAATGCGAATACAAACATGGACTTTAATTCTTTCAACCGACCGCGAAGACTCAATCTTGAGAGAAAGACCGAGACGACGTATAAAGCTATTTCCTTCCTGATGGCCGGTCCGTTGGTACCACCGAAAGCAATTTGAATTTCGGTAACATAATTAGCAGCAACATCGTAATGTGTTCCTATTATTGCAAAGCATTTCGCTAGTTTTCTCAGTGACTCTGTAAATTGAGAAGTGAGGAGAAGTAGATTCAAGATGTCTGACAAATGAGGTTTCAAACTAGTTATAATATTGTCAGGCGACAGTTTAATTACAGAGTACACGACTGAAGTTATCACAGGACTAGGAGAGATGGCTTGGGTAGTCATGAACTGATCTTTAAGGGAAGTAAGAGCGAGATCGATAAAGTTCAGAAGTTGATTCCCAGGTGCATCGTCACCTGCCATTTGGTAGTCCATTCTAGAAAGTCTGTCAGTTTCCGTACAGACAAGATTCTTCACCACTGGATCTGACTCCATCGCTTCGTCTATTCGGGCCTGCCAATGCTCATCTACCGCAATAACTGTTTTGTGATTCTCAATCGAGTGCATGACTAAAATACGGAAAGCAAACAATATTGCTTCCGTAATGCAGCTTTGAATCTGCATTCTCGATGATAGCAGAGAGAATTTTAGCTCATGCATCAACAAAGATAGGAAATCGCCAAACGCGGGCATTTTGGTGCTACTATTTGATAGTTCGGGCATTGAGGCCTCGAAAGCCAACGAGTTCACTGCAATCAAGGAGTATTGGTAAGGGTCTAAACCTTTACGAGCTTCTTCAACAACTTCTGATGTAAAGTCAGACTTTGTGCCAAGAACGCATAGAAATCGAGCGTCGACATCGGAAAAAGGATAAGCCATATTGACATACTTTAGGGCCAAAAACCTCGTGGCCGAATTTGAGGTCTCATTAGTTAATATTGAACGAAAAATCGGTCTTAAAGCCTCTTTACTTTCCTTTGGAAGTTTAGATAAGTACATAGTGAGCCTAGAGAGAACTGTTTGCAACACCGATCTTAACTCAGCCGTTTCCGACTCAAGTGATTCAAACAAAAACAGAAAATAATCCAAATTGTTTTCCAAAAACTTTGAAGAGCTACAAAGCAAGTCGCCTAGGGTCTCATATTGTAGCTCTCTTTGCTTAATCGCCTTGTGAAAATCTGATACTTTAGATGAGTCTAATTGGGGCCAACCGTCAGTCAAGATACTCATTTTTAATTTGGAAGCAATTTGTGCACAATGATTTTCTTGGTCTATTTTGGACGATAGTTGACCCTGTGTTGTTTGTTTTATGAATCTGACGACGGTCAGTCTGAGACGGCTGTATTCAGAACTTAACCCCACTTCTGCAATCCGAGTGGCTGCCGAGGAATACAATTCTGCATTGCATTTCAATAGAAAATTTAAGATTTTGTCTTGCAAGGTTGGTTTCACCGCTGGACACTCAATTCCAAGATATAAATTGACAAAAAAGCCGACTAGCTCCTCATCATTGTAGTTTATAGTAAGTTTACGGTATCTGGTCTCTGCAGCATCTGCAATTGTTGAAGACGAATCAACTGAGGCCACAATAAGGGGAAAAACAAGGGATTGGTCAGAAAAACCAGCCTTCAAGAACTCTAAGATTCTCACTTTCGCAGTGTTCAAGTCTTGGGAATTGGAATATGTTATACCGGCATCTTTGGTGAAGAATGAGCAATCCCTTAAACTTAATCCAGGGAGCGCTATTGGTGCATCTGCTGAATTGGGTTGTAGCATGAGGAACTTTCCGGCTTTCTTTGCCAAGAAGCACTCGTCACTTGCGCTCACATCAAAACCCAAAGTTTCGCGCATGTTTACATATTCTGCCGAGTCTCTTGTAGGCGCTTTCCAACTCGCTAATAATTTCACCAAAACACTAAACATTCTAGGGGCTGCACTGGGTGGGAGAAGACTGATGTTCTTAATTACCTTGGGAACAAGTATGCTTTTAAGTTCAGGGGTCAATCTTTCAACGCCTTTGGATAAGAAGAGCAAGGAATATAACCTCACGGTGCTGCTATCAATCCCAGCTGCAATGTTGGGTTCCTTGATCTGACCCAAGAGAGGTTCCACAGGCAATTGGAGAGTTGGAGCAGCAGTAATTCGGGGAAATACATTTTGAATGACTTTAAAAACTGCTTGTCTAACTTCGGGATCCAGGCTTCCGAGTTTTAAAAGGAGTGGCGTTAACAATTGCGCCAACGTTTGTTCCAACTGGGAATCGGTCTCTGCTAGGGCTAATCGAAGGTCAACATTGTTGACCAAGTCAAGTTCAGAATTGACCATAAGAGAAACAGAATACTATTTTTTCTAAAGAATGGCTTAAATCTTGGTAAACTTCTTCGGGTAAAATGTGTGCTAAACGGCGTTGAAATATTTTGCCACCAATCGTTGAATAATCTGGGGTCCTTTGAAATTATCTAATTGGCAAAACATTAAAATTAAAAAACCATATACGCACATATATTTACATATAGATTTAATTACAAATTTAAATAATGAGATACTGGATTTAGAGAAACGTGGTCCTTTACTTTTTCAAACACTTTTGTTGTAAGACGTTGTTGAAGGTAAATAAAATTTGTCAATTAATACATAGTCAACGAGAGACTACTATTAATTTCCGGAATTTCTGCATTTCAGTATTAAATTTTTGATGATTTATCAAATATGCAATTCAAATTTGGACTAGGACACTGGTTACGAGCTCTTGTACTCTCTCAAAATGACAGGCACCGATGATGGAGGAAGAGAACCTAGCTCAGTGACAACTTTATTGATGTACAGAGGTGGCGTTAAGTCGTACATGATGTTCAAGATATTGAGCAGGGGCATCGACTTCCAGTCCTTAAGAATGTCGTTGTCATTAGGGATCTCATCTTTCTTTTCTGTAGACTTCTTCGACACTTCTGGCTTCTTGGGTTCTTCTCTAGTCTTCATGAATTGTTCCAAAGCCAATAATTTGCGTTGTTGAGGTTGCTTGTTGTTACCATTGTGAATTAAATCTTCAGGATCAGCCAACTCATTCGTGGTGACAGAATCAAGTTGAACACGGTCTGAAAACTTTATTGATTCACAGCAAGTCAAGACAGGAATATTTCTCCGATGGCACATCATAGCGACCATAGCAGTGCCAACTCTTGAATATAGGTGGCCGTTAGAGAGCATTGCATGCGCGCCTAAAAATGCAACATCCACATCTTCTAGAACGGTAGATGACAACAGATTGAGAAGAACATAACTGATTTTAAGCATATCACGGGTGATTGTTGGATTGCTTAAACTTATTCTACTGCTGACGGACGCGACTTCAGACTCATCGCTTTCGTGTGATAGTTTGGTATTCAACAAGTTCGAGACGAGTTTCTTTCCCTCAAAGAGTGGACGCGAGTCAACAACTACCAAATTAAATGACTTCTTTTGCTCAACCACACAATGTTGGAATAGCTTCAAAAGCACTTCTGAATGACCAAAGGTGAGAACTGTACAGCCCTCTGTGATGTGATGAGCAGAGTTCTCGATTATGAGTTGGTCAGAAAGATCAATTTTTTCTCTTATAAAATCCTCAATACTTGAGATTAAACGATTCTTAGCGTCTTCCTCGGGCGTGTCTATAGAGATGTGAGAGATTTCCTGCTTGAGCCAACGAATAGCATTTCCCATAGAGACAGACAAAGGGCGTGAGCATTTGAGATATTCAATCTGGTGTGAAAGGTGCCCTGTTAAGTGTCTGGATAACGTTGTGTTGGCAGGAGTTTTATAGTCACTAATGATGACCTTGAATACCTTCATCAAACTACGCAAACGGGTAGTACTACCCAAAATCTTATGGCTGGAAAATTGTAAACTAAGTGCGAGAATTTCTGGATGAACAATATGTGATACTGTTGGAGAGGATGCATTTCTTTGCTCGCGTGTCTCGAGGTGACTGAAAAGAGCAGGGATCTTCTTCTCCTCATCTTTATACACTGCTTGACCCAATTGTTTTCTAAGATTTGTGTTAGTGGCCAGCTGCTTTTTCTTATCGATTTTCAGCTGTGCCATCTGTTGCTGTTGTTCAGGAGTAATTCCAGCGGCTTCTTTCTGAGCCGCTCTCTTTGCTGCCTTCTCCTTCTTCTTAAGCTCCTTAAGCTCCTTGTTGGAAAGCTGGGCTGGAGTAGATGCCTCTGCAGCCGCAGCTTTTTCGGCAGGTTTCTCTGAAACCTCAGGTTTATGTACGTCTGGAGTGGGCTCCGACATTTTGGGTTTACAAGAGGTGACTCGATGATCTATGTGGAGTAAGAGATGCAGGCTAGTTAGTTCTGATAGAGAAGAAGTGAATTGTGTAATTTGATATTAAGAGCTGGGGGCAATGAAAATGCAATAAATTTTTTAAAAAAATTCAAAAGTTCCAAGTTTTTCTTTTGAAGGCTTGAGGTAGGTTCTTTATGTCAAAATACTCAATCTTTGACTCAAACTTGTTCAATTAATCCTAAACATCATGAAACCTTAAAAACCTTTATTTCTTTTGAAAGTTTTTTCTTTTATACTTTTATTATATTACAATATACAATCAATGACTTTCACTTAATTCACCATAAGCACCTCTCTTTTTAGTTGTATCATACAACCTAACAATCTTCTCCAAGTTTTGATCGTCGACTTGAGAAAAGGCAAAACCTCTTTGCTTCTTGATTCTCTGCACTTGTCTGACTTTTCTGATAGCTTTCTCAAATTGTTCCATCCTAGGTCTATAATCCTGAATATTGTACTTTTGAATTTCTTGGACATAATGGTAACTTTCTGGGTTGTGGATTCTTTTGTAAAACTTCCATGCGAAGTCACGAATTAAGCAAAGGATAGCCACACCAAAGATAGTAGCCCAGAAGGTCAAACTTGGGTAAGTATGTGCCAAAACGCCTTGATATTCTTTCGACACATTGATCAATGGTGCAATAGTAGCGTACGCTGGAAACCATAACAACCAAACAATGAAGGAGCCAGGAATGAATATGAGAGTGAACTTAGTCCATAAAGTGACAACCAAAGAAGCTTTTCCTAAAGCCGTGAGTGTTGCAGTTGTGTAAAGCATTGTTCCCCAGGCCCAATTGTTGGCAACTTGTCCATACGGAAGATAGTTGGCAAAACGATAAATACATGTCATACATGCAAAAATTACAGCAGAGTGATAGAAACCATTGATGATCCAGCCCCAAAAGATTGTGACGTTAAAAAACTTTCTCTGCTGGCCCAACTGATAAAGTTGAGGGTATCTATCCAAGAGTCTAGCGCTGACGAATTGATCAAAGACACCCATAATGAATGGTGGCAAAACTGTGAAAATGACGTTATAAAAAGTCAAGGTCCAAGATTCCATTAAGGATTGACCGGAAAATCCGTTAGTAAACACGTACCAAAATTGGGTCATGTACAAACAAATGTTTTTGTAGAAGGAGTACAAAATTGCGTTAGAAATTCTTTGGTAAGACCATGAACCATGAACCAACAACAATTTTTTCAAATATTTGAATTGTCCGATCAGTATATCGGCACTACGGGCCGCCTGCATTCCTTCCATTCCACTAATTCCTACACCCACATGAGCGGCTTGAATCATAGAAACATCGTTTGCACCATCTCCAATGGCCAACAATAAAGACCTGTTCTTCTTTCTTTTCACCATCTTGACCACAAGCGCCTTTTGAAGAGGCGATACACGACAGCAGATGACCGCCTTGCATCGAGTGGCCAATGCAATGAAAGTGTCTTCCAACTCCAGTTCAAGCGCGAATCCAAGAGAATGGCCGTCAATAATTAAGGCTAAAGAAGAGTCCAAAGCGCTCTCGTTCATTTCAGATTGATGCTCATGAATTGCAGCAAGTTTTTCTTCCAAGTTTTGTTTGGTGTCTGCCTTCGTCTCTTCATTAATAATAAGAAGATTCATGTCCTCACTAAGTAGCTTACAAGACATACCAATATTGATAGCAGTCTCCTGTCTGTCGCCTGTAAGGACCCAGATTTTTATACCAGCGTTTTGCAAAGTATGGATAGTCTCGGGAACTCCGTCTTGTAGCTTGTCTTCAATGGCTGTCGCACCGAGAAGGAATAAGTCATGCTCGATTAACTCAGCCACGGCATCTAGTTTATCGCTTCTGTCATCAAGTGCAGTAGATGCCTCGTAGTATTGTTGCGCCCACAACTCGTATTCGGCGTCAGGAACAATTCTGGAGGCAATACACAAAGTTCTCAAACCTTCAGAGGCAAATTCCTCCAAATGCCTAATGGTGGCATCGACGAAAGGTTGAGGCTCCAGCTGCGAAAGGCGCTCCAAAATAACCGTATCAGCCCCCTTACAGAACAAACGAATCACTCCATCAGGACAACGGAAAATGGCGGACATTCTCTTTCTGGTGGAATTGAACTCACAAATGTTGAGCAACTCGTACATTGAGTCAGAGTCGGAGTGGCGGGTATGAATAGTGACACCTTTGGGACGACGAATAGTGAATTCGTAACCCAAGTCAGCAGCACCTTGCACCAAAGCACCCTCATCGGGAGATGCTGCTTGATATTTGATGGACTTGTCTTTCTCATTAACCTCGGGAATAACAGTATGGCAGGTACTTAATAAGACAAAAAACTCATTAATGATCGCAGACTGTTGTGTGGAGTTATCGTGCAAATGACCCTGCATTTCCTCAAAATTATAGAATCCCATTTCAACCCCGTCTATCATCTGCACATGTCCATCTTCAGGAATCTCTTCAATGTAGCATTTTCCACCAATAGTACAGCACTTAAACTCCATAACGTTTCGGGTAAGAGTTCCAGTCTTATCTGAGAATATGTAGTCAATCTGGCCGAGCTCCTCAACAAGCGAAGATGTTCTTACTCCGGTAGGTGTATCGGTTTCTTCATGATATATATCCAAGTCGCTACCAATCATGTAAGCCTGGTAATACTTGATAATTTCGACAGTAACAAAAAGGGAAATAGGGACCAAATTGGAAAACAAAATCCAAAACGTAAGAATATCTTTGAAGAAAACCAGACCTATGTTGGCTCCCTCAATATACAAATACGATAAAGAATTCTCTTGCGCTTTACTCATAGCAATATTTCCGATTGTTGACACCAAAGAAAGCGTTATTAAAACAGAGAAAAGCGCAATGATTTGAAGGTTGATTATTCTCTCAACGTCAGTTCTCTTGATAGGAGCAGCCGTGGCGTTACGCATGAGCTTAGTTTCATGTCCTGTGAAGATGACCACACCGTTTATCCATTGCGTATTTCTTAAAGTTGCACCTCTTAGAAGAAGCTGCTGAGGTGAAAATGGAAGCTTGTTGTGTGACCTTAGATTTGTAAGGGTACCTTCATAGGTATAAAGAGATGAGTTGGGTTGCTCACTAAGTATTTGAGCATGAGAAAGCTCGTCCACAAGTGACGATGGACTAACTAATGGCGCGGTTTCTGTCTTAGCCTGCTTAATCTTTAAGTTTGTTTCTCCGTCAAGGTTTGCAGTCTCAATGTAGCATAAACCTTCAGGTTCAGATGAACTGAGAATCAACAAGTCAGCGGGGAAAGATTCTTCGTTGTTCACTTTCACTACATCTCCAACCACAACATTAACCCACTTTTTCAATTGAAATTCCCTTGTGTCCGGGTTGAGAACTAAAACCTTTGTGTTATTTAATTCCTTATCAGCATTGGCACGCTTTATATCTTCCATTACTTCTTTAATAGCAGACACTAGCAAAACAATAATCAAAGTACCAATTGTGGTGAATCTATTCGTCGGAGATACTCCTGGGACTTGTTGAATGATGGAAGTGAAGAGAAAGAACAAGTTCGCATATTTGCTGAATTGTTCAAAGAGAAACTTAGGCAAGAAGGTAACAGCATTATATTTTGTTGTGGAAATATGGTTACCAAAGTAGCCAAATGGGGAGTTTTGGGCGTGATTTAGAATATATATCTCTCTTGGGCCCAAGTTGGCAGCGTCTTTTTCCTTCTTACGGAATAGACCAGTGACTTTAGCAAATGGTTTTCGTATATCAAAATCCTTGCTACTTTCAGGCTGTCTGGTTCCTTCGTTTTCCATACCCATATACAGCCCTCCCTGACCTGAAGACATGTTGGCTTTAAAGCGTGAGAAGATCCCCTTCTTCGTTGGTGGCGTAGTTAAATTCTCTGGCGCTAGCATGGGGCGAGGTGCCGAGGCAGATGGATACGATGGATAGGAACGGCCATAATAACTGTCCTCCTCATCTGAAAGTACGAGATAGTCATCGAAAGGGTTTACATGGTTTGCACCATTCAAGTTGGATGTATTGTCGTAGTTATAAGGATCATTGGAACTGGGATAATTTTCACCGGGGCGTCCATTGAGGTCAATAAGGTTATTTCGATCCGTAAATGGATCTTTTGGGTCCCCAGACATGACTTTAGATTACCTGGACCAGATTGTATGCTAAAGGTCCGTGTTCTTTCTGCACCAAACAGTTTACTACAATATGTAGGAGAAGGAGCGTAGTAAGAATGGAATGACAGAGATACGTGGCTGAGTATAAATGTTCAGGATATATATGAAAAGTTTTAATTATGGAGTGGAATATTCAAGTTTTGAATGCTTTCTTAAAGAAATGGGCTTTTTTTAACTTGCAGCGAGCCATCTTTGTGTCAAATGGTTGGGAGCCGCGACGCCCTGAGATTTACGAGTGTTCTATTTTAAGACGAAAGGCTGTAGCCATGTTGCAGCCAATATTACAAAAAGAAAAAATTTGGAGTTGATTTCGAGTCTAATATTTAACATTGAAGCTGAAGAATCTATTTTTTATTCTTGGTGTTGAATGTGAGGCTTTATGACTTATGTAGATGCTGATCATGGTAAGTCAACGTTGGCGCCAGCGGTCAACTACTATAATTGCCTTGTTTCTATTTCACAGTTTAAGTGAGTTCAGATCAATACAAAAATTAACTTTCAGTAATTGTTCAGATACTCTCTTTCGGCCTTTGCCTCCAACAATCGCCTTAATTGGAGCGGCAGCCTCGAAAGCAAAGTATCTGAAAAGCTACAAATAACTTCCATACGTTATTGGAAACAATCGACCCCTGAGGAATTTTGGCCGTTAGATTCGTTATCTTCAACAACTGATTCTGAACTTCAAGAACCCCCAACCGACCAAAAAATGAAAAGATAAAAATCATTATCAAATAATATTAATATAATATTAACTAAAAAATGATTTTATCATTAATATGTATAAATCGTATAATTATTTACAAGCTTGATTGAAAGCATACATCCATGACTCATGTACAGTTAAGAAGCTTTACCATACCCAACTTCTATTGCAATGGCTGAACAAATCGCTTTAGATGCAAACAGAGCTTTCGGTGTTCTCAAAACACTCTCTAATGATGAGCGTTCTGATGCTTTGAAAAAAATCTCCTCTGCCTTGCAACTGGCTAGAAGCGATGTCCTCGCAGCTAACAAGAAAGACATGGACTACGCAAAAGAGCACAACTTGGACTATTCTTTGGTGAAAAGATTGGATCTTTCCAGAGGTGACACTTATGATGCAATGGTTCAAGGTGTTCTTGACGTTGCCAACTTGCCAGATCCTGTTGGCAAAGTCACCTTGGCTAAAAAGATTGATGAGGGCTTAAACCTTTATAGAGTTACCGCCCCACTTGGTGTTCTCCTAATCATTTTTGAGAGTAGACCAGAAGTCATTGCTAACATTTCTGCTCTTGCAATTAAATCAGGTAATTGTGCCATTTTGAAAGGTGGTAAGGAGTCTTATCATAGTTTCAAAGCTATCGCGGATATCATCAACTCAACATTAGCAGAAACTTCAGTTCCACAATCGGCAATTCAACTCATCCAAACCCGTGGTGAAGTCCACGACTTGTTGGCTCAAGATCGTTATATTGACTTGGTTATCCCAAGAGGAAGCAACCAATTGGTTCGTAGTATCAAAGACAACACCAAGATTCCTGTATTGGGCCATGCTGACGGAATCTGTTCCATTTTCATTGACAAGGAAGCAGATGTCGAAAAGGCATGCCGTGTTGTTGTGGATTCTAAAACCAACTACGCCGCTGCTTGTAACGCAGTTGAACAACTTCTAGTAAGCACTGACGTCGCCAACGATTCAGAAAAATTAAACAAAATTCTTTCCAGCCTCGTTGAAGCTAATGTTAAATTGCACGTTACTCCCGAAATTAAATCGCGCATTAGCTCGTCCATCGACTCATCGTTCGTAGTTGATGCCGCTCCAGACGCCTTCGACATTGAATACCTGACTCCAGATATTTCTGTCAAGATTGTAGATGACGTCAATGCAGCCGTAAATCACATTAATGAACACTCTTCCAAGCATACAGACTGTATCATCACAGAAAACAAGAAAACCGCCGACGTTTTCTTGAAGGGAGTTGACTCGGCTGGAGTTTACTGGAACTGCTCTACTCGTTTCGCAGATGGTTTTAGATACGGATTCGGAACGGAGGTGGGAATCAGTACCAACAAAATACACGCCCGTGGTCCTGTTGGACTTGAAGGGCTCATGAGTTACCAATACCAAATGAAGGGAGATGGACATATTGCCTCCGAGTATGTTGGAGCAGGTGGCTCTAAGGTGTTTGTTCACGAAGATTTATAAGTGTATACTAACTTAATAGAAAACTAATACCAGCTTCCACGAGTAATTCCTGTGATTGCCAAATGATATAAACTACAAAAACAAGAATTCAGCAGAGAAGAAGGTTGAATCTTTTTTTATTATTTAGAAGAAACAATAGTGTCATGCGTCGAATATCAATTACTTCGTGACTCGACAAAGGAGTCTGCTTGGTATCTATTTACAGGTCTTCCGCGGAAAGCAGGCTATTTGTCTCAATAAATGACTTGAATTTGTCATAATCTCTTGGTGGGAAATCAGGATAAGTCTCCACTATCTTGTCAACCGAAGGGGGCGTCAAATTAAGGGTACTCCATTGCCGAAGGGTAAAGAAGTCTGTCAATTCTTTAATCCATTCCATTCGCTTGTCTATCGAATCAAGGTCTGTTCCTGGCAATTTTGTTTCACGTAATCTCAGGCGCACATCACCTAAATTATCTACAGCTGTGCTCAAGTCCAAACCAGCGAATTGGCGCGAAATATCATCTTTGATCATTTTCAGGAGTCTGGGAGATTTTCCATTTGTACTTATCATAATTTGAACAGCTTCATCAGTGTACATGGAACCAAAGTAAAAGTCACACATTGGAGGTTTGTCAGCTATGTTAACCGGAATTCGAAGGTACTTGCATTGATAATAGACACGAGCAGAGGTATCAGGGTCATCAATACAACAGCACACGCATGCAAAATGCTCATTGTAGACGGAGTTCTTGATTTGTTCGAAATGTTCCTCCGTGATTTTCTCATACGAATCAACAGATAAAGCTGGTGTTTTTTCAAGCATAGTAAGATCGCTTGGTTGGTAATTTCGGCGAATGATCTGGTGAATTTTGCCATCCTTCACCATTTCTTCTAGAGTCGGATGCACCTTTGGGCCTGTGACAATAGTGATTTTAGCATTTGCTCTTGCTAAGTGAACAACTCTACTAAGAGCGACCTCGCCAGCTCCAATCACCAAGCATGGCTTATCCTTTACTTGCCAAGCCAATAGAAGAGATGCGATAGCCATTGATATGAGTCTTTTAGAGAAGGAGAGTACTTAATGTCTAGGCCAAGCAATGGAGCCCAAGGTCAAGTCTCGTGGAGAACGAGCCCCATCCACTGTACAGGTGAGACATGCAACTTTCAAGGAATATCTTAGAAACACCTAATGAACCAAATAATTAAGAACTGAATAACTTGGACCTGTAGAATCCATGTTCTTTGTTAAAAGAAATTCTTTGGCAGCTATTGTCAGCGATTGCAAGAGCTGCTTTTGGAATGTATTGGCTCGCGAATGTCAGATCGGGAACCCATCAGCGTCTGTAGAAACAAATGAATGGGAGCAGCCAAATTGGTTTCCCACAATAAAAGCTTCTAAGCTTACAAGAACTTTGGTCGAATCGCTGTTGCCCGGAAATATGGCCCGCCTTCGCTTATAGATGCAATATTGGTCCTTCTTAGCCGCAACCGTAGCAATCAGATTATCTTTATTCAAACGCTCGAAAATTAGTCATAATTGAGAAACTGAGCTCAAATAAATCCATGTAAAAAAAATAAAAACTAGGAGACTCCATCTCAATTCCATCTTTCTAGTAAGTTTATTTAGTTAAACTTCTATTATGTGTCTCAGATACCCCACGAAGGATTCATGTGTTTATGTGCAGGTTTCCTGCGTGTACGCTCCGGCGACACTAAAATTCTTCATGATAGTGGTCTCTGACTTACATTAATCTAACCTCATTAAAACGGAATCATTCACATCTCAATTCATCCACCCCTTCACGTTCTGTGTCGCATAATCATCAGCGGGGTGCTCTATATTCTCAAAGGAAAAAAGTAAATTGCAAAATGCCTGCTTTTAGAAGAACTGAGCGGCGTAAGTCTATGGCTGAACGCCGCCCAAGTGCCTCGTATATTCCACCAGTTATCCCACATCTTTCGGGATTGGAGAAACCCAATAGCCACAGCTTATCAATGGACGAATGTGATATCTTAATTTTGGGCACAGGGCTTGTGGAATCTATCTTAGCCGCTGCTTTGGCATGGCTGGGTGTCAACGTGCTCCACATTGATAGAAACAACCACTATGGCGATTCGTGTTCAACCCTAACAATTGATCAATTGAAAAAGTGGTGTATGGAAGTTAATTCAGGACGCGTTGCGCATTTCTCTGACGCGCAGATTTATATCCCTGGAGGCAAGCACAACAATACATTCATCAGTAAAGACTATGGTGTGGACTTGAGTCCTCGAGTCATGTTCGCGCAGCTGGACTTCTTGGCTTTATTGGTGAAGTCGCGTGTCTACAAATACTTGGAATTTCAGAGTTTGTCGAAGTTTCACGTCTTCGAGAATGATAACTTCCGTTCAAAGCTCTCGAATACCACCAAAGAAGATATATTCACAGACCAGTCAATCCTGTTGCAAACGAAGCGGGCATTAATGAAGTTCTTGAAATTTGTGTTGCAGGACAACGCTGACGAGTCGAAACAGGAACTATTACGTGCCAACTCAAATACCCCTATCGAGACTTTCTTGCAGGAAAACTTCCGTTTAGAGGCTCCACAAACAGACGAGCTTATTTACTCCATCGGACTTTGTAAGGCTAATAATACCAAAACCCCTGAAGCACTTGCTCGCATTAAAAGATTCTTGGTATCCTTTGATGTTTACGGTAGCTTCCCTGTTATGATGCTGAAGTATGGTGGACCAGGAGAAATCTCGCAAGGGTTCTGTCGTAGTGCTGCCGTTGCTGACGCTACTTATAAGCTTGAAACCTGCCTCGTTGATTTTGATCCTCAGGAGAAATTGGCCAAGTTTGACGATGGATCGCTGATAAAAATCAACGAAAAGATTGTTGTCTCCCCTACTCAAACACCCAAGTTTTTGGCCAAGAATTATGCAGAATTGGAAGAGAAGCTTCAGTTGTATACCGTGACTCGTCTCACAACTGTAGTGAGAAACGACTGTCTGGAGTGGATTGCTGAGAACGAGAGCTCTGCTGTTGTAGTGTTCCCTCCAGGTTCTCTACCAACTAATAACCAATATACCGTGCAGGTAATTATCCAGAACGGTGGATCTGGGGTCTGTCCTGAAGGAGAGCTGATATGGTATTCTCACACTTGTGAGCCTAGCACAACAAGGGCCAAAGAGGACTTGGAGAGTGCATACACAAAAATGGAGTCCTCACTCATACGAGAGAGTGAAGCTAACTTGGATGGTGTACTAGATGAGAGTGATTTTACCGTTAGCCACCAAGGAACTCCTATTCTCGTAAACTCTTTCAAACTCGGAGAGTCATTACAGAACTTCCTTCCTAAAATGACCTTAGACATAGTCTGTAAAATTGGCTATGTCCAAACCACATACATTAACCCTGATCTTTCGAACGTTTTACTGAAGAAGAGAGAAACAGAGAATATTTCAGGGTTGAATGTGAAAGATTCAAGCGACATCTTATTTCTGAACATGCCATCCTCCGAAGTAAGTTACGACGGAATTATTGGAGAGGTGAAGCTTTTATATCAAAGAATCACCGGCGGTGACGAAGACTTTTTCGATGTTGACTTTGAAGATGATGACGAAGAGTATAGTCAAGATGTAGCAATTACTGGAACCGCTATTGATAGTGAACTGGCCATCGAAGACTCGGATTATGATCCCTCGCATCATGAGCCTTTCGGCGCCAATGAGATGGAATTGTAAGTCTGTGGGCGATGTTTTAAAAGAGAAAAATATGTTGACGTTTGAAATGTTACTTGATATTAAGCGATTTTTCGAGCATTTATTTCGTGATAGTATCTTCGATAAGTATATGTAATTAGAAAGACAATAACAAATTAATAAATGAGCACTGATAGATTTTAACATTTGTGAGGTAATTTCAAGCAGCTTAAGACATAGAAGAGAGACTAAAGAATGAAGCGGGTAATTCATATACAAGTAAGATTTTAATAAAAAGAATCTGAAAATCATTGGGATTATTTGATTGAAGACTCGATCTTATATAATTCTTTATTTAAGATCTGATGACACTTACACCTCTCAATTGAGGCAACGCGCTCACATATATAACCTGCGCTGACTTCTAGAGAACATACAGCAAATAATTCCAAAACTAAAGAAATTAACAATAAACCTTTAAAGATATGAAAAAACCGTTTTATATCAATTTTAATGTTAATTTGTATCACGTGTTGTGGTTTACTCCGGATTGGGATCCGCACCTTACTTGTGAGACGTGTGTGAACCACAAAGTAAACATGCTTCTCTAAACAACCCCCATTCTAAACCCTTAAGCTTCTCCAAATTGATATTATGAGAGAGGTCATCAGTATTAACGGTATGTCAATCAACCACGTTTTGAGAGCAGAAAAAGTTGATTCCCTTGATATTCCAATTATTCGATCTGTTATACCCCATTTGTGTTGCCCGAGCGTTCCTCTTCGTATCATGATTTGCCACACGCTTTGCTCTAGTAAGATTAACATGGAACGAAAATTTCAAGAAATTTGAGCATAGCTTTCGAATTGCATCATGAGAAGCAAGCGGTTTTTACAAACAGCCGTCAGATTCCAGGTTGACGCTGGTCCCTGAAGACGTGACTCCTCTGACAAATCACACCAATCTCATAATTTGAAACAAATGTAGAGCCACAAAAAATCCACTTATTTGACTTGTATCGAAAATTGCTTTTCTGTCAGCGTTTTGTTCTCCTCTCTTATAAATCCACAATACTAACTTCTAGTCGGTCAGGCCGGTTGTCAGATCGGAAACGCCTGTTGGGAATTGTATTCCCAGGAACATGGCATTAGACCAGATGGTTATTTGGAAGAAGGCTTGGATAGACCAAAAGGTGGAGAAGAAGGCTTTTCTACATTTTTCTCTGAGACTGGCTCTGGCAAGTATGTTCCTCGTGCCTTATACGTAGATTTAGAACCAAATGTCATCGACGAGGTCCGCACAGGTGCCTACAAAGATTTGTTTCACCCTGAACAATTAATTGCTGGTAAAGAAGATGCAGCTAACAACTACGCTAGAGGCCACTACACCGTTGGAAGAGAAATCTTGGACGATGTGCTAGACAGAGTTAGAAGAATGTCTGACCAATGTGATGGTTTGCAAGGATTTCTTTTCACTCATTCCTTGGGTGGTGGTACAGGTTCTGGTTTGGGCTCTTTGCTTTTGGAGCAATTGTCTATCGATTATGGCAAGAAGTCTAAGTTGGAATTCGCTGTCTACCCAGCTCCTCAAGTTTCAACCTCCGTCGTTGAGCCATACAACACTGTTTTGACTACTCACACTACCTTGGAACATGCTGACTGTACTTTTATGGTTGACAATGAGGCCATCTATGACATGTGTCGTAGAAACTTGGATATCTCCAGACCTAGCTTCGGCGCCTTGAACAGTTTAATTGCACAAGTTGTGTCATCTGTCACTGCATCTTTAAGATTCGATGGTTCTTTGAATGTTGATCTTAATGAATTTCAAACCAACTTGGTGCCATATCCAAGAATTCATTTCCCATTGGTCTCTTATGCACCTGTATTCTCTAAAGCAAGAGCCAGCCACGAGTCCAACTCTGTGTCTGAGATCACTGCTTCGTGTTTTGAGCCAGGTAACCAATTGGTTAAGTGTGATCCAAGATTAGGTAAGTATATGGCCACTTGTTTGTTGTACCGTGGTGACGTTGTTACTCGTGACGTACAAAACTCAGTTGCTCAGATCAAAGCCAAGAAAACCGTTCAATTGGTGGACTGGTGTCCTACCGGATTTAAGATTGGTATTTGCTACCAGCCACCTACTGCTATTGAGGGATCAGAGTTAGCTTCTGCCAAGAGAGCCGTCTGCATGTTGTCTAACACGACAGCCATTGCCGAGGCCTGGAAGAGAATTGACAAGAAGTTCGATTTGATGTACTCCAAGAGAGCTTTCGTTCACTGGTATGTTGGTGAAGGTATGGAAGAAGGTGAGTTCACAGAGGCCAGAGAGGACTTAGCTGCGTTGGAGAGAGATTATGAGGAGGTAGGAACTGATTCGTTTCCAGAGGAGGAGGAGTACTAAGCAACGAATCATTTCATCATTTTTGCAAAAAACTACCACTCCTCTTGTTTTTCTCCCATGTATAATTTGTCCGTCTTCATCCTTCTTTTCTCCGCTATAATAGTTTAGTGCGGCTACGTTTTTTGCAGCCAGGCGATGTACACAATACTAGTTGACAAGCTAGCCGCCCAGGCTCCAGGGTAATTTTCTATGTTTCTAGCGAGAATTATCTTTAAGTAAAGTAGCATAAATATAATTGATACCTGTTAAATTTTTTTAAGTGTTTATGGTGGCTGAAAAGAAGTTCAGTTACGTCCGGCAGAAGATATGGTGCACGGGTGTCTACGAGTTGCATCTCGGGAGATCATCCTCGAAATTTCCATGAATCAAGGTTCTAGTTTCAAACAGACTTTCATCCAAAAAAGTAACATCTCGCCCAGGACAATGCCTGCTGTGAACGACAAAAGAGAGTTGCTTAAGCAGCCTCTTCACGGTATTTATATTCCAGTTGCGCTAGTGATCTTCGGAACTTGCATCATTGATTACCACTATTTGCCTTACTCATTGGCCTTTGTCGCCATTGTTTGTACCTACAACTTCATGGAGGCATGGAACAGGCGTAAGTCTATAGACCCAGTGAAATGGACTGAGTTGGAATTGATTGACAAGACCATCGTGTCAAAGGACTCTGCCATCTACAGATTCAAGTTATTCCATGAGGACGAGTTTTTGGAGATTCCAACGGGTCACCACCTTGCATGTTGTTTTTCAATTGATGGCAAAGATGAGATTAGATACTATTCGCCAATTTCCAACCAATTTGACACTGGTTTCTTCGACATTTTGGTCAAGTCCTATGCAAGTGGTAAGGTATCCAAGGAGTTTGCATTCTTAAAGGAGGGCCAAACTGTTAAATTTCGTGGTCCAGTTGGCAGATTGCAATATTCTACAAACATGGCAGAACACATTGGTCTCATAGCTGGTGGTTCGGGAATTACCCCAATCTTGCAAGTGATTACTAAGGTGATCACCACCCCTGAGGACACCACCAAACTTACTTTGCTTTACGGTAACGAAACTGAAAACGATATTTTGTTGAAGAGCGAGTTAGACGAAATTGCCAAAAAGTACCCTAACTTTACTGTTCATTACACTGTTACCAACCCATCTGCTTCGTGGAACGGAGAGCAAGGCTACGTAACCCAGGAAATGATTAAGAAGTATATGCCTGAACCTTCCGCAAAGAATCGTTTATTTATTTGTGGTCCTCCCGAAATGAAGAAGAAATTGATCGAAGATACCACTCAGATTGGATGGGACAGAACTACCATGAAGTCCGAGGCTTCTGACCAAGTCTTCTGCTTTTAAAGATTATATATGCCTGTGATAAATTTGTCTTGGAGTACGCTTTGTAGTTGTTTTTGTTTATGTTTGAATTGATATAGGAGCAATTACTAATCCGGTTATCTACTATAGAATACTCAAACGCTCATTCTAAAATGACCTTGTGGCAAAGAATAAAAAAATGCTTTTATTTCACTCAATTATAATAAAATATTATTCATACGTTTGAGCAATTTTGGAATTGACAACAACTAATTCATGTTTTACAAAATGACTTGTTAACGAGCCAAAACTCGAAATCCTAATATTTAAGAAATAAAATCGAAAATACATTTTTTTCGAATCACTCAGAAGAACCGGAGTTTAATTGCTTTTTGTAATCATTTTCACCCTCAAATTAAACTTGATGCCTACTCGAAATTTACTTTTGCAGCCATCTCTCATCTCCCCAGACTTTCACAACCAACTGAAACCAAATTGCATACATCAAGCTTCCTCACACAGGATTTTAGACAAGACTTCTTTACTGATAAGGGAATCTGTTTCAAGGACTGCTTCTGCTCGTCATATTCTTCTCCAGTTTTCCATAAAATTCGTCAGTTTCATATCGTGCCCCCATCACAATGTCTGACAGGTCTCTTTGCACCTTTTACCAAAAGATAGGTGCTTGTCGCCATGGTGATAAATGTTCTAGAAGACATGTCAAACCTACAGAATCCAAAACAATTCTTCTAGCCAATCTATATCAAGACCCGAAGAAGTTAGATCCTAAGAACAAGCCATTACTGAACGAAGAATTTGATAGATTCTACGCTGATGTTTTCATAAAAGCAGCGGAACAAGGTGAAGTAGAATCTATTGTTGTTTGTGAAAATGAAAATTTCCATCTCAATGGTAACGTGTATGTTCGCTTTACCACTTTAAGCGCCGCTAATAACGCAGTAATGACACTAAATCTGGAATGGTTTGGGGGGAGACCCGTATATTGTGATCTACTGCCAGTTCAAAGCTTCCATGAGGCAAATTGTAGGTCTCATGATACCAACACCTGTAACAGAGGCGGCCTTTGTAACTTCATGCATACTCGTCGCCCTAGTCTAGAACTTCGAAGAAAATTGAAACAGGCTCAAGATAAGTCTATTGCATTGGCTGAAATAAGAAAAATTAAAGGTGCAAATTGGGGCAAGGAATGGGAAGAGCCCACAAAGAAAGAATACCATAGATCTAATGAGAAGATCGAGACACTAAAAGAGGAACCCGCTATCGAAACTGTAAAAGAAAAAGAGCCACTTGGCACAGAGTCTAAAGCCAACGCTGTAGCTAGATTATTCGGGCAATCATGACAGTTCATGCTGAACCTCTTGCAAACAACTGCCAATTGACATTAGGATAACAATAAATGTGAAAATACAAAACAATTAAAGCTTAAAGCTCTTGAGCTCGATTTCTTAACTATCAGAATTGGTCAACTGAGCTTGGTATTATAAATTTGACGAGATGTATAGTCTTCAGAAGGATCCTTTCAACAATAATGAAAAATAATAAAACTAGGTAAAATCGATTTCTGTTCTTAAAATTACGGAACTTTTCGCTTTTTTCATATCATTTTCAGATATTTACGTTTTCAGTATATTCTTAGGTCACAACGCATTCAAACTTCAAACTATTAGATACATGTGCTTTTGAAAGATACTTCACCCCAATTGCCTAGGAAAGAAATTCTGATAAGAGGATTTGTGAAATAAATCAATTCTCAAACGAATCCTTTTATTACATGCCATATATATTCTTATCGCTTACCAGACCCCTTGGGTTGAGGTCCCAGATCCTGAGGGCCAATTATGCTGTTCTCAGTGCCCTCGCATGTGGGGCATATCAAACAAACAACACTCCTAACTCCTTATCATTACTGCGGCTCGCTTCTCGTTCGTTTGCAATTTTACCTGTAAAATTTTCTCAGCAGCAGAAGACCGACCAGTCCCACTCTTCACGTGGCACTTTTTATCACAAACATACTGCAAAACCCCAGATATCGGATACCATAAGCAACCCCAAGAAGATAGCTTACGCCCAATCAATAGATAACTCAAACATGCCCAGCCATACGCATTCTACGTCATCTGATGAAAAAGGCACTGAGCACTCGCATCTGCATGAATCGTCACACTCACACGAGCATTCACACGAACATTCCTTATTCCACTCACACACTCACCAACACAATGAGCTTCTTTCTAAGGGCTTTTTAACCAACCCAGCTGTGCGAATTACTTGGATTGGGCTTATAGTCAATGTGATTATGGCGGGCGCCAAGGGTTTGGGAGGTGTCTATTTCCACTCTCAAGCGTTAGTAGCAGATGCCATTCATTCTGTTTCTGACACTGTAGCTGACTTTTTGACCTTAGCAACAGTGAATGTTGCCAATAAAGAAGGTACTTTTTCCAAATATCCTTTAGGTTATGGTAAGATTGAATCCGTTGGCACGTTTCTTGTTTCGGGTGTTCTCCTCACTGCGGGACTCACCGTTGGCTGGTCCTCGTTGTTACAGATCCTTGAGATGCTACTACCCGCAAACATCTACGAGTATTTGCAAGTTCTTCAAGTTCATTCGCACTCACATTTTAGTGGCTCTACGGGAGATCATTCGCACTCTCATGACTCCAACTTGACCCTGAGCGAACGTCAGCTCCCAGATATTAATGCAGCGTGGCTCGCCTTAGCGTCTATTGGAGTGAAAGAGCTCTTGTTCCGTAAAACAATGAAAGTAGCTGAGAAGACTAACTCGAAGGTTCTTGTTGCCAATGCCTGGCACCACCGTGTTGATTCATTAACAGCAAGTGTAGCAGTGGTCACTGTTGTACTGGGTGTATATTTCGGTGTTTCTTGGCTCGATGCTGTGGGTGGTTTACTTGTTTCTGCGCTTATTGTCAATGTCGGAATGACGTCCTTGCTTGGCGCTTGGTACGAGTTAATTGATCGGGGTTGTGACCCGAAATCAGAGCAATATGAACAGGTTAAGCTGATCGTTGAAGAAGCAACTGCAGACGCCGCAAAAGCAGCCAACTTGAGTTTAACCGTGAACGAGTTTTCACTTCTCTCTGCTGGTGCTAGATCTAATGTTATTGTCAAGATGGCTGCAGACGGTAATCCATCCTTGGCCACCATCTGTGCTATGGAGACAGACTTGATAAAATCAATAAAACAAAAGGATAAGACGGTCGGGAAGGTGTTTATAGATTACATTTTGGAGAAAAAGGGTAATTAGAAAGATATAGCTATTACATGGGTATGAAAAGTTCTTCACAATTCTAGTATTTCTATACATTCAGCTAGTCTATTTACATTTAGTGATCCATTAATGCTTGCTTTTGCTCTTTTTGGAAGTCGAATTTCCCTCAATGTATTGCAAAATCTCGTCAACAGACTTTGATGCGATGCTTGGATCAACAGCAACAGGAGCTTTGGCCTTTTTGCCACGCTTGGTGGTTTCCGGCTTTGATGCCGCAACATTTTTAGATGCGGAATTGACTTTCACCCTCTTTGCAGCAGTCTTTGCCTTCTCCTTTTCAAGTTGAGTGTAGTCTAAATACCTCTTGATGCTGACGACAAAAGTGAAACACTCCTTTGTGAGAGTATCTTCAGGACCCACAACCTTAGCAAACAATTTGGCTGCACTAGCAAATTGCTCCAATGCTGTCTCAAGTTGACCAGTTTGGTAGAAGTGACCAGCGTAGCGGAACTTAAGGACAGCTGTGATATCGGAGAGCTCACCGTTGGTCAAAACAGAAACGTTCAAGGCCTCCTCATAGAATTTTTCAGCCACATCGAAGAGACCTGCAGAGTCGAGAATAGAGGCGATGTTGGAAAGGGTGTTAAGAGTGTTTGGATGGTCTTTTCCAAATATAGTTGACCAAGTTTTGAATGCTTTTCCGCTCAACAAGAAGCTGTTGAGTGGGTTCTTGTTAACGGCTTCGTAAATCGAGGATTGAATGTACAGGTTAATGGTTTCGTAGCTATCAACGCCTCTGAGTCTTTCATTCAAAATGATCGACTTTCTACTAAGAATACAAGCTTCTGAAACCATTCCGCTGTCGGCATACAATTGAGCCAATGAAGCGTAAGCATCAGCTGTCTCGACGTGAACGCCTCCATAGATTTGTTGGTAGAATGAAATGAACTCAGAGCAAAGGTCCAAGCCAACTTGCTTGTCTCCCAGTAATATTTGTTGTCTGGCAGTCTCAAAGACCTCATCAACGAGAGAGCAGCGATAAGAAGAGTCCTTTACAACAGGCACGAGAGATACAATGTCATCCATAGTGAAAGTAGTCTTACGAACAACCTGTGTAGAAGCCAAAGCATTTGTTTTCTTTTTCTTTCCCTTAACTGCTACCTCTTGGAAAATATCGGCTTGTTTATAGGCAGCATCAAAGGCTTCCTTCTCGAAGTAGTACTGTTGAGCCTTCCACTGGATACCGAATTTGAGAGCAATCTCACGCAAGACACAAGATGAGTTTAAATCGACAATCCAGGTTTCTGGAAGCTTGAATCTGAAACGGCTATAAACTTCGCGCTCAACCAACTGTTTTACCTTCTTCGAGTCTAAGTTCGTAAAGTCCAATTCGTCTTTCAAAAAGAGTGCCTTGATCTCAGAGTTAATCTGAACCTCAGGAGAAGGTTCAACTTTCGAACCCAACAAACAATTGTGAATATGAGCAATAAAGTATGGTTTCAAAAGGTAGGGCACCTGTTGACTCTCCTTCCTTAAAACATGCTTAACACCTCTGACGATCATCTCTTGAACAGTCAATCTGCGGAAGGTAGCCATTGCAGCAACAACAGGATGCAACTTTGCGGCTGTTGGCTTCTTTTCATCATCCTTCTCAACCGCCTTGTTTTCATCTCCTGCTTTATCCCCGGTGCTTTGATCCTTGTACTCCTCAATCTTTTTCTCGTTAGCTTGGATCTCATTCTCAACGTTGGCTTTAAACTCAGCAGAAATTTCATCTGCCTTCTTTGCAAGCTCACCCAAGTATCTCATGTTAATACCTTTTTTGTGCAAAAAGTCAGTTAATTGCACACCGTCAATTGGAACAGAGGTTTTGGAAACATCCTCCATGCATTCTTGTATTAAGTACTTGGTGACAAGGGTACAAATCTCCCTTACAGTCTCGCGGTCTTCTTCAGAGTCATTGACACCAACAAAGGCGTCTGGGTTAAAAACGATTTCATCGTAAGGAATAGCAATTTGTGGCTTTTCATCACCTTCCTTCATCTCAGAGGAGCCTTCCTTTTCTAACTCCTCAGTTTTCAATTTGAAGAGAGCAGCGGCCTTTCTTTTATACCATTCCTCAACAGCTTCATGTCTAATGGAAGCTTCTTTGTGAGGATAGGAGGTTTCAGAGTTGGCATCATAGTGGGCCTCTAAAAAGTTGATATCGAGAGGAGTGGTTCTGTACAAGTCCATAATATAATTTCTGCCGTCAGTGCCTTTTATTCCCTTGGTGTCTTTTGAAACAACCAACTTACCATCTTCAGGAGTGGCAGCACCAGTGGCCAAAGTCAATGAGTGTGGTTTCAAATGGAAAGCTTCAGCCATAGGCTTAAGCGCTTCTTCCATTGCATCATTAAGCTTGATCTCGTCTTTCTCAAGGAAGTAGCCGTATGAAACCTTGTCGAATGGATTACCATCAGAGTCGACTTGTTCCGTAAAAATACCTGGAACAGGAGCTTGACAAACCACACGTTCGCCTAAGTAGTCAACAACGCAAGAAAGAAGGGTGCAGGCACCGCCAGCATCAACTCTGTTCATAAGCTTAATAGAATTTAAATCTTTTCCGAAACAGTAGCGAGCGGCCTCGTCACCGCCAGTGGAGTCATGCGAGCCAGTGGCATTAACACCGTAACTGTAGAAAATGTTGTTTCTCAAGTAGATGTGCTTCTTTGGTTCCTCGTTAGGATTGAGAGGAGCCAAGTTGCCTTTAACAATCTCAAGTGCAGTTGCAGTTGCGGTTTGATTGAACTCTTGGATATATTTATTTAAGAGTTTGTCTCTTAACAATCTTTCTTGGAAAGAATCACGAGGAAACTCTTTAATGCCTTGAAATTCCTCATTCCAGTCCTTCACCAAGTCAGCACCATCAGTACCAGTAGAGAATGCAGGGAGTTGCGATCTAGAGTAGTCTGGTGCAATCAGTTGCTTAATTTGCTGTTCAGCAACAGACCATGGGAATCTAGTCACTACTTGCGAGGGAATAAGGTAAGACTCTGGGAATTGGGAAGCTTCATATAAAGCGGACTTGTTGCTGGCAAGAGTGGCACTGAACTTAGGCGACAAGGAAGCAATTAACTTGAACAAAAGATAGTTTTGGTGAGAGACTCCCTTCTCGTTTACTTTGAGAGTAGGATCGAAGTTGGCACCAGAGATTCTGCTAACGAAAAATCCAGTGGCATGACAAGTGATGGCAAAAGTTTCATTTTCCAACGTAGATAAGGTCAAGTACAAAAGATCACCCTTAAGCTTTTGTTGCTGTGGAACTGGATTCCATTGACTCAAAGTGAGTGACTTAATTGGAAGAACCCATTTATCCAAAACAGAGACAGCAGTAGCTGAAGAAGAGTCATCGTCTTCAAGAAGTTTAACCGCTTGCTTTTTAAGCGCGGCAACATCTTCCTCAGAGAAGACAACCTCTGCATCTGTAGAACCACCGCCATTTTCAGACTCGGCCGTTTCAGACTTCTCTTCGGCTTCAGGTTGAGAGGGTTTCACATCCTTCAAACCAAGAGAGTTAAGGGTAGAGCAACCAACTCCGACTCCAAAAGACTTGGCAGCATAATCTAAGAAGTTCAAGCCAATGTTTTCTCTTAATCGAGTAAGGTGCTCGTAAACCGCTTTCAAGTTGTATGGCTTCTCAACCATGCTAACCTTTACCTCAGTGGCGCCCTCTGGGAAAATCTCGTCCAAGGTAGAAAAATCATCAAATTTTTCAGTGATTCTTACGCCCAGATAGATAAGATCGTAGTTTGTGACTTGGTTCAATTGCGAGGTCGAAGCCAAGGTCTCCTTAAGCTCAGAAATGGTGTCCAGTTTGGCATGGACAGATTCCACGAAATCTATGCCCGCATCAACACAAGCAGGCAAGTAAATGGTAATTTTTACCTCCTGCGGTACGGTTTGCGACTCTTCAGCCATTATTGGATGTAAGAAGGATTCGTTTCGGGTGCAAAAAAAGTGAAAATTCGCCTACGTCGGCACTGCAGACAGGGCCGGGTTTACTGGAAATGTGGGGGTGAGCTAAAAAGGAAGATTATGTTAGGAAATGAGGGATTTTTTTTATTTTTTAAGATATTTGGACGTAATTGTACTCGATTCAACCTTTTTATTATTTCAATAGGAAGGTATGTGCTCAATTTCTTTTCAATCTCTCTCGGACTTCCTCTTCATAGATCACGTGACTAAAATCATATATTAGCGTATTTCCAAGATATTAGATGTCAACTCTTCCTAATTGCCAACCTAACAACTCGAGTATTGCGTATAAAACTGCTATTCTCTCTCTTTTTTCTTTGAACTTTATCCTTTCGAAAAGCTCCTAGAAAATTGTGAGGCGAACTCAAGAATACTCGAAGCTTTTTCTTCTCAAAGTATATGATCCAAGACTCAGTCGGCAACACTTACATCACAGAAGAAGATGATATAAGCTTGAAACATAAAGTTCATATAAATGACTTACCAGCTGAGGTATTGCTCAATGTATTTTGCAATCTTTCCCCTGTGGATTTGAGGGATCTCCGTCTCGTATGTAGACAATGGAATGAGGTAGTTCTGGACAAGGCAGCATGGATCCGGGCTTTCGATAATCGGTTTCACACAGGGGAAGTATTTGCTTCTGTTACTGGCTCAAAATTGTGGATCCTGGAGTATTTTGGTCGTGTGGCGCTGCTAAGAACGTGGGCTAAGGCTAAGTCTATCTCAAAACTGTACTCTCTAAACAGCGAGTATGTGGTCGTCGATCGAATTGTCGCAGACTTTATCCACGATAGACTTCTTATATTTTCCCATACCTTGGGAACGGTGACATCATGTACCCTTTCCCTGGGGAAGAATCAGGTGTTCATACCTGAACATCACCTATTTTCCCGTACTCTGGTCTTTGATGTCAACTGGAATTTTCTCTGCGTCTGTTCGGCATCGGGCGAGGTTTACTCGAAAAATCTTATTACGGCAACTTCATCGGGCTCTCAGAGACTGTCAGTAAGTAATATTGCTAATTTAGGGGAGCCAGTCATTGATGTTAAGTTGAACCCAGAGACAGACAAGTACCGTGAACGAACAGACATTGTGCTAGTCACGAGCTCTGGCGGCTTCAAATGTCTCAATTTGAATGGCAGAATTCTTTTCGATCTTGCATTGGAAGAGCCTGCCCTTTTCATTGACACCGATTTCAAAAAGAGTGTCGTGGTTCTAACTACCGCCCATATTTTCATTATTGACTTCCAGAAAAAAGTAGTTATTCAAAAAATAACACACGGATGGGAATTTGATGATATTCCGCCCGCTTGTGATGTTGACTTCTACGACTTGAGTGTGGTTTTGGGTCATAATAACATATTTAAAGTGTTTCATATTTCTTGCGAAGGGGTTGCCGAAGCTGCGGGAGAAGTGGCTCCCGATACTATTATAATTGATGGAACAATTCAAAATTGTTCGAAAGAGAGAGACGACACTGTTGCAGGAGGAGATGGACGACTATATGCATTGACTTTGTCTGATGGTAGTGTGTGCGTATTCGAACTCCGAGAGACAAAACCCACAATTTCCATTAGAACTAGAATCATGCCTTTTACAGATGATAGAACACCTCAAAACATCGAGTCATTTACAAAAGTTGCCCTTAACAGTTCAGTGATTGCCATAGGAGCGTTGGCAGACTGGCTACATTTCTACGACGCCCATTCGGGCCATTATTTAAGAGAAGCTCCAAATGTTTCAAGAAAGTTGACGCATGACCGTATGGTACCTATTCTGAGTATAAAATTAGCGCCTAATGGTACTGGTGGTGTTGTAGTCAGCGGAGATTTGGTGCAATACTTTAGATTTGGGGACTTGCTGCTAGATGCAAAAAGGCCCAATGCACCTCAAGCAAGCGACTTAAGCAATAAACGAGCAATTCAACAGCATATAAAAACTCAGTTGGACGAGTACCAGGAGCTGGAACATAACAAACACCAGGCTGCTGTCCTAGCAGATAAGTTCAACGGAACGACGTTTGAGAGCGAACAAGAAGAGCTTCGTGTGGCTATGGCGCTTAGTGCAAGTACTTTAAATGTAGAGGATAGTGATTTGGCCATGGCTTTGGCTCTTCTGCGAGAGGACCTTTCGCACCCGCAAATGGGTCGATTGCATGAACTCGATGATTGGAGTCGAGAACACAATTTTACCTCAAGTTTTGAAGTGGAAGCTCAAACAGGTTCCAGTAAAGAACTTAAAAGTAATTCGGATCCATACAGCTCTGAAGATGAAACGCTTCAAAGAGTATTGAAGCTCTCCCTTCTTGAGAATTAGAGAGTATCCACTTACGAAACAGAAAACATTAATTACGAGAACATTTTAACCTTTTAGATTTTTTTTGTACGTTCAAACTATTAAATTTCAAACCACGATCGATGTTACTCACACATTTCTTTTCTTTGACTCATTCGCTTCGTATGGATAGTCTGGGGTTGTCAATTTCCCCGGATCAAAATTGGGCCGCACCGGCTGCAAACCTGTATTCGTGCAGGTAGACGTAACGGTGTTAGGATGGTGGCGACGACGTTCCACCAAAAAGGCCCGTGAATATTGGTAAATAGCAGAGATTTTTTGAATTAAAAGTTTTAAATTGAAAAGGATAAAATCTAAACGTTTAAAATCTCTTCATTTAGAACCACTGGGCTCCGAACCTCGATAAAACTCACTCACATCTGTAAAACTCGCCCAAACATGCCCTGACTTAAACACCGACCTGTCCGACTCTAACCGAAACGGCGCCTGCATATAAGCACATCTGCGAGCGATTTCATTGGTTCGGGTCTTTTCACCTAGCGGTCTGGGACCTGGTGCTTACTCTAATAATCTTGCTGAGCCATCTCTTATTTAACATTGTTTGCACCCATCTATTGTCGCCACCAACAAGGCCACACCAAATTTTTATTCTGACCCATCGGGTTCTTGAAGTTCCTGTTTTAATTTGCATTTTTCATTTTTTTCATCTGTGAAACCTCATATTCGCCATGGCTAAACTAGGGGCCAAACATCCCTGTGGAGTAGGTAAAACCTTCTTCCAGAGTCTGGTTCCTTACCTTCAAAATAGTCTCCTTTCGCTTTCAATAGTCCAGGTACTTGGCCAGTGGTTCCAAGATGAACCGCATCCATCTAGCCGTCGTTTTCTCACCGGCCATTATGGTATCTACTTTGGACTTTTCAGCCAGGAACTTAGAAAAGAAGAGAAACGGCCCAGAAACCATGACCAAGCGGGCTTTTTAGTCGTATACCGCGCCGAATCCGTTCCTTATACAGCTCCTGAATTTTTCATTTCCCAAGCAAATCAGAAAATCCATTTAGATATCCAGACATTGCGCTCTGTGACTCAAGATTTGCTCTCTACCTTGGCCGTCGTAAAGCCTAAGCGCTCGCTCAAGCAATTATACCAGTCTAGAAGCTTCTCCACTACCACATGTAGAAGACGTGAAAGAATCGATAAACCCATTTACGTGTCCGACCGTATTCAAGAAGTGAAGGCTCCCGTTGAACAAGATCATCTGCCTTCTGCTCAGGTGCCAGCAGTTGAACAAGAACAATTGAATTTCGAGACTGAAGATGAGAACTTTGAGAAATCGTTTCTCACGAGTCAAATTGAACGCATCGAGTCTATCTTCCATAATCACACCGAAGTTTCTGAACTAAACACCATTTATCCTATCTATCAGTCTCTTCAACGCAATGATATTGATCTTCCCTCGACGGAGGCTTACAACATGGTTTTAAAGTCTATCTGTTTCCGTCTGTTGGACAACGAAGGTACCCTTGAAAGCATTGAGTGCAAACTTACCTCATTGTTGACTGTATACCAGGATCTCCTTTCAGCTCATGTTAGAAATGAGAAGCTTATGCCAAATTCAGAGACTTACAACACTATAATACCTTCAATTTTCCAGGGAGCTATCCAAACTGTCCAGCTTTCCTCCGATCCGACAGTGACTTCACACAAGGCAGGAATTGCTTACAATAAGGCAGTTGATTATGCTCAAGTCGGTCTGGATTTGTTTTTGTCCATCAAGAACAAGGGCGAATTAGACATTGAGCGTGTAATCACTCCGCTTTTGACATGCTTACTGACATTCCCTCACTTAGTGACATCTAAGCTTGCAACAACGGTGATGTCATTTTCTTCTACAAAGGCTGATGGCTTCGAGTTTTACGAGAAACTAATTTCGCTTTCAAAAAGCTTCACAAAGAAGGAAACGCTAGGGTTGGAAAAAAAAGATTTGTACGCTTTGGTCTCTTCCGTTTACTCTGTATACAAGGAACAAGTACGCATGAACCCCTTGCTTGGCAGAGGCGAATTTAAAATTTACAGTGCAATGATTGAGACACTCCTAGCAAGTGGGAACGTGCCAGTAGCAACGAAGTTCCTTGACAGTATTTTGTCGGACTTTAAGGAACAATTATTGATCGGTAAGAGCGCCCACGTGAAGGATATCTCTGCACTCCTTCTGACTTATTTGGAGTCTCTTATGGGTACTGGTCGTCCAGAGGACTTGTTGAGAAGTTTTAGCCTCCTTGAGAAGTTCCGTGCAGTTTCATATCTCCCAGAACCTTCCGTCAGCGTCTACAACAATATGATAAACAAATTCATAAATTTGTACACTCAACAGGAGTTCGAAAAGACTCAAGGACGTAAAGATATCGCTACGAAGCAAGTGGAGGTATATAATAGTATCTGGCATTTGTACAATTATGCCACGATCAGAAAGGATTTTCAAAACTTCTCCAACACATCATCTCTTACCAAGATCGTGTCCTGTAGAGACTCTTTACTCTCTCTTAGTCTTGATTTGGGCGACCATTCAAATGTCGCACGCTTGATTAAAGAGGTGTTGATGAAGGACCATATCATTGCAGACTGGAATGTGTCTAAGAAACTTTGTCAGTACTTATATAACGGCGTCATTGCTCATGGCAACGCATACTACCAGAATTTGCTCTGGAGTGTTGTTGAGCAACAAGCCAGACATTTCAAAGAAGACTCTGCAGAGTTGAATGCATTTTTGTCAGAGCACATCAGCTTCTTACTTATTAACAGTCCCCAAACATTCACATTTGTGGTCAACCTGATGATGATTTTTGAAGCTTTTAATAAGTTCAAATTGCTCACAGATAATGCATTTGGTTTAATGTCGGTTTCGGCTTATTTGATAGCAGAAAGCCAACGCAGACAATTGAGTTCTGTTGAAACCATAAAGGTTCTTCAATACCAGGCATGTCTCATAAACGAGTTTGAAGACCCTGATAATCATTATACTGAAATTTGTCCTGAACTCCAAGAACTAAAGATCCAATCCTCACGTGCATTTGTTGATTTATTCTCGTCCTTGCAGGCCGGATCCAAGTTAACCAGTGATATTCTTCAAGCTTGTTCAATGCTTGGATTGGACAGCAATAGCAACGAAACGGGACACATTAAAGCTAGTAACTTCGAAATAGACCTTTCGGCCCAATTGAACGTGAACAAGGAAGCAGGAATGGATGCCTTCTTTACTTACTTTCAACAAGGTTACAGCTTCACCACCGAGACATGGGCCACACTTATGACACAGAACTTCGCAATGGATGTATTAGAGAAGGAGAATCTGTTTACAGTAGCGGAATTTGTAAACCGATTGTGTCTTAATAAGGACGCCGAAGTTCACATGCGGAGCCTAATCTCTTTGTACAATGACAAGGTTACTATTAAGACAGTACAAGCACTTTTGAAGAGTGACATGCCCGAGATACTCGGCTCTTTTCCCGTATTAGAAGCAATTTCTCGGCATGCATCATTGACGGACAATAAGTACTTTCTTAACATTTTAGCGCAGAACTGTGGTTATTTGTTCTCCTTAAACAATCAACTAAGTTGGGTCATTGAACTTTTCAATAAGTTTAACAGAGCCGGAATGAGCTCTGTGGTCTGTGAATTCGCCGATAGCCACAACACCGAAATTTTAGCGCTTGATATCTCCAATGAATCGTCTGCTGCTTTGGTGTCTGCTATCACAGATGCGTATTTGAACACAAATCAAACAGAGCGTGCCAGCACCATGTTCAAAAGCATTTTTTCTGGGGTCGAAAGGAATAAATTACTTCTCAAATCAGATAAATTGCTTGGATGTCTTTTGAACTACTACATTGCCAGTGGAGCCTACAACACTGTACTAAAAAAGTTTGGTGTTATGAAAGGTCGTTCAGGGGAGTTGGATCGTTTAATTCAATTCTCTGAGTTCTTGAACTCTCTTGAGGGAAATCCTACTCCACAATCTGCTCCTGCTCGCGTTAGAACCGAGGAAGGGCTCGCCCTCACATTACTCGCCGAATGTAATCTGATGAAGATGAAACTCATTTTCGAATCAAACGCTCATTTGGTCTCTAATAAGAGCGATTTTTTCGATTTATTAGTGACCACATTAACTAAAGCTGCATCACTTGTGGGTGCATCACATTACGAACGAGTTCTATCTCGTTTTGAGGCTGTAGTCAAGCTTTGCAAAGTATTTAATTTGAAGGAGCTCACAGCAAAAAATTTGATGAAAATCATTCGGTTTTTGTCGGCCACAAAAGCAGGCGCCTTGTTGAATATCATGTTCAACAAATTTATTATTAACAATACTATCGTGCCAACATTCAACTTTTACTTCCTCAAAGTTACTGTCTCGTCATCGCACGAAACTGGCCAGATTATTCTGGAGTTCGGTTCGGCCTTGAGACTGGTTGGGGATGTTTTTAACTTACGAACAATCGAGGCTTTTGAATCCAAAGCCAATTAAGCTTCATTTGAATTTATGACGAAATGACTATTTATTGGGTATATACTAAGAGTATAAGGTATTTAAATGTTAATTTGTAGTAAGTTAAGCGAGGAGCAAAGGGATAATTTTGTTAAATATTGAATTGGTTGTTAATTCTCCTTTTTAATCTCGCCCTTACCTTTGAAAAGTTCTGAAATTAGGAGTTTTAGGTCCATATTGACTTTCTCTGGGCGCTCTCTGGCCTCAGATGGATCGTATGGTACAGTGTCTAAAGCTAAAGGCAGCGAGTCGATGTGTAACTTTTTCACGTCTGGTACTTGATTGCTACTATAAAAGCCAGTACTTGACTCAAGTTTGAATCCGTCTGGAAGCTGAACGACACGTTTTGCGGAAAGCCAAACGGCGCCTATCATATCGAAGAATTTTGCGTCCTCCTCAGAGAAGTCGTACAAGTGGCCGGCACTTGAATGATCTTCAATTGCCATCAGTGTAACATTGTACGCACACTGCATGTGGCCCGCACATATTGGCACCATAAACCAAGTTTTAAAAGGTAAATGGTCATGAATTTGATCAACTTTGAGATCATCAAAATCCTTTCCACTTTCTTTAAAATATTCCAACATAATATGTTCACGGTCCCTGTTAGGAGTGCCAGCTCTGAGTCTAGGAAGAGGTGGCGGGACTAGCGCATGTCGTAATTTTAGCGGAGATTCGAAAATTGTTTCAATTTCTCTTTCAGTCTCGAAGACAGAAAACGGGAATTTCTCGATATCTGGATAGTAAGGATTGTTTTTGCAGAAGGAGAAACCAGAGTTGATCCATAGAAGCTTTCCCTCAGCGGTGATATGACCTGGATGAGTTGAGCACAATTCCTGTACCTCCGACAGGGTGTAGCGTTTATGATCAGGATTTTCTGTGTACTCACCTACTGCAGCAGCATCAATAGGATGAACGACGTAGTCTTCATCTCCAGCAGCACTCATCGCGAGCCAATAAAGCTCCTTGTCTCCCCATATAGAAGAATCGATAGGCTCAACCCATAAAGAAAGTCCAATAAGGGTAAGTAGAGACTTAAAATGACGTTTACGATTGAAAGCCACGACACCTGCTTCTTGCATATGTCTCCACCCTCTCATGTACAGATTATCCATGGTCCTCTCCGAAACAGGTTTTATGCCCATGGCCATATCTAGCACATTAGATTTTTGCGGCATCACTTTAGCAAAGAAGTTTGTTTCTTGCCAGTCATTATGATACATAAGAGATCTGTCGCGAAAGAAATATGCACCTTTCTCGACATAATCTGGAAATTCAAAAAACTCTTTCGGCTTGATAAGAGGAACAGAGTCTGCATCTAACAATAATACGTTTTCATAAGATGAATAAAATAATGCAGCAATTTTACTTTTATAGTGCGACAAATCCTTTTGGCCCAAATTGGAGAGGGTCTTCAGTATATTGATAAGAGTTACTTTTTGGGGAGGGAAAGGTAGTTTTTCAAGATCCAGTAACTCCATATTGATATCTTTGAGTAAAGATTTCATTAATTCCGTATTCGTGAAGACGGAGCCAAGTAATTGCTTCTTCGAAACAGTGGCGGCGTATTGGATTGCATTGATGGATAAGGACAGCAAGTCGTTCCTATAAATTACCTGAATAGGCAACTCATTGTCGAGTGCGCGAAGGGTATGGATAAGTTTGACCAAATCTCTCAGATGATGAGTTGCGCAGGAGATAACAATTCCTGAGCCACTAGCATTATCGTGATAAAAACTCATGATATTGCCCCTGTTGCTTAATTCTTTAGAATTGTAATAGTCGCTCTCGGCGTTTGAAATAATGTCGTCCTTTTCGGCAATCTCTTGCTTCAAATGAGGCAAAAGCTTTTTGGAATAACGAGAGTATATGTTTTTCAAGGAAGGAATCTGTCGTAAATCGGTGTTGCTACCGTAGAAACAATGACCAAAAATCCTAAAAACGGTCATAATATCCGCCATTTCATTTTCCAACCTTATGCTCGCAACAGCATTTTTCATAAACTCTTCGTTTATGGTTGCTCTAGAGCTAGAGGAAATGCTTTCAAGCTTGACTTTACAATCTGACTCTTTAACATATTCACCTTCTTTAACCTTTTGGATACAAACAGCACGCTCAAAATATCTCTGCTTCTGCTCAATTAACTTGTCATGAGCTCTCTTCCGTAGAAGTGGAAACTTCCAACCTGGCCATTCCTTATCTAGAGTATGAAAGAAATCATAGCACTTTTCTTCAAGTGGCAACTTTGAAAACGCGTCCCACAGCATATTGGGAGGTTTTATCCTATCTTCTAGAGAAAATTTGTATTTGCTATAATGGATAGACTCCCTGAGATGAGCATCGTCTCTGGCTAGATCATTCGACGTGAAGTCACGGAACGGTTCGAGAATACCATTAGTATATTCGGCGATATTATAAAAGAGAGTACCTAGCCCGATGACTACAACAAGTAGAAAGAGAGCTCGACGAGGCAGAACCAGGACTAACATTTCATCGAGTTAATCTTAGTGGTATCAAGGGTTCAATTCAGGAGCTTGGTTGCGATGATAGGGAAGTGGATAATTACAACCGAAAGGTTTGAATTCTTTGAGAGACCTAACTGTCTTTATTTTTTTAATTTAATAAAAATTCATAACCGCTTTTTTTTTCTCAATACAAGAATGTGATTCCTTGTAATGTCGTACTCATTCATCGTATGTAGCTGTTAGGACAGCTAATTCTACAGCTACATAAATTATTACTCATGACTAGTTCTGAGTTCGGCGACTATAACACCCTCAATTTTCTTAAAATGTTTGTATTAAGATCTTTTGAAGGGTGATTTGTCTGTTCGACGCCATATATGAAGCAGGGGTCACCCCAAAGAACCTTTCGAAATGGGAATCACTGATTTCAAAAGATAATCGATTTTAAAGCTAATCTTAATTGAGAACTTGTCGTTTTATTCGACACGTTTGGACGCGTTTAGGGTGACTGTCAGAAACCTGAGGAGCATTTTTCGCTACAAGCACACAAACACGTAAAGGAGCCTCGAAAATTCGATAATGAAATTAATTAAAAAAAGCATTCTGTATTTGTTGTGAAATTAATTCAAAAGAGTCTGACCATGTTACAAGATGTACTACTAGCCCTCCGTTCCTCAGCGTAACTCCTTCTAAAGGAACACTAAAACAAAAGTAAATAAGCCTCTATCTGTTTTATTACAAATTAAATAAAGAATTACGAAAATCTATTTAATATACACCAAAAAAGAGGTTCTGTTCACCAATAACGAAAACCCACGTATCACGTGATAACCAATCTCCTTCAAGTGCGCCTTTTCACCACGTCGATACTCTCCCAAACACCAAAACTACCCAAATGTCCACGCAAAGCTATAAGGCCCAGGACCCATATAGTCTGGGCAGCTTGCCCGACAAGATGGCAGTGTTTCAAGAGTGCTCCCAACAGTTTGACGCGCTGCCTATCGATGCTAAGAAGTGTAGACAGTTATTGGCCAAGTTGTTACGTTTAATGTATCACGGTGTTCAATTTCCTTCGCAAGAATCCACCCAATTATTTTTTTCCATCCTGAAGTTGTTTCAACATAAAGACTCATCCTTGCGTCAATTGGTTTACTTAGCCATCAAGGAGCTATCCGCCACGTCTCAGAACATCTTGATGGTTACCTCGTCCATTATGAAGGATATTCAGCTGGGTGACTTGATCTACAAGCCCAATGCCATTAGAACTTTGTCCAAGGTGTTAGATGGACTGACTGCATCCTCCGCCGAGCGTTTGTTCCGTAACTGTCTTGTTGACAAGAACCCTATTGTGTCCTCCGCCGCATTAATTTCTTCTTACAATTTGTTGCCTGTAGCCAAGGACGTGGTAAAGCGCTTTTCCAACGAAACCATGGAGACAGTCAACTCATACAAACAGTTTCCTAGTAATCAATTCCAGTTACATGAATTTTATGGTACATCTACAACAAACTTACCCTCTAACTCTTACATGTATCAATACCATGCTTTGGGTTTGTTGTACCAATTGAAGAGCCACGACAAAATGTCAATGATGAAGCTCATTACTTCATTACATGATGGTTCTTCTTTGAAAAACTCCTTATCGATTATTCAGCTCATAAGATATATCAACCGTGTTTTGGACGATGACCCTTCATTGATGAACCACTTGTACCCAGTCTTGCACAGCTTCTTGAAGCACAAGTCTGACATGGTGGAATTGGAAGCTTGTAAGACTTTGACTAGCTTGCAGCACTTGGTGAAGGATGATGACTTCATGAATGTCATTCTTACCTTGCAGAAGTTATTAACTGTTCCTCGGTCAGCCACCCGTTTCGCCGCTGTACGTTTAATCAACAAGATCTCTTTGAAGCACCCAGAGAAAGTTCTTGTGGTCAACCTTGAGTTGGAAGGTTTGATCAATGACCCCAACAGATCTGTTTCAACTTTGGCTATCACTACCTTGTTGAAGACCTTTGGCGTTGGAACCGTCGAGTCTACTAGCTCTGAGAGCGTAGACCGTTTGATTTCGAAGATGACTTCATTGATGGATGAAATCACCGAAGATTTCAAGATTGTCATTATTGATGCCATTGAAAGCTTGGCCTTGAAGTTCCCTTCTAAACATAAGAAGTTGGTCGAGTTCCTTACGGAATTGTTGGTTGACGACGGTTCATTGAAATTGAAGGCTGCCATCGTAGAGGCTTTGTTTGACTTAATTAAGTTCTTGCCTGATGAAAGCGCTAAGGAACTCATTTTAAAGAACTTCTGTGAGTACATTGAAGACTGCGAGTACACTGAATTATTGGTTCGTATTTTGCACTTGTTGGGAGATGAAGGGCCTAAGACGTCTAAGCCATCGTACTATATTCGTCACATCTACAACAGATTGGTGTTGGAAAATGCCATAATCAGATCGTCAGCTGTCATTGCCTTAGCCAAATTCGGTGCCTTGTGCGATGAGCCCTTGGCATCTAACGTCCGTACTTTGTTGAAAAGATCTTTGAAGGATGTTGACGATGAAGTAAGAGATCGTGCTTCTTTGGCGTTACGTTTCATTGACAACAACCTGAAGAGTCTCATTGTCAATGACTCCAAGTTTAACTTGGCCGCTTTGGAAGGAAAATTGACACACTACTTGAACGACGAAAGCAACTTCGAGGCTGAATTTCAAATCTCCGAAGTTCCTCTTCTCACCGTTGAGGAGCTTAAGTCGTTGGAGTACAATGAAAAATTGTCTCAATTGGACAAACACGCGGACGGCTCCAGCAGTAATAAGGATAATGCTGATAAGTCTGCTCTGCCATCTGGTAAGGACAATGGCGAAAGCGATAGTCAGGCCAATGAGTACTTAAAGCAACAAGAATACGCCGTTCGCCTTTCCGAGGTCGCAGAGTTTGTCGAGTATGGAAAGCTTACCAAGTCTACTTCAACTCCAATCTTCTTGACCGACAAGGAGAACGAGTTTGTAGTGACAGCCGTCAAACATTTCTTTGCCGAGACAAACAAGTTGGTTTTGCAATACGATATTACAAACACATTGCCTCTGCTAGTGTTACAGGATATCTCTATTGAAGCTCTGCCTGACAACGCCGCTTACGAAGAAGAGTATATTTTCCCATTAGCCGAGTTGAAACCACAACAGAGCGGAACCGTATACATTTCCTTTTCTGTTCCAAGCATCCTAGAAGAGGATATCTTGGCTGCTTTGGGCAACACTTTAACCTACACGGGTAAAGATATTATCGATGACGAGGGCGGAATCGACCCTACAGACGAAGGTATTCAAGATGATTACCAAATTGAAGACTTGGAGGTCATTCCTGGTGATTTCATATTCCCACTTTACAAGCCTAGCTTTACAGCTATTTTTGACCAATTGCCAACTCAAGACAGTACTGTGGTTACTGTCAGCGGTGTTTCCACAATCGAGAATGCTGTTCTGAAACTCACTAAGTCCATGAGTAGTATGCCTTTGGACGGAACTGACTATGTTCCCTCCGACTCAACTTCTCACAACCTTAAATTATTAGGTAAAGACTTATGGGGTGGAATGGTGGCTGTAAACGTGAGACTAGCTCTCCGGAACTCGCTGGTGGTAGCCAAGATTGAAGTAAAGGCCGAGACAGAGGGTATGGCTGCAGTAGTTGCATCGGGGGCCTACTAAAACATCATTTGTATACACAATAAAATAACTAGTAAATTGGAGCAAGTTCTTAAAACCCAATTGTATATTAATGATATTGGTAAATATCAAAATCCCCTTTATGCTTTACGTATAGTTTTCATGTTTCGTTTTTCCGTTTATTGGCGTTATTACACTTTCATAATCTGTCGGGATGTCAAATTGATGATCATTCTGCCTGGGTGCTCTTTCCAGGAAGACCTTAAATAAAATTAAAATAAAACTCTTCGGAATCTCAATTTTTGTAAGAGCCAGAGGAGATATTTGCTTTTCTAAAAAAATTCATGATGTAACTTCCAGAGAAAAACACCAAGAACGCTGCAAAGAGAATGAAAAGGAAAATCCAAATCGCTGCGACGTTATCGGCTTTTGCAGCAGTTGGGCAGACAAAGTGCGAGCGCACCTCAAACATGTAAGTACATCCATGTACAGATGCTACATGCGATACACTAGCCTTGTGAAGCATGTCGTGGTCACATCTAAAGGTGACAATAGTGGACCTGCGAAGGCGCTCACCCTTAGCGGACACTATGGTGTCACAAAAGGAGCCGTCTTCGTATTTAAGCATTAGCTTACGACCTACAAATTTAGGCAGGTCTGACATTTGGCCCATCAGAATGTACTCTTTACTGATAGGATCCATGTAGAACGCTCCTACAGTCGAAGGATTCTCGACGTCTCTGAAGGCTGGCAAAACAGCATCAGTTGAGAGTGGACTCAGGCAAATTCCGAATGTATAGTTGTGGTCGGAGTCGAATCCGCTCGCACTCCATGCGTGTGGCTTACCGTTAGATGTGGTCACAAGTGGTCGTAAATCTATAAAGCCATGTACTGGATGCATAACAGTGCATGGGTCTATACCTTCATCAGGCAACTCCAAATTAGCATCGAAATCTAGAAGTTCTTTAGGAGGTTTCGGCAGGTTCTCTGTGACGGGTTTTGGTGCCTTCTTCCCAAAGAGTCCTTGAATGTGACTTATAAATGTACGTCTCTCTGTGAGATCCTTAGGTCGTTGGTCAAGAGCAAAAAGACCGACAAAGAAGAATATACCCAATAATAGCACGAAGATTCTTGTTTGTAGACGGGAAGCCATTATTGTGGTAAAGAGTAATCGCTCTATACTCCTTGTTCTGAAACAGACACGAGTGCAGGTAAAGGTTCCTAATATCATTATAGCGGGACTAATATAAAATTGTAATTAATTTCAAATGACTTCATTCGATGGAAAATTTTGATGGAAATTCTGATTTTGATGCATTTGAGAATTCTAGGTGACGAATGGTGACGTTTCAGTTGGAAAATCCATGATTTGATGGAGTGTCTTGACAAAAGATGCATGAGGCTGAATAATTCGTGAACTGCCTATATATATATTGTAGATTAATTTAATAAATGTAGACTTTAGTATTTTTCTCTCTATTCTTCCCCTTAAATACGTCATACTACTATGTTAGGGGGCTAATCCCTTTCGAACACAGAAACTTCGATCGATAAAATCAATTAAAATTTTTAAATTCAAATCGCTTGTAAACTTTTCTTGCTTTTGGATTCGTTTTGTACTTCTATGGCCGAAGCTTGGTACTTTCAAGATACATATCTTCTACGAGTATAACCATCAAACTAAGGTAAAATTAATTTTCAACTCCAAATTTGAATGAAACAGAAAAATCTGTAATTGAATTTCACGAATTGACTTGTTAACTGAAATTCACGTACAGATTCCGGACTTTGTATCTCATTCGCAGCAGTAACTATTCTCATTGAGACCGTAATTGCCATTATCATGGACGCCTGGAATACTTTGGATGGCCAAGGGTTAAATCCGGAACCATCTCCGAATAGCGGCAATTCATCTGATGCTCTTCTCACTCATATTCAGGAAACAAAGGATGAACTCACTAGATTAGTAGGAAGTATAGAGCCTGTTCTCCACTCAGAAGACGAGGATGATGAAGTCAACAGACCCCAACTCACCCAAGATCAAGTCAAACAGAAGTTTTTTCTCGCAGTTTGCGAAGGGAATCTACCTGAAATGGAGAACGTACTCATTACAGATTCACTGCTTGTGTCCTCTCTGTTCAATGGCTACCTGCCCCTTATTCTTGCTGTTGCCTTGGATGAAGCACCAATTGCCGAGGCGCTCTTGAATAAATACCAAGCGGACCCTGATACTCCTGATGTAACCACTTTGAAGTATTCTCCGCTTATGTGGGCCATACATTTCGACAATTTGCCAATGACTAAATTACTTTTGGAACATCAAGCTAACATAAACTCAAAAGCCGGCGCAAACGGCATAAGCCCAGTGTCTATGGTAACTGAATCTACGCCCGCAGTGTATCTTTACTTTAAATATCACAATCTATTGCAAAGCTCCCATAAGGATGACTTTGTGTACCATCCGCAGTCGTTTGGATTTCAGGAGGATCCAATTGACGACCTCTCGTACAAAATTCAGATGCTGACAATAGCCGCAAATCTGACCCAAGAACCCGCCGATGAATTTGTTATTAACGATCTGTCCTTGGTTGACTCTGATGATGACGATGAACTAAGTACGGCACCTGATTATGACTACTCCAAAGCTATATCAGGGCAATATATCAAGTACACTGACTCAGATATACCCTCATTACTCGATTATATCTTCAACTTACGCCTGAAAACCAGAGCGCTTCAGCATGACGGTCGTGTGCCGGCTGCAATTCTATATCAATTGATCCATTATTCCCATACCAAAGTTGGCTCTAATGACCTCACCCAATTTCTCTTTGAAACATTCATAACCCGTGTGAGAGTGGTCACAAACACAAAATCTGGAGTCATTACAGAACTGTCTGTACAAGAAGGTGCTAATGGTGATGGCGCTGGAGATATCGTCTCTTTAAGTTACTGGCTTTCCGTGATTCAATTCATTCACTTACAGCTTACAAGAGGGAAAGTATACAAAGCGCATCCAGAATTTCTCCAAACCTTTATAGGTGTTACTCAAAGCTTGATTGCGGCTATTTCATATTCCATCAACTCGCGCCTCAACGGATTGGTAGATGAGTGCATGCTTGACTTTACAAGCTTAGTTGATGTTTCGAGAACTACGTATGCTAAAGACTGGAATTTGTTTAAATCAAAAAAGACTCCCAACTCTTATGATGATATCCTCGATATGCTTTTCCCGCCTTCGGAAGAGCAGCTTCGAATGCCTTCCCCAATAAGATACCTACAAGTACTAGGTGCCCTTGACTACGTGTTGAATTTACATATGGTGCATCCCTTGCTACGGTCTCAGGCATACTCGCAGGTGTTTTACTTCATCAACGCTACTCTCTTCAATAGAATCATCTCTAATTCGAAGTATTGTTCCAGAGTAAAGGCAATCCAACTTCGATTGAACATCTCTACTTTAGAAGACTGGCTACGGTCACACAACTCTCGCATCTATAAGCCGGATCAACTTGGAGGATTGGAGCTGCTAATTGATAATGATACAGCACTTAAGTTGACCGGGCTTCTTGAACAAACTGACGATCCTAAGGATCCTCACTCTTTGGGTTTTCTCTATAAATCCTTGTATCACGTAGGTCGTACGCAGTTGAATCCTTTAATTGAGTTGCTTCAATGGTTGCAGGTTGTTACTGGTCTTAATGACGAGGAGACATTCGTCAACACCATGAACGAACTTGACGATCTTAACTACTATCAACTTTTTAAGGTCACCAAAAAATTATATCGTTACGAAGTTAATGAGCCAAAAGTCCCCAAGCCTCTTCTACAACTTCTTAAAAGATTACTTGATCAAGAAGGGGAGAAGCAAGTCGCAAGAAAGAAAACAAGTTATCTTTCACAATCTTCGTTTTTGCTGAAAGAGCTTTATATAAGTATGAATCCAAATCTTATATTTGGCGTTGCTCTTCCGAATTTGAGCGAGCTTATTGTGAGTTTTGGCGCCGGACTTGGTGGCATTAGAAAAGTGCACGCTAAAAAGTACCAACCACACTTACCAGCATCTGTGCTGGACGATATCGACGAGCTCTTGCTGGAGAATCGAAATACAGTAAATGATACCTATGATTACGACAACGACTCCGATGGGAACGCACAAGATCGGAACTTTGGGTACGAAAATAACGATTCCAACTTTGATAGAGAGAACATGCTTTACAAAAAAATTCAACCTCCTCTGGTTGCACATCAAACATACGGAAATGATGACATCGACGTCAATCCGTGGTAGATTATTATCTTTAATACATAACATAGCCATGTCTACAATGCAAGTATCATTAGTTTGACATTTCTATATACACATTAGTGGATGTTCGAAGTTTCCTTTGACTTGGAATACAAATGAAGAATCTTATTTCAATCTATTTCCTTCTTTTCATTGCAACCCTTATTGATTTTTCTCTTTTCCTTGGTTTACAACCTTTACTTCTTCTTCGAAAGGAAGTTGTTGGCCTTGATCTTTAAACAGTTAGCCTTGTTCAACTGCTTCTTTCTCCACTTCATAATGTCTTCATTTTTAAGCTTTTCGTCGTTACCTTTTTTGTCAAGGATTGTCCACAACCATTCTGGATACTGGGAATCTTCTAAAGCGACAGGCTCCTCTCCGGCTTTTCTGACCTTCAAGTTCAACACGGTGCCGGCAGCACAGGAAGAAACATTTTGGTTGGCTCTCAAGAGCGTTGTGGAGAAAAATCTAGGAACAGAAAGACGGAGACCGTAGCGAAGCATCTTGGGGTATATTTCGATAAGTTAGTGAAGAGTATGTGAAGGATGAGTAGCATGGGGTCCTAACTAGCAGCACCGACAAGAATGATACCCTAGAGATTGAAGAAAACTAAATTTTGACACCATTTCAAAACATCATTTTTTTTTTTTCATTTTTCAAAACTCTTTTTATTTCTGGTAGCAAGCTGTGAAGTTGTAAGGATTATGCTTATATCAAGCTTGAAGACCTTCAATGACATCAAGCTAGCAAATCCAGATTCTGTTCTTTTTTTTTCTTTTTCTTATTTTTTTTTCCTTACTTTTTTTTTCAATCCGGCCTTTAATTAGCAGCACTTCGTTCAGCTTGTTTCTTTTCTTTAATGACTTTTCCAATAGTTAGGTGGACTCACATACACCTAAAAGATGTTCGTGTCGTTCGTCTTCATATCACAAGAGCGGAAAACAAATTTTATGAAGAATTTGAAATTCTATCATCACTGAATCCTTTTTTTTTTTTTTGAACATCTTTATTGTTCTACCTTAACAGAAATTTACCGCAATCGCATACTTTGCAGCCAGAGATTCGCACTCACAATATGGAGTAGCATTCAAAAATTTTTCAGATCCATATTCTTTATCACAATGCCACCAAAAAAGAAGGGAGCCGTCGAAAAGCCAATTTTGCTTGGTAGACCAGGTAACAATTTGAAATCCGGTATTGTTGGTTTGGCCAACGTTGGTAAATCTACATTCTTCCAAGCCATCACCAGATGTCCTCTTGGAAACCCTGCAAACTACCCATTCGCCACTATCGAGCCTGAAGAAGCTAGAGTTATTGTTCCATCTGCTCGTTTCAACAAGTTGTGCGAGTTGTACAAGCCAAAGTCTGAGGTTCCTGCTTACATGACCATCTACGATATTGCAGGTTTGACCAAGGGTGCTCACGCTGGTGAGGGTTTGGGTAACAATTTCTTGGCCAACATTAGAGCTGTGGATGCTATTTACCAAGTTGTCAGATGTTTCGATGACCCAGACATTATTCACATCAACGATGAGGTCAACCCAATTGCTGACTTGGATATCATCAAGGACGAGTTGAGATTGAAGGATATCGAGTTCGCTCAAAAGCACTTGGAAGGTATTGACAAGATCACCAAGAGAGGTGGTCAATCCTTGGAAGTCAAGCAAAAGAAGGAAGAAGCCGAGTTGGTCAAGAGAATCATTGAATTGTTGGAGAACGGTGGAAGAGTTGCCAACCAAAAGTGGACTCAAAAGGAGGTTGAGGTTATTAACTCTATGTTCCTTTTGAGTGCTAAACCATGTATCTACTTGCTTAACTTGAGTGAGAAGGACTACGTTCGTAAAAAGAACAAGTGGTTGTTGAAGATTAAGGAGTGGGTTGATGCCAACTCCCCTGGTGATGTCATTATCCCAATTTCTGTTTCTATGGAGTCTCACTTGGCTGGTTTGGAGACTGATGAGGAGAGAGAAGCATACTGTAAGGAGATTGGTGCTCAATCTGCTCTTCCAAAGATTATCACCACCATGAGAACCAAGTTGGACTTGATCTCATTCTTCACTGGTGGTCCCGATGAAGTCCGTGAATGGACTATCAGAAGATGGTACACCGCTCCACAAGCTGCTGGAACTATCCACACAGATTTGGAGAAGACCTTTATCTTGGCTCAAGTTACCAAATACGATGACTTGATCGAGTTGGGTGACGAATCAGCTGTTAAAGCCGCTGGTAAGTTAATGCTGAAGGGTAAGGACTACTTCGTTGAAGATGGTGACATTTTGTTTGTCAAGGCTGCTGACGGTAAAGCCCGTTAATGCGGTTCTGTTTGAATACAAACAAGGAGATTATTTGTTTTTGGTAGTATCGTATAGATTAGCACAATACATTCAATCCTCTAAGATTTGTTATTGAATTTAATACAATAAATTTCGTAGATCTTATGTGATTTGCTTTCTTTCTACAGTTCAACTTCTGGTTGTAAAGATGAATAAGCTGATTAGAAGAAAGTGAGTTTTTACTCTATTAACACCAAAGAATCGCTGGAAAGGTTTACCGAAACTTTCCAAATAAAAAATAACAAGAAAAAAAAATAGGTATTGAAGTTTAATTGCTCAACAACTCTTAATGTGGGGGTGTATTAGGTAATGCGTAAGGTCACTAAAGCAAAGAAGCCTCAAGAATATCTTATCCACTACATCAAAACGGAACCATGTTGCGGATCAATTCGTCCCATAATCTAAGGCAGCTTCTCCCAATTCGCTCAATTCATTCACCACCCTCTCACTTTGGCAACCCACTGACAATTCCAAAGCCCTTCAATGATCTGGAACCCATAACTCAATCGCAAGGTTCACAAGGGGCCACCGACGATATCCCACCGCCGAATCTGCAATCTGTAAAGAATTTTGCTCTTGTGTTTGCAACATTGACAATGGCTTATTTGGCAGTGGATAACTATAAGAGTAGAGTGAAAATTGAGAAAGTGAGTCAAGAAACGGCTGCTATAAACATGAAGACTTTACAGCTACAGCAACAGAGCTTTACTGGCGCAATTAAGAAACAAGAACTTAGGATTCACAATGAACGATTGGTAATGTCAAAACGCTGCTTCAAAATGGCACTTCACATTGCCATGCTTCGAAAACAGTTAGAGGACTTGGGGGCCGACCCAACTTCGATTGAGCAATTAACAACGGAATTTGAAAATAGCGTCAAAATGAGCAATTCCGGTCCTGGTAGTTTTATGTGGCTAGATGAGAATTCGGTGTACAAGTCTGATTTGCCAGATTACAGAGACTACGACCGCAAGGGTAAATCGTAACATCACACTCTTGGTTATCTTACAATCTGATTAAAGTGTGAGCATTATTCTTCTTCTTTTGCATGGATCGACCATATGGCTGATTTAAAGAACTTTGAATAACATGTCTGAAGTTACAGGCACTTTATTTGGGAACAGTCGACAACTGTTAATTTCTGTGATCGATAAAATCTACCCGCCCATCCGATTATCAAGATTCTTATACTACAATGTACATAGTATTTTTTTATAGATGTAATTACACTCTTAATTCCCCTCTAATGTTAAGTAAGATTGTATATGTGAGGGTTACCCGCCCTAATGGCTACTAGTATATATACTCGCATCGGGTTCCAACCATTTTTCACCTCTCTAATGTCTAAGTAGGCGCCCATTAGAGTCACGGATGGCATGATCTCCTCCACATGTCTTCTTACCACTATGTGGTTCTTCGTGCTCGGGTAAGCCTTAGAGAAAAGAGTTTGACCAGCCCTGAGAGTCGGACCATCCATTATGGATGGTTCGCGGCCCACGACTTACAATATATTCTAGTAACATTCCTATAACTTTGATTTAAATATCTATTTCAGAATTAATTTGGCGTCTATTTGTCTCATCAGTCGTTGTTTCAATTTTAGTTGAAGCAAGTTGAATTTAGGACAACAGACGCTCTGCGCCTCTGGTCCCTCGTTCTCGTAGAACTCTCTACAACACTTATACAATTCATCTATAGCTTTTGTGCACTTAGACTCATTATAGCCATTTTCTTGTAAACAGTTCTGAATTGCGCAAGCAAACGGCTTGCATGTGCTATTCTCAGACATTGTATTGTAGAAAGAAAGAGTTCAGGTCCTTTAACACTATAGCATTTGTTAGAGGAAAGTCATTGTGTTGCACGTGATTAGAAACTAAAAGAATTCACAAATTAGGATGAAAATCTTATAATGAGTCAGGATCAAGGTCAGCATGGTAGTCATCATCGTCCAATTCACTAGGCTCGTAGATAAGTAAGGGTGCAAATTCTGTCTTCGCCTTTGCCAACTTCTTCTGAAGACGACTACGGTACAAATAGAAAGACACAAAGGCAGTAATGACACAGGTTAGAATGGTAATGACACCCCAGCGCGATAAGTGCCACCGAAGAGATTCAATTTCTGAGCGCATGGCCATGGTGATCTCTGTCGTTATCTTGTGATTTGTCTCTTGAATGCGTAGCATGATTCTCTTGCTTAGAAGAGTATTTTCAGACTTTTGATCGTTAATCGCAATCTCTATATCATTTTTCATCTCTATGAGGTGGTTATTAAGTTCATCGCTGAGCACAGTGTAGTCTCTCTCTAGTGCATGGATCAGATTGATAGCCTCGTTGATGTGGCTTTCTCTGTTGCGGGTTATATCAACACCCAACTCTTGTTGTGCGCTTTCAAATAAATACTGCTCATTTTCCAATTCGTGGATCTGACAATATTTGGTTGATAGTTTGGAAAGTTTCGTGTTGAGCTGCGCAATAAGTAGGTTGATCAACTCGTCACATTGAGTAGGCGTGAAGCCTGCCTCAATAAGTCTCTTATATACGGCATAAGTATCTATGTATGGCTCCATATGCTCGAATATGGTGGTTAGAAATTCATCCTCACTAGGTTGGTCTTCCTTGTTCTTAACATGATTGCTCTGGTGCCCTGGATCTATGGGTGCGCTATCTTCCTTATCAGCAGACGCCTCTGACGGCAGCAGTGGATTTGCTTGGGGAATCTTTGAAGGATCCAGGGTACCAGACTTGGAGCTTGTAGAAGCCTTTCTTACATTCCCGGTCTTGCTCTGAGACTTTTTAGACGTTCTTTGCGCTTTGGCAGGGTCTTTCAGGATTTGAAAACAAGCAATAGTAGAGCTAAATTGACGTGCTTGAAACGGTAGAGGAGCAGCATTCGCTAGTAGTGAATGCTTTTTTATACTCAAATTGAGCAACGTGCGTTTAGGAACTAGATAATATCGATACATGACGTTGGTGACTATCTTTACCAGTAGGTTATACGAAACATAATGTAAATAGAGGGTGCAGGGAGTATACTTCCGTATCTCAATACATATGATATAAACCAATTCAGTGACACGTCTCATCAAAAAGAAAAATCACTATTAATATAATAACAGTCTGTTTTATTTGTTTTTAATTTTGGCTACTGTTACCTTTGTGATTTTGGTCATCACAGGTTGGGGTCCATACAAGTATTACAATACATTGAATAAGAACCTTAGATCAAACTTAAATGGAAACATGAAATTAATTTGATTATAAGAGACGGTATTTTTAATCATCTATAATTATTTTTTGACGCTCTATGGAATTTGTGTCTGCATTTTTAAACAGTAAAGTGGCTGCAAATTGAAGAATTGAGGTAGACTCAAAAGACACCTAAACTCATCATAATAAGCACAAACGAAAATCATATTAAAAAATCCAAAACAGTTCTGTTTTAACAAAATTAAAATTTTATTAATTCCTTCATTATATTGCTATGTTTTATCTTCGACCTTGGGTATGGAGGTACGGATCCTCTGCGCAAAAATCTCAAAGGTTGACTGAAAAACTAACCCATTCAGATACCTCCAATCGAAATACGAAATACTACAAATGTTTTCGGTTGTTCGTAAATTGCCTCTCAAGGCTTCACTTCGTATGCCTCTAACGCTATCTGGCGCCCGTCCATTGCCTATGAACTTCACATCGACGGTTCGTTCGTATTCTAAGAAGGAAAATGAACCCATTCTCAATGAAGACATGTTAGCTCGTGCTGGTGTCGAGACTGAGCCCTCTGCTGAAAACGAAGAACCCAAGAAGGATGACAAAGATGACAAAGAAAGGTCATCCCGTAGAAGACGCCGTCAGACCTCCAAGGACATCCAAAGAGAGAAATACGCCAACTACTTCTACGCAGCCACATTATTCGGAGGTTTCGCTGGCATTGGTTACATGTCCAGAGACTGGGATTCCGAGGAAGAGCAAACTAGATTAGATGGCAAAAATATTGATGGCGGCTACGCCCCCGGTGCTATGTACGGTCGTTTGTCCAAAAGACTTTCATCTCTTTTCACCTTCTTCAGTGAACCAGTTTTCGAAAACTTGTTGCCTCCTCCACCTCCTGAGGCTTACAGACGTCCTTTGACCTTGGTCCTCACCTTGGATGATCTTTTGATTCACTCATCTTGGGACGCAAAGAACGGATGGAGAACTGCAAAGAGACCTGGCCTTGACTACTTTTTGGGTTACTTGTCTCAATATTACGAGATTGTTATTTTCGGTTCTGAGTACCAAATGTACTCTGACAAAACTGTCAACAAGTTGGATCCTATGAGAGCCTACATTCAATACGCATTATACAGAGAGGCTTGTCGTTATAAAGATGGCAAGTTGATTAAAGACTTGGGACTTTTAAACCGTGATTTGGGTAAAACCGTCGCTATTGATGTCAACCCTGACTCTTTGTCTTTGAACCCTAGAAACTCCATTATCCTTGAGCCATGGGACGGTAAGCCCGATGACACCCTTATTAAGTTGATCTCATTCTTAGAGTACTTGGCCAACCAACCTGTAAAGGATGTTAGACCTATCCTTGACTCTTTCCAAAACAAGAGCAATATCACTGAGGAGTTTGCTATTCGTGAGGCTCAATTGCGTAAAAAGTGGTTGGAGGAGAACAAAGATGTCCTCTCGCGTGCTCACAAGCCAAACGCTGGAAACTTTCTCGCTGGTTTAATGGGAATTCCTCAAAGTTCCGTTAACAAGGAGCCAAAAATGCCATTGGACATCATCCGTGAGCACGGACAAATGCAATACGAGAGCTTGCAAAAATACTTGAAAGAGAACGAAGCAAGCTTCTTGGAAGAAGAACGTAAAATGAAAGAAGAGTACGGTAAATTGACTCTCAACAAATTGATGACTGAGGGTATGCCTAACCCAGAAGAGATCGCCAAAGCACACGCAGAAAAGACTAAACAAGAAGCTGAAGCTGCTAAGTGATTTTTGACTCTTTAACTAATATACTTGAACATAGCCAACCAATTCTATCTTCTTAAATTGTTTGAAGACCCTGTAGATTTTGATCAAGATCATTAGGAACCTAATTTAATTGATCAATCAAAGAATATATTGATTACAATAAAACAAAAAACATATTTTTCATTTTTAAAAATTCATATCACGACATTTCTTTTAGTTTCAAGTACACCAAATACTCCTCACAATGCAGTTTCAAAAGATAAAGCCGAGTTCGGTGTATTCCTGCACTCCACCATAAGATGAAATTACAAAACCCGCCAAAGTCATGAGAGAAAATCCGAAATGAAAAGCATATAGCTATGAATTTAATAATTTTGATTGAATTTACCAAATTCTCGAAAAGCTCATTGTCTCTGACTTAATAATCATTCAGAATCACTATAGTTGATCCTGCATGGAAAACTTATCTAAACCATCAGTGGAGCATATGTAGGTTTGCAAAAACTCCGATTCTTGGTATCCCGTGCAACTTCAAATTCTGCTTTTCGCTTTTTGTATTCTTTACTTTCTCGTTCTTAAGCCTTGATCTAACAACTCTTAGGGCACCTTATTCTCAGTGTCCGTACTTTGGCGTTACTGTGGCGTCAAATTTCAATAATACATCAAGCCTCTCACTTAATCCTCCAGTACCTGTTAAATTACACTCACATGAGTCTGACGATTACGAAAGGAACATCAATAGCACCAAGAGCCGTTTTAGCCCCTTCTCCAGCCGGTTCTGGAGCTGCTTCCTCGCCTGAGCTGGCAGGCTCTCCAGGAATGGTCACTTCTATAGTCACATCTCGTGAATGGGTTCTCCCACCACGCCCAAAGCCAGGTCGTAAGCCTAGCGCAGATACGCCGGCGTCGAAGCGCAAAGCCCAGAATCGTGCTGCTCAAAGAGCGTTTCGTGAACGCAGAGCTACCCGAGTGCAAGAGCTAGAACAAAAGCTTCTGGAGGTGGAAAAAGAGAAGGATCTTAAGGAGATGACTTTGGTCAATACGATTAACAAATTAAAATTTGAAAATCAGTTTCTAATAAAGTCTATGAATCAACTTCGGCTGGAGTTCTCTTCTCTCAAGTCCTCTGTCTCATCCGTTGCAAATTCACCAAATGCTACCAATCGGAAACCGCAACAGAATGGACTGGCGGCAGCTTCTCCCTTGGATTCAAGCTCTATCTACAAATCAGAGACCCGTACTGCGGACGCAGATGTGGCCCAGACAGCCCAGAGTCTTTTGAACTTTGCTAAATCTTCACCTGCGGCTCAACCTGTCGGCACGCCTAACTCGCAACTGCTGATCTACTCTGTGCAACAAGCTCTGCCTGCTCCTTCTACTGATTCACCTCGGACTTCTGTTGCTCGTAGTAAGGACTTTTCCAGCGTTGCAACAACCTTGAGTCTGAACATTTCATCAAAAGAAGCTCAAGACTACGATTGTGGAATATGTATAAAAGACTCATGTTTATGTGAAGATGTGGGACTTAAGACAGCCCAACCTTCAGTGGAGGAGACCTATAAACTGTTTAAGCCTTTGGCCGCGGTATCTTTGAAAAGAAAGGCGCCTTCTCAAGCCAGTGAAAAAGAAAAAGACTTCACATCAATGTTCTCAGCAAAGAAAATGCCGGATCTCAAGCGCTTACGATCTTCAAAAGCATCAAATCCCCACCTTATCAAAAAGGAGAACTCTGGAGAAATTACATTCAATGAGGAATCCCCGATGGAAAATTGCGGTTTTTGCTCCGATGATACGCCGTGTGTGTGTAGAGAAGCTGCAAAAGAAGCTGCAAGACTAAGTCGGACGCTCAGTGATAAATTCTTTGATGGCGCCGAGGACGATCTTGATCGGATCGATACTGATGATAACCACCCAACAGCTTTGCCTCCTTTACAGCTAAATTCAGCCAATCTCGTAAGAAAGGCATCATTACCTGTATTGCACCCCGGGCCAACACTTGAGTTGAGAGAGTTTTCAAATGCTATGGGTACTAGCGGGACGCCAGCACCAACGGAACCGACCGAAGAGAAGGAAAAGCTGGGATGCACAGGGAACCCAGGAACATGCTCCCAATGTCAGCTGGATCCAATGTCAACTCTTTTTTGCACTACTGTTGCTAGCAAAGCTGCGATGGAGAACGTGGATGGATCCAATTCTAAAGCGGCATCGGTCACAAATGTAACTTCAACTCCAACTCCGACGCCAACTCCAACTTCCACTACTCAATCTCAGCCTCAAAAGGCTAGTGGCAGTACTGAGATATTTATTCCATGTGCAGACGCTTATAAAACTCTTTCAAGACACAAACGGTTTAATACCGTGGATTTTTCTTCTTTGGTAGGCAGGCTTACAACGAGAGGAATGCAAGTGGAAGTTCAATCCGTTGCCAACATTATTCGAGAACTTGATAGAAAAGTCTACGATTAATTTTACATAATTAATAATACTCAATACAATTGTTTGCTACTTGATCTATAAAATTAGCACAGATTAATCAGACAAAATTAATTTCTATTTTATATTCTAAGCTTTTAATTAAAATTCAATTTCATATTTATTATTGTTTTTCATGTTGTAGAAATTTAGAATCGTGGTTTCATGAATTTTTCAAGCATTACATCGCATCCCCATATTTTGAGTTTTCCAGGCATCGCTTCACCTTTACACATCTCTTATGGACAAACTTATTCTAAATTTATCAAGTAGTGTTTGTCATCGAAGAGTATTTCTTCGACGGTTCAGCTCCAACCATCCTTGTTTTAAGTCGGCTGGTCTGACTTCTGCAAACACAGCACAGCTACTGAATTCCAGATCATCGGATAACAAAGTAACCGCAACACATGTTGCTCTGGAGAATCTGCGTCAAAGCCCTAAAATAAATACCAAGTCGAAACCAGTCTATAATAAACAACCAAAAGATTTAGATTGGAAACAACAGAGGAAGAAGGATGAACTTGAAGCCAGGTTATTGCGAGTCAATGACCTTAATAAGAAGATCTCAGCAAGTCCCTATAGAGGCTCAAGTCGATTAAAATCAGCTTCAAAATTCCAAAAGAAGCAGCCAATTCCGTTTTTTCAAAGAACAGGACCTTCTTTCCTTCCCAGCCTGGAGCTCAACGACACAGAGCAGTGTTTGGAGGCTACAGTTGTTGCAGATGACAGCCCCTTTGTTCAAGCCAAGAAACCAGTTTCTTCTGAGATTCCCCGCTTAGCACACAGTCTTGATAAAGTCTTGTTTTCTCCTGGTGTTCATTTTCTTCAGGACCCACGGACGAAGATCTTTAATTTCACGAAATATCTTGAGCGAATTAGGCCATACGAGGACTATGATCCGTCAAAATTTCCAGGGTTTATCTCCGCATCTAAAGATGAGACACTCTTAAAAGAGGCCATCGCTCAAAACAAATCATACTACTCCAGCACTTCCTCCATGACCCTGACTCTTATTCAATTTTACTTGCTTCTAAATAATTATACCTCGCATCCAAATTCTGAGCATAGATTCAATTTTCCAGCTTTTTCGCGAAATGCTACTGAGCTTCCTCTGTGCCTCATAGTTGAACCAAAGGGAGTTTCTGAGCACGGAAAAACCATATATTCGGTAACGTCTGATAAATCCACTGATATTGAAATTCTTCTTCTGGCCTTAGGCCATTGTTTAGAAGCCCTCTTAACAACGGAAGAAAACGAATTTGCTCATTACCTCATTAAGGCCCCAGGAGAGGCATCAAAAGATGACTCGGGGGAGGATTCTAAATCTGCCACAAGAGAAGGAAAGTCAGAAGAAGAAAAGGCTATAAATATCTATAATTATTCTTCTTACAAGGGTTTTCTCATGAGATCTCAATTGGATTGTTACGATTCAAGACTTCCAGGTAATGGGACGTTTGATTTAAAGACAAGAGCAGCATGTGCAATCAGATACGACCAGCATCCCGATTCGGCAAAGACAAATTATCGTATTTCAAAACTCCATGGTAATATCGAATCTTTCGAAAGAGAGTACAATGATTTGATTAAAACCGGTGGTCTTTTAAAGTATGGCTTGCAAGCACGTATTGGACAAATGGATGGTATTTTTGTTGCCTACCACAACGTCAATTCCTTTAGCGGCTTTCAGTATCTTCCATTGAGTGAGATCGACAAGGTCTTTTATTCCGATCAGAATGTTGAATATCAGATTCAAAATTATTATACTCCGGAAGAGATTGTTGCCAATGATAAAATTGCAAGTTACGTAGCTGAGAGTCAGTTTAAAGTTTCTTTGACTATTTGGGAAGATGTTATGAAAATAGTTAACGAGGATCTAAAAGGAACAGAATATGAAAAGATGCCATACAGACTTATCTTCAAGAGAATGACTACAACTAAAAGAAGTAGGGGGAAAACTCAGCATTCGCCTGAATCATTCATGAGGGTTTTTGCTGTCCCTCTCACTCCAGAAAAGTTAGCAAGATTGCAAAACTTCCCTACTCGTTTCAAAACATCCTTCAGAGAGAATCTCCCTCAAGACGAGAGACTCGAAAATCTCATAGAAGCAGAAAAGGAACTTAATGAACTTAATGCAGAGATGGTTGAGAATGCGCCTATTTTCTGTTACAGAATCACTACTTCTTATCATGTCAAGGGATCCAATATTTCAGCTCTCGGTAAACATCCTTACCCTAGAAAGATTGAACAAGATCACGATTGGAGATATACGATTGGAAGAGAAATAGAAAATCTCACTAAGGGGGCTATAAAGGACAGTTATCTCAAACTCATGAACATCGCAGCGGCAGTCATTACGATGGGCGGCAGAATGGCCAGTTCGAAGAAGAAGGTTTCCGAAGTAACGCGCATTGTTCGTAAGTATGGAGAGGTAGGCCGCATTAGAGAAGAGCAATGGAAAGTCCTGCAAGGATCTGAGGAAACAAAGGAGGAAAGTAATACCTAGGCATATGGCGGCCATGTAAATTAGGCATATTGCCATGTACATCATTTGCCAATGCCATTGTTCAAGATTTGAGAGGACCTTCAAGTATTTATTAGTATTAATTTTGGTGTATATAATATAGGAATCAGAAATTTCATAAGTTTCACAGTTTGATTGAAAATCACTTTAGCGCCAACTATGACATGGTCTCTTTGAGTCTGATATCAACAGAAGGGATGTGACTTTCGATGCTCATCTCAAAGTAAAGTGCACATAACTTGCTTAGTCAATTTTTCTTTCAGCTCTTGCGTTTGAGTAAGTGATGTTCGGAAAAACTCGTAACGTCACATAACCAAACCGTTAGATGGATCGAACCGAAACAAAAAGAAACCAAGGCTCAGCAAGACATGAAATTATACATATAGGTAGAAAAGCAGGTTTAAGTCAAAATGAAAAAAGTTTCAGGAAGTTTGTGAAATTTAGGCCATTAATATTCTCGATCTTGATCTGTTTTCGTCGGAGTCCTGCCATATCGCATTGGCACCACCTAATTTCAATATTCCGCGATGACTTTGTCAGCAACAATATTCACTTGACAGAGCTTTCAAATGACGATGGATTTTGACCAAGAACAATTTTTTTCATCAATCGAACCTTGTCTAGCCTCATCTCCATCAATTTGGCTTACTTTTGACAGCTTGGTTTTGGTTCATCGATGCGCACTATTACGTTTTAGTGTAAGTTGACATCAGTCGCGCCGTTTTAAGCCATCTTGCATACTACTAGTGCCTTCCGCAGTAAAATAGCAGCACAAGCTTAATATTCAAAACGTACAGACAGGCTCTATCCGCCGTTAATTCCAATGTACTCTTTCAACTATTTTATCGTTTCCTTTTAAGGGAATTACTTTTCACGTTTTCGTGAGTCACTCCCCTCCGCCGCAGCTCCGAGCCCCATCTCCGGATTAATCGCCCCTCCGCCGGTACTCCGGTAGACGTAATTTCGCAGAGATCTTCACATGTTCCTGCAGACAGTATAAGTGCATACATGATTTTTTCCTTCTGCCGGTGGTCCAACTGCACGCCCAGAGAGGGGCAGATGAGTCTACAAGGCTAATTTATATCTGTCACCGTCTCATACTTCTTTCCTTTTCAACTACGTACTTTCCTTTTACAACGAAGCTATCAAGCAGCTTTCTATTGCATTCAAACCAAAACGCATTTTAATTTCATTTGGTTCCTCGTCTTCCTTTGTTCTCGGACTTCTCTTTGTTACAACTCCGAGCGATTAGATATACCACGTCTATAATACCAGTTCAATATCTTCAACGAAAGACAACTACTCTTCAACCAAAGACAACTATTCTCAGCTTCTTTCTTAATATATAACTCGTGATGTCTCGAAATAGCAATCTTTCAGTGAGTACAAACACGTCTTCCACGTCGCTAGACTCACTCTTCTCTCGCTTGGAATCATTGCCTACAATCTCCAGTACTCCTGTCGAAAACACCCTGTTAGATGCTACGACACTCAATCTAAGTCATGTTTCCGAACTCATTCAAAGAAAAATTCAATCAAAAACAGTCGTTCTTCTTGTTGGTCTTCCGGCATCTGGTAAAAGTTCGATCTGCAAGCAAATGGTTGACTTCCTTAATAAAAACGGATACAAGTCTCTCATATACAACGCCGGTAATATTCGTCGCGCCATTGTTCAAGAATTTTCTGATTCTGAATTCTTCAATCCAAAAAATGTTGAGGCTTCTCGTAAGAGAGAAACTTTTGCAAAGATGTGCATGGATAATATGCTTGAAGACTTTAAGGAAAATCGCATCAATGTGGGATTCTTGGATGCCACAAATACTACAAAAGCAAGAAGACAAAAAATGATTGATCTTGCTCATAACTCGGGAATCGAACTCTCAAATATCTTTATTCTAGACGTCTCGTGCACAGACGAGAAGCTAGTTGGCTATAATGTTACCAGCAAAGCCTTCAACGCTGATTACCTGGGTTGCGATGTCTCTCAATCAATTTCTGACTTCAAACGTCGGTCAGAGCATTACTTCCAAGTTTACGAGCCACTTCTGGAAGAAGAGCTTGAGGTCTATAAGGATGTATCATATCTTCGCATTCATAATGGTGGAAAGCATTTTGTGGTAAAGGAAGTTTGTCCGGGCGATGCAGCCAGCAAGGCTGTCATTTCTTTCGTTAGTAACTACTATAAATTATATGGGGAACGGTATCACGCAGCAGTCGACAGTTTTTTCGATGCTGCTCATTTGGCAAAAAATTAAATTATTGGGCACGGATTAGGATTAATATTTAAATGCATGTTATTGTATTACTATTTGATTCACATACTCTTCTTTATGTCTTGTAGCAGTTCAACTTCCATGTAGCTTCTTCGCCTAATGGTTCAATACGAATGCAATCAAGGAACTGCTTCTATTATCAGTAATTCATTGAGTGGTTTGAGCTATCAAGCCCAGGTATACCAGGTATACCAGAATTTCCAATTCCGCTTCCACTTCCATTCCCGTAGTCGCCCCCATTTCCGTCAGATAGATTGTTAAGACCTGGAAGAAACCCTCCGTTGGAAGTACCTACAGTGCTTGTAATAGAGCCACTCTGCGACTCATCTTCAAGAACGGCATTCACGTTGTTATTGACGCCATAATACCAAGCGCCGTTCTTGTCATTCGTGTACAAGGGGTCTTTAAATGCCATTGGATCGTTGGGTCTTGCCCTTGACCAGAATCTTGCAGACCTATCGATACCTGCAGAACAAAGCAAATGACCCAATGGATGGTATTCAAGAGCATGAATAGCCTTTTCATGGGCATATGGTATTTTATGAACTGCTTCGGCGCCACCAGGGTTCGCTCTATCTTCTGAAGCTTCTGGAATATATCTATCAAGTATATAATGATTCATGGATCCGTCATATGCGGCTGTAGTTATAAGTGATGCATGAATTGGGTGCCATTCAACGCAAGAGAGGTCAGTTTCATGGTCACGGATAACTTTAAAGTCTGACATTGTTCGAAGATCAAAGATTCTACATGATCTATCTCTTGAAACGGATGCAAGAAGTCTGTTAGTTCCCACTTTTTGAAATTTGGTCTTTGTTACTGTATGCTTGAAGCCATGCAAAGTCGAGATAGCGGTTGAAGCACGAGGATCCCATAACTTTATAAGATTATCCTTTGAACCTGAAACTATAAGTCCTAAAGTTGGGTGCCAGTCGGCGCATTTAACATCCCAATGGTGCCCTGTAAGTGTACGCTCTTCTTTACCATTGTTAAAATTCCATATTTTCATAGTAGAGTCATCAGATGCAGTAAGAAACTTGGAGTCATTTGGCGAAAAAGCAATATCGCGAATGGCATCATTATGTCCTTGAATGATGTTGACGTTGTTGAAATTGGGCTGCCAGTATTTAATTGAACCTTCTTGATCACCAGATAGAAGCCATTCATCATTGTGAGAATACTTTAAAGACAACACAGCGGTGTCATGAGCTTGCATAATTGTTTCGAAATTAAATGTCATTCCATTCCAAATTGTAAACTCTCCACTGTGGGAAGCCACGACTAATCTTCGACCCTCAGGAGTCCATTTGACTGTATTGATGGAATGTCTCGCTTTATTCAGCGACAAATGTACGAATTTTGATTGAATATCGAGTACTGCTGGATTTGCCGCAGTAGAGTCTCTTGAATACGCTAATGACGGGAGCAAGTCGATTAAATATGACGATTCGGGTCGTACGACACCTATATTTTGCTTTGTGTGGCCAGTTGACCTATTGAGATACCATCTGGCCATATTATTACCATGATCCACAGTTCTTCTATACTGGCCCTTCTTCTCCTGCAGCATTAGCTGTTGGTCCACATTCTGTTGGTATCGATTGTTCATGCTGGCTAAAATCAGGTATTGTGATTCAAACGAGCTCTTCACTGAGACCTGGGGTAAATGACCATCTGTAATGGAAAGAAGGGGAAAAAAGCTAACGAAGGGGTTTGAAAAATGAATTATCCAAATTGAAACTAGACTAGCCTTATATCAATTTGAAGTCTTTGTGGGTGTTATTTGTCACCAATCTGTTTAATCCATTCGTTTTTTATGTGATCTGCACAACTTATCTAAAACAATATTCCTGATGGTATGAATATGAGTTAATATGTTACATCAAATGATAAATGGACTGATTCGATTAAATTAGTTTTAGAACATTTTTTTTGCTCACAAAAAAAAGCTCCTATCATCCGTCAAGGCAACGAAGACATACGCTCTCTATAAGCAGAAAACACAATACGGAAGAAATTATCAAAATGAGACCTTTGAAAAATTACTTTGCCAAAATTCGTTGACTTCAAAAGTTTTAATGACTGATGGTCGAGATTAATTTGCAGCCACAGTCAATTAAAGTCTGGAGTCACGTGTAAGAGCACGATTCTAAATCATACACAAACCAATTTAAACCATTTGCACTGATATCATTCAAAAATGGTTTCCTTTTTTTATCACGACGACAAAGACACTTTAAATAACTTCACCGATGAACACAACTCAGGAGAGGACGTTTCGCCTGAGAAGCTCGCAGAGCTAGGGATCTTGTACAAGTACATCGATAACCCAGACGACTTGGAAGCCATTGTAAAAGAAAGAGACTACAAGAACAGGGACCAAGTTGTATTAAACATTGAGACCTTTGGTGGTGATCAAGAAGCATACGAAGCTAAGATGCGTCAATTCTACACTGAACATTACCATGAGGATGAGGAAATTAGATATATTAAGGATGGCGAAGGATACTTCGATGTACGTGACAAGAATGATCGTTGGATCCGTGCATGTGTGGAGAAAAACGACTTGTTGATTTTGCCCGCAGGCATCTATCATCGTTTCACATTGTCTAGTCGGCTCCAAAATGTCACTGCTCTTCGTTTATTCAAAGATGAGCCAAAATGGGAGGCCATTAACAGGTCCGAAAACAGAAACACCCCTGCACGTGCAGACTATGCTAAATCCATTTCTGTAGTTTAAAATTGTCGATGCTAGGGTCTTTCCCTTGAATAATTTCAAGGTTCATCAACTCTTCTCTAAATATTAGCCCTAAACAGCACGGCTTTTTTATGAAATATTCTGATTTAATGACATTGTAAAGATTTCGTAGAACTATTGTCTCACAATCTTCACCTTGTTTTTCGTCATCCATTCACTAAGTTCTTTTCTGACATTTGTCAACTCCTTCTCTAAATCTTCCTTAGACTTGGTCAATGCTTTCAGCTCTTCGGATAAGATAAGAATGACTTCATCTACAGTCTTATCTACAAGAACTCCTCCGATCATTTTGAAGCATTTACGGCCTTCCCTCTTCTCGGGTGGAATTTGGGTCAAAGTCTTGTCAACAACTGAGTGTTCCAGAAGTTGAGAAGACACAGCAGATAGTTGGTTTTGGAGATCAGTTAAGAGCTCCTGGTATTTATTATATTGGATCTGATGCTCCTGGACTTTTCTCTCGTGTTCTTGCTGTTTGTCGGCCATTTCGTTGAAAATAGTTGATGTGGAAGGATGCATTTTCAGGGAAATGTGGAGTGGATGAATTTGCAGCCAGGCACTAAAATTGGTGGAAAATATTTCATCATTTACGTGAGCTAGTTCAAATTTAGCCGTCACATTCATTTTCGTATTTTTTTCGTTATATTCACTTTCAGTAGCTCAGTATTACTTTCGAATTAAGAGGTGCAATAGTATACATGTTTAAGTCTTCACTTTTGCCTCGAGAAGTCTACAAAAACTTGATAGAGAAATCCTTCTATTTGGATAATACTATACTTTTTGTGCCGGTAACTCCACTAGTGATATTGAGTTTCAGCATCACAAGAAGCACAATTTGTCACTTTTAACATGGAACTTACTTTTCTTCTTCAACTTTCTTGACTTTTGGGACGTTTTTCGCGCTTTCCTCACCTAAGAATAGAAAGTTGGCAGTGAACAAGAGCCATGCGATAACTACAACGGAAGCACTGCTGATGTAAACCCACGCGTTGGTGATATCCCACGATCTCTTGTACTCATCATTAGCCAAGTGTCTCACAGCAACAATTTGCTTGTCATTAAGGAAAGAAAATCCTTCTCTCTTGTAGTCCAAATCATAAGTGAACATTCCGTGATGATCTGGGATTGTGAAGTTGACAGCAAAAACGCTCGTATCGATAGCGCCACCCTCGGTTGAAGCTTGAGATCCAACGAGAGTCAAGTTCAATCTTTGGTATGGGTCCAACATTTTGAAGGACAATTGAATTACATCGTCTTCGGAAGGAGGAGTATATGGAACCCAGGCACCGTCTTTCAATTCAGAAACACCAATAGAATACGATGTTTCGTCCTTAATTCTGTACAAAGTTCTACTTTCCACTTCTGGCTCGTCCACCTTATGATGCTTGGCAAATTGCAACTTCAATACCTTTCTTTCTTGGAACACCCAAGCAAGAAGCTCTTCGGTAGCCAATTCCTCTGAGCCGATCCAAGCAACACGTGCATTATTAATGGCTTGGAATCCAACGGCCAAGAAACCTTGCTCACCGTTGGTCCAAGTTTTATCAGCTGTTAAAGCATCGACTTTAGGGCTGGCAGAGTAAGATAACTTCGGAGCCTTAATGAAGGGAAGCAAATACTCACTGTTTGAGATCAATGCGGCACTTCCACTGTAATTCGTAATATCCAAAGAAGATAAGACTCTGTTAGAGACAAGATTCTCGGTCTTCAAAGAAAGTTCCTTGTCGAAGAAGTTTCCAAGGGAGTAGCCTCTTGGAGCTGGGTGGATTCCAGCTTCATTTAGGAACTTAATGACAGTTTCTGGGACAGAATTAACAGCAGATCCAACTGCAAGAACATTGCCTCCCAAGTTAAAGTATTCGAGTAACTTATGTTTGTTGGTAATGCCCTTGGCATTCGAAGTCTTCTTAGCAGAGGGCAAATAAATCACGCTATCAAAAATGGGCTTTTCGTTGTGAACCAACAAGATGTCTTCATTAGCATAATCCAGGAATGCCAAGGTATATTTGTCTGAGTCCAAGTGTAACTTCGATACTAACTCAGCAGGTTGGTCGACAAGCTCAGGGTCAAACACTACAAGAACCGGAGGTTTTCTGGGTGGAGTGTCTGCCAAAGCAACACTTACTGTTGCAAGTCCCAACAATGCCACCTGTTTGGCAATTGACGAAAAAAGCATGGCGTTTGGTGTAATTAACGAGGGTCAAAATTCAGTCCAGTGTATACGTGTGCGGAACTGCATTAAGATTTGACGTGTTGAAAATAAGTTGTGTTTGCAATATAATCGAAGGAAAAACTTAAAACTTTGTAATGATTTATTTTTTTTATTTTTATACGATAAATTGAGATATTGGTATCTGATGATAGTAAAGGGTTTTATCCTTCCCTAATTAGAGGGCGCGTTAATCTGAGTTGTGCTTTGAAACAACGCTCAAGAATTATGTCTTATTTAGAATTTTTGGAACTTGAAAATGAATAACATAATAATTTTTGCGACTGCGTCTTTAAGGAAATGATTTAAGTCCAGTGATGCGTGTGAACTCGAGTTAATGTTGACTTAAGTGAAGAGTCCAACAATCTTGTTTCTTTGAAAGGCATAAATTATATTATCTTTTATTAAACGAAATAGCCACGAAACCTCTATAATTAATTCATTTTCTACTAAATCTAAGCTTTATTACAGCGGCAGGCATTTGTAGGATCCATTTCACGAAATGGGTGCAATTATCACATACACTCTAAGAACTAGAGGCCATGATCAAAGTTAAAGTCGAGTTCCTCGGTGGCTTGGATGTCATTTCCAACGGTGTCCGTGAACACAAGGTGACGCTTGAGGGTGAAGAGGGAAAGGTCTCCATGAAAAATCTAATTGATTTTGTCTCTCAAACCGTCATTACTGATGCAAAGGACATCCCAGTATTTATAGAAGATGACACTGTGCGTCCAGGAATCTTGGTTCTAATAAATGACACTGATTGGGAACTCGAAGGAATGGAAGATTACTTGGTTGAGTCGGGTGACGTGTTTACGTTCACATCGACGTTGCATGGTGGTTGAGATTCACTCACTATAGGGGTGCTACTTTGATAAGACATTTTTATACAAAAATACATGGATTCTACAGGAAAGACTTTTTGTTAGAATTTATTCCATTTACCATTAGTACCTATATGGGGACAATGTGGCAACCTAGAAGACCTTGGCCACTCCATTTATCAGTAGGAGTTAAATCTAAACTTATATACTCTGTGCCTCTGAGTACAACGACCTTAATAGTTTCATCTTTACATTCTTTTACTCTCTTTGCTATTGAGGTGAGCCTTTCATGGTTTGCTGCATTGATTGTTTCGTCGAAAGACACGATTCGGTCGCCACTGATTAGGCCAGCCTGATCAGAAGGGCTTTTCTCCATAACAGTCTTTACCAAAGCAAATGGAACTCGTTGATTGATATTTGACTCATATTCTATGCCTGATGCCGATTCCACGCTTTCAATATGCCCGATTTTCTCCTTCAATTGAACATCAATTTGCTCCAAAATCTTTTGATGATCATTTCTAAGCCGTATAATCTTAGTTCTTAGTAATCTTACACTAAACACATCGACATCATTTCTAGGGAACCCGTCAATTACTAATGGCAGCATCATATCAAACTTGTATTCGTGGGTCAAGAGGTTAAAGAGACCCTCTAGGGTGTCTTCCACATTACTCTTCGCCTTTGCAAGTTCCAGGTAGCTCAAATTGGGTAATTCAAGTGTGTCTATTTCCATTGCCTCAAGATTGAGTGCCATCATGGCTTTTGTAAACGAGTCTGACCGACTCATTTTGTATAATACGTTCTCACTTGAGTATAAGCCATTACGGGGTGTGTGCCGTCAATAAATACAAACTTGCGAAAGCAGGTGGCGTCTACGGTTGGCATTGTACTGAAAATTAAAAACAAATTTAATTTGAATATAAAATTATATTAAATTAGGTACGTCCGTATAGAATATATGGCTCAGACACTTGTTTGTGAAGAAAGTATTGTCAATTACAATGTGCCAATAACAAGAAACTTAACTTGCCGAAGATCTCAGTACTCGGCGAAATTATGATCGGCTAATTTAAGGGCAACACTTTCTTTCGGTCTCGAGCGAATCGTTTATAGTGGAGCAGTTCAATGGTTCATTGTAAGTGAAGAACAAACGGCCAAAGAAAGCACCAAGGATACACGAGATGATAATGTAACCATTATAGTACATGAACAACAACATAATCATGTAAGACAAGCCCCATTCAAGAGTAAACAAAACAGATCTCACTAAGTGCTCAAATGGTGTAGCATAAATTCCGCCTAGGTTTCTAGGGGTGAAGAGCCACTTATGTGAAACAGCGCCGAGTATAGGATTGGTTTTACACGATTCTGCGTTTGAGAATGACTCGTTTTTGGTTTCTTCGTCGCCGTACTGACGTTGCTTGCTTGACATCAACGCAGCATCATACTCTCTTGCGAAGCGGTGGAGCCATTGTGAGGCGACAACTAAGAAGAAAACACCAACACAAGATCCAGCGAAAGCGCCCTTAGTCTTAACATGCCAGCTTCTAGCAATGAAACAACTGTCAATAGTGTACCAGTTCCAAAGCATGGAAATTTTGCATGTGTTTTTTTTGCCGCTCATGTCCATCATGTTCGAATTATTTGATGTGCTTGTACAATTTATTAACTAAGCATGGGTTTAACTGCAAATTTATAGTTTTTGATCATCTTGGCCTTTACTTGGAATTGACAGACGAATCTTAATTTGCTCATGCCTTGGATGCCTATAGTATTCGGCACAAAATGACGCACAGAACTGTATTCAAAGACTTTTTGACCCATTTTTTTTTTTCAAATTCACCAAAACCATCATTTCTCTTCATTCCTTTTTGTCTAATCCTTGAATTTGATCATTGTGAATCATAAAGATGCGGGTTGTTTCATTGTCGACGAGCAATTAATATCCTCTTATGGCTGCAAACTGCAGTAGTGTATCTGCGTTATGCAAGGTATTGAGCAAATTTAGAAGTTTTTGAGCCCGAACGAAATTTCAAAAAGATTGTTTTTACCAATCATTTTGATCTTTGGAAAATTCATGGAAAATTTAGGGAAACAATTTCTCAAAGTCTGGTCTTAGGGCTGGGCTTGGTAAGGAAGACACAACTGAGAATTGAGAAGGTCTTTGGTCTTCACAGATTTACCAACTTCTAAAAAAAGCCATATTTGATTATTTGAATGACAAAATTGAGCCGAAAGACTCATTGTCTTTTTCAGGATCTGAGTTTGATCGGAGAAATGTAGTGGAAAGTCCAATCACAGGTATAGCAAAGTTCGAGTCGCTTGATTTTAAGACGAGTAAATTAATAAAGTTCCTTGTTCCTTATGTAATTCAAGACTTCAGGTCATTGGAGTAAATTAGATTTCGGTAGCGAATCGTCCCTCAGTTCACATTCTTATCTTGACTTCGTTTATTAGATCATCAGATCGACAAGATTTGCAGCCTCAAATGAGAAAAAAAAAACGAAAATTGTGCCTTTTCTATTTAAAGTTACTTGATGATAATCTCTAATCCAGTAATAAGAAGCTAATCTTTACTTTTTTAATTTTTTGCTTCATCATTCTGGCTGCAAAATTGAAGTCGTAATGTCACGTGCACTATCTATAAGTAAGGCTGAAGTGAAAAATTACAAATCAGAATAAACTACCAATACCACAATGATTTCTCTAAGTCAGGATCACCTTGATCACTTAAACAAGACTTTGGTGAAACTACCAGCCGAAGAAATTTTAAGCTGGGCAGCCATCACCTTCCCTGGTTTGTTCCAAACCACAGCATTTGGTCTTACAGGTTTAGTAATTTTAGATATGATGTCCAAGAAGAATATTCCTGTTGACTTGATCTTCATCGATACATTGCACCACTTTCCCCAAACTTACGACTTGGTCAAAAAGGTGCAAGCAAAGTACAATCCTAAATTGCATATCTTTGCCCCAATCGATGTTAGCAGCGAACAAGAATTTGCAAAGAAGCACGGTGAACAATTGTGGGAGACCAATGATGAACTTTACGATTATCTTGTGAAGGTTGAGCCTTCTCAAAGAGGTTACAAGGAATTGGGAGTTAAAGCTGTTTTAACTGGTCGTAGAAAGTCTCAGGGAGGTGCAAGAGCTGCCCTTCCAGTTATTGAGATTGAGGAAAGCAGTGGGATCATTAAGATTAACCCATTATGGGATTGGGACTTTGCTAGAGTTCAGAAATACATCAAGGAAAACGATGTTCCTTACAATGAACTCCTCGATCTTGGCTACAAGTCAATTGGAGACTGGCATTCTACCGTCCCTGTTGCAGAAGGTGAGGATGAGAGATCTGGTAGATGGAAAGGACAAGCAAAGACCGAATGTGGTATTCATGAGACCTCACGTTTCGCCCAGTACTTGCAGGCAAGTGCGCCATCGTAAGTGCTGAATTCTCCCAAACTTCACTCCCATTTACACTCTTATACAACACGAACTTTTAATACATCATAGAATACCTGATTTGTAAAGAAGCTACACAAGAACCCAACGACCGGTGCAAAATTTGTCTAATTTTTTTTATCATTATCCTTTACAATGTGCCCAAAGATCTACCCCACAAATTTGCAGTCAAATACAAGTTGACAGTCAAATCACGCGGGTTTGTAACGCTTAAGCGCAATGGGTCTTAGGTTCTTTCGGCACAGAATTAAGTCGTTGGCTATTCTGATAATGAGGGCTTATATACCGGAATGATCGACCTTAGTGCGGCGTTTTGTGTTAAGTGAGATGGGGATAGAACCAAGTTACCAAATCGGACCACAAAATAATTTTTGAAACAATGAGTTCGGAATTTGAAATCTGAATTTGTAATTAATTTCTGCCTCAAATTGTTTCTTTTGTCTCTTTTGCGCATCCAGTGGTTCCGTCCCATCCCTATCATGCTGTTATACAGGTATTCCGTGCGGAATTTAACCCCGTATCTGGTCCCAAATCAGAACTACCTATCTATATAAATGCCGATTCCCTTTTTTTCCATTTAAAGGCATTTGTCTAGTACTGCCAAAATGCTTATTGAAGTGTTACTGACGATATACCTTTGGGTAGTCGAGAATCAGTTGCATGCGTTGGTTGTTCTGTGTATGACATTGGCTATCTATCAGTTGATAGTGTATCCATTCTTTATCTCACCGCTCAGGCATATTCCTGGTCCCTACTTGCATAGAATCTCTCGAATTCCTTCTCTCTATTGTCAACTTAAACACTGTTGGGTAAAAAGAGTACATGAGTTGCATCATCAATATGGAGACGTGATAATCTTGTCACCAACAGAAATCAGCTGCAATGGTGATCCAAAATATATCCTGGATATTTACGTCAAAAACATGCCAAAGGCTAAGTTCTATGAAAATTTTAGGTGTCATGGATTCAAAGACAATATCTTCGCCAGTCTTGAGAACGATCGTCATCTACGTTACAAGAAGATCATTCAAAGTTTGTATCTCAAGAGCGCTATATATAGCCAAAACAATTCCATTCGACCATACATTGTGGAGAAGATAACAGAATTAGTCAAAGATGTACATTCAACGTCTGTCACCGGTCAGTCTCCTGATTGGGAAAATGCTGGAATGGTGGCTAATCCTCACGGTAAGGCTCATAAACTAGGCTCTAGTGCTTGGTTTAAGCCTTCCGCTAATGGTAAAGCCATAGGAATGGAGGTTTACTCTTTGTTTGGTGCTTTGGCCATGGATGTTGTGTCTGCATTTGAGTTGGGAGTAAAGAACGGCACCTCGTTATTACGTAACAAAAGTGAACGTGAAATCTTGATTCCTCATAGAATGCAAGCCGGCATGGCATTTTGGACAACCCTCATGCCTCAGTTTTGGGACTTAGCTGCGGGGCCCATAGTGAGAGCCGCTTCTGAAAGAATTGAGAAATGGCAATTAGCTTTGTACGCTAATGCTGAGGCAAATGTTCCGGAAAAACTCCCAATTCAAAACCTAACGACACTTGAAACTCTAAAAAAGAACGGCTTTCAAGGAAAGAACGCCTATTCATTTATTTCAGATAACATATTCGCTGGTCATGAGACTACTGCTGTCATGTTGACATATATGTGCTACGAACTTTCCAGACCTGCCAATTTCCAACGTCAAAGCAAACTTCACATTGAATTACGTGAAGCATTTGGCGAGCCTGGTTCCTTAGATGCTACAATAGATGATTTTGAGAAGGTCGATCAATTGCCATACTTAGAAGCACTTATGCAAGAGAATCTCAGAGTTCATGCGGCTATTCCGGGTGCAGAACCAAGAATCACTGATAAGAATTATACGGTCAATATAAGTGGCAGGTCAGTTTCGATACCGCCTGGAACCGGTATCTCATGCCAGCCATACTCAATGCATAGAGTCGAGTCCGTCTTTCCACAGCCGGATCTGTGGATTCCAGAAAGATGGTTGCCCAATGAGACAGAAAGCCCCGAAGCTCACAAACTCCGTTATCAGCAAATGCAACGTTATATGTTTGCATTTGGGAAAGGCATTCGTATGTGTTTAGGGATGCAAGTGGCGTTGATCGATATGAAATTGGCTTTGGCTAACTTATACTGGCGCTATTCCCTGACAATCTGTCAAGATTGGTGCATACCCGAACAGCCCACTGAGGGCACAGTCGCCACCCAGATCCAATTGGACACATATCCAAAAGATGATGGTCACGAGCTTAATATGATGGCAATGGCTGATGGATACACTATTCGTCCAGTTTTTGACGAATGTTGGTTAATTTGGAATCAGTTGTAGCTACCATCCAGTGACTGCGTCTTCTTTATAATCTGAAGTAATCTACAGTTACCCTTGAAGAGGGTGACGAACTCTTCATATCTAACTGATTCAAATCACTAAATATATACTTTTAGACACATAGCTCACTCCAGCTTTTGCCGCATAAAAAATATATAGTTGAAGATTTTCTAAAGTGATTTGTAAGTATTTTACTTTTGTGTAGAATCCCACCGGAAAGTTAAAACTAACCTTCCACGGACAAAATTTTGAGAGATTTGAAAAACACAATCTATTCATAGAATAAAATGTACAAATTTGACAAACTCACTTTATGCCTTTTCATTTTCTTATAACTTGGCATGTAACCCAGAAATGATTTAAAGTTTGCGCCGCCACGTTGGCTGCAACGATTTCACGTCACATTCCAAAAATAGACCTCGCACATTAGGTACAAAAACCAATCGCCTCGCTTACTACTTTAAATTGATCAGACCAAAGTTTAGTAAACTTAAACATTTCAAACGAGATAAAAAAACAATACTTCGAAATTCCTCTCCATTTCATCTAAATTAATAATTAAACGAAATCAGCACATCCCAAAACGTATAAATTACCTCCAGAAAGTAAAGTTGACAGGTCGTGATCCTGCATATAGATATCACGTGTCACCGTACTATAAGCGACTAAACGGGACTGAGCCCTTACTATCGCACAAGCTGATAAAGCGAGTCACCCCTCTATTTTCGCCTCCATACTACAAAAGCATACTTCTACACTAGTATCATACGTATCATTAAACACATATCTATGCTTCCATTTGCTATACCATATCCTCCAGAGCAAAAGAATGGCTTTTGGGGAGTCCCCACCTCCACAATTGACTGGTGTGAAGAAAACTATGTCGTATCACCTTACATCGCTGAGGCTCTCAATACAGTCACAAACGCAGGCTTCATTGCCCTTGCAATATACGCAATTGCTCAATGCGTACATAATAAATTAGAGAAACGCTTTATATTTACCGCATGCGGGTTTTTGTTGGTAGGTGTGGGATCGTGGCTATTCCACATGACTTTGCAATACGAGTATCAATTGCTAGATGAATTGCCAATGTTATACGCCACATGCATCCCATTCTGGAGTGCATTCTCTGAGTTCCGGGACCGAAGAGGATCATTTTTTGTTGGATTGTATTTATTTATAGTCGTCGGCATTTTAACAGCTATTTATCTTTGGTTTCAAGACCCTACCATCCATCAAGTTGTCTACGCACTTTTAAACGTAGGCATAATGTACAGATCAATTACGTTGACGAGAAAGCATGTCACAGACAAAAAGTCTTTCCGTCAGCTTAATACGACAATGGCACTTGGTGTCTCCACATTCTTGCTCGGATACTTCTTGTGGAATTTAGACGTGCATTTGTGTGACTACGCAAGAGCTACCCGTCGGGAATGGGGTATGCCGTACGGATTCATATTAGAAGGTCACGGCTGGTGGCATTTGTTTACAGGACTCGGAGTATACTTTTACTTGGTATACATTGAACATTTGAGATGTTGGCTCACAGGGCGTGAGAAGTATTACACTTTAGTCTGGAACTATCTGATCTTACCAGTATTGAAGTTAACAGATCCTAAAGGATTGGAGGCTTTTACAAAGAACACAAAAAAAGAGCTTTGATTGTTGCATTGATGAAATAATATAGATTTTGGGTACCGGATAAAGCTATCATTACAGATATATATAAACATATCTACTTATGCGTCATATTTATTGCCATTCATCACAACATTGTAAGAATTTCGTTGATGAATTTATCGTTCTTCATGTCTTTGTATTCCTCGTCGACCAACGTCTTCAATTTGTTCACTGCTTCTTCGGACAGAAGCTCAAACGTGCCAGAGTCGGATACACATTGACTCCTCCATTTCGTAAGTATATCCTTCAAATTTCTGACTCCTAATTCAATTTCTTCATTGCTGCACTTTGTCTTCTTGCTACTGACAAATGGATCCTGGTCAGAGCCAACATTAATATTCTGCAACTCTGAGGCCTTTCTCTTTGCCATATTTATGATTTTAGTAGGAAATTTCACAAGCTCCGCAACATGTATACCAAAAGATTTATCAGATATTCCTGGTATCACTTTATACATCAATGTGATATCATCTTCCTTGTTATCTCCCTCTTCACTCTTCTCTATGTGCGCTGCAACATGTAAGTTTTGAACCTGACCGGAAAATTTATCGGAAAGCTTTGTCAACTCATGGAAATGAGTCGCAAATAAAGTGATTGATTTTTTTACGGAAATGAGGTGCTCACTAATAGACCACGCTAGACCAAACCCATCGTATGTGCTTGTTCCTCTACCAAGTTCATCGATAATAATAAGAGAGTTGTGAGTAGCCGAGGCAAGAATCGACGAAGTTTCTAACATCTCTATCATGAATGTTGACAATCCTTTAAGTTGCGAGTCGCCTGCGCCCACACGAGAAAGAATGGCGTCGAAAATGGGAAGTTCGGGACTATTGTTACTTTCCAGGGCAGGAACAAAAGATCCAATTTGATTCATTAAAGCAATTACACCAACCTGCCTGATGTAAGTAGATTTACCACCCATATTAGGACCAGTGATAATAGCAAAAGGACTACCAGAACCGTTCCCAAGAAAAACATCGTTTGAAATGAAACTGACGTCGTCTTGAACTTCAAGAACAGGATGGCGAGATTCTTCTAATGAGATTTTTCTGCTTTTAAATTCTTCCGAGTCAATAGAGTCTGCGAGTTTGTGCAATCTTGGTCTAGTGAACGGAGTAGGGGCAAAAATAGCCACATTTGCAAATGAAGATAAGACGTCAATATTAGCGAGAGTCAATGACAAAGTTAAAAAGACATTTTGGTAGGTCAATACGATAGACAAAATCTCTTTGATGAGCTCCTTTTGTTTACTATTGTACTCATTTGACAATTCCGTGAAGTCTTGAGAAAGGGTCCGAAGCTTTTTTGTAGTGAAAAACACACCCGCTTTCACAGTTTGTAACTCGATATATCTGTCGGCAGTGTTACGCAAGATGGACGAGTCGTTACGGGTGACTCTGAAACACCATCCATGAATTTGATGTTTTTCCAACTTGAGCTTCTTCTCAATGTCAATGTTCAAATCATCTGCCACCTCTTGATGAGCTCTCTTCATCTTATCAGTGGTAGAAGTCAAATTTTGATTTATATTGATTAACGATTCGTCGAACTCGGGCTTAATGTTGAAGTCAGTGTGAAGAAGAGCGCTAGCGGACGAGGACTCCAATGGGGATAAGTCGATCGTAGTTTCGACCAACTCTTGAAATTTGAGAAGCTTGGCATGGCTTTCTTTTAAAACTGCTAACCATTCTTCCTCCATAAATTTCTTTGCGGTCTCATCTTTGCAATCGTCTGCGGACATCTGTAGCATGTTGATTAAATTAGGCAAGACTATAATAAGCAGGTAAAGTCTTACCACATCTTCCAACTTTTTGTTTTCAGCTGAAGATGCTTTCTTAATACCAGCAGAAATCCTTTTGATAAGCCTTTTTATATCGGGAACCTCAGTGAGCCATTCTTGTGAGATAAAAACTCTCAAATTCGTGTCAGAAATGAAGTGTTGAACCAATGAATGTCTTTCATCAATTTCATCATATGAAGTTAGCGGTTGTTTGAGCCATTGAGAAAGTAGTCTCGTACCTGCGGATGTTTTACATTTGTTCAAAAGTTCAAAAATAGAGGTTACTGTGCTGCCTTTCATTCCAGACATTGGGAGAGACAGAACCACTGGAAAAATGTTCAAGGCGCGCATTGTCGAGGAATCAATTTTCATAAATTTGGAGATGCTGTACATATCAATAGTGAAAGATGGGGAATCATCGGATAGTAAGCTCAAATAGTGTATGAGTGAGTTGCAACAAGAAAGAGAGAGGACATGATCAGTCGTGCTGATGCCCTTGGAAGCCAAAATGAATTCAACATTACTATTTGTCTCGGAATCTAAGTTTTCTGCGCTCACAATCTTTTCTAAATCTTGACTGAGATCCTTCACGTTGTATAAAGAAGGTTTAATTGAGCCAACCACTAGGCCGCCGATTCGGTTAAGAACTTGAAATAATTTGGTGGATTCAGGCGACGACACATCATTGGCATCATAAGTCAGAGGAAGAAGGATTTCTTTAACGTTGAGCTGGAGTAGCAACAGCTCAAGATTCAGGAATAGGTCGTTATCTTCAAACTCCGAGATCTGAATTACCTTGTTCAGCAAATCAACCATGCAAACGCCAACTTTTTTTGAGGCAGCAGTAGATGAAAATTTGACACTAGCAACTATGGGGGCAGATCCGTCTGCCAACATGGATTCCAAGTCAATTGAGTATTCCTGTGACAATCCTTCGAGGTTTCCTGGGGTTGCAGTTAGAAGAAGGGAAAACTGCTTGTTGTAGATCTCAACTTTGTGGGCATTTTGAACTAAACAATACTTTAAGACTGATACAAGGACTTGAGGTGAGATAGTCACATAACGAACGGAGCTGGACGTTTTAATGACCAGTTGTGTCTTGTAAATAGCATCGGCTATCAAGTCTGCATCCTCTCCCAAAGCTGAGAAGTAGTCCTTGTGGTCGACAATTCTGATCACAAGGGGAGACTCTTTAGGAGGGAGATTCTGAAACTTCCGATAGAACAGTCTTTCATCGACTGAATCGGAAAATTTAAGGTCTGGCCGTGTACTCGACATGGAAAGAAGTGGGTTTATCTATTTGCAAAGGCGCGTTGTATCTGATTTAGACGTGTATTGATGGAAGACACTGACTTCAAAAGTTTCATATATTTCAAGTAATCGAATTATAGACATTCCGCATTGTCAAATAAAAATTTAATTTGTAATTTTTTTTTGGTCTCGTGGCCTAGCATAGATTGGCAAAGACGAGTTTGCAGCCATTGACCTGTGGTACATCATTCTTTGAAGAATGGCTTCGATCGACCACTGCTGACTCGAAAAAAAAAGAACAGAAAAAGAAAAAGAAGGTTAAAAATTCTGTTTACAATTTTTTCCAAAGATAAGGTATGTATGAATGTCCCTTTTGAAATTTCCTTTCCATACCTTGTCTATGCTGCTTTTGACAATGAAGATCACACACAAACACAAGTAAAATTCGAAAAATAAATAATTTAATAAGTACGAATTATTAACAGAGTTTTTTTGAGCGGTTCATGTTTAGTTCTTTGAAGTTAAGTTTTGCCGTTTTCTGGACTCCTCATTCAAGAGTGTATGAAAAATCTCACCGCTTTCACCGAACCTCCATCGCCAAAACGACTCCACACATCACTCATATTCGTTCGCAAGATGTACTACGAATTGTTTGCTATCGCCCGTATCCAAGATCCTGTCGCCATGAGCAAGGAAGCCACTAAAGTTGCCTCCACTGTGGGAAGGTTGATTTTGAACAACAGAGGTCTTGTTAGAAATATCACCAGTCTAGGCCCAAGACCACTTCCAAAAATCATAACCAAAGACCGCGAACAACATTTTCAGGGTTACAACTTCGTTATGGCTTTTGACTCTTCTTCTGCTGTGCAGCAAGAACTTTTTAGAACTTTGCGTAGAGATCCCAGAATCTTGAGATGTAGTATCATCAAAATAGATTTAAGCAAAAAATTGAATGCCTCTACTTCGCACGAGAAGGTTTTTAACTCGATATCAATCTCTTAGTTATTGAGTTGTCAATATGTACATAGAAAGGAATGGAAAATTATCGGTAATTCAATGTAGAACAAATCAGGGCACTTATACTATTTTTCTACATTGCATTTCATAGATATGTGTTTGGATAAACATTACATAAAATATTAAGTTTGGTCAATTATTAATGGTATGTTTCATAGACCAGTGAAACACCCATATAGTTCTTAAAATCATTATGAAACTGGAATAAAAATTTAGCGGTCCTTAGAATAAGTTACGTTCGTAGATAACTTACTTGCAACTGCTGGAACAGTGATCGCTTCATTTAATGAGAGCTCAGATGCGGGCAGTGCAGCTTGGCGAAAATCGTCTACACCATCGAATACAGATGTTGTAGTGCTTTGATCGGTCTCCAGGCCTTCGTATGATTGTGCATTCAACTCTTCCTCTCCACCTAACAATAAGTTTGATCTGTTCGAATTCACATTAGGGGACGAGAAGAAAGAGTCTGGCACATCCGATTCGGAGCGTAAATCAGTGCGCGATGTGTTTAAAAAGCCCATTTCGAAATCATCATCATTATCAATGGGAATGAAGTTGTTTAAGGGGTCATTTGCCTGAACGTCGAAGTGGTGAATCTCAGTGTAAGACCAACGGCAGAATTTTGTATGATCGATCACTGGAAGATGAGTAAGTTTAACGTAGTGAAAAAACACGACGGACAAGGCAGCTCCAAAGATCAAGTCGATGAAATAGTGGTGAGTTAAGTACATAGTGCTCCACCACAAAAGACAAGCGTAACCCCACCAAACAGCGCTATACTTGGGGAATAACCAGCACAAAAACAAAACATCCATGACAGCACATCCAGAATGCAAGGAAGGAAAGGCGCCGAAAACGAGAGGGGAGTTCTCAAATGTCGAGGTATACATATCGAGGCCAAGGAGTTTATCAATTCTTCCTAAACCACCTGGAGAACCGTTCATTGAGTAGTTAGCAGGTTCCAATCCATGCAAATTAAGGTACCATGGAGCAGCGGCTGGAAATAATAGCTGAGTCAAGACACCCGTCAAGTTCATGTATCCGAATGCGAAGCCAAACGAGCGAAGCGATGTAGGTGGAGCAAAGAGGAAAATCATGAAAGCTACAACGAAGGGGGACGAGAAATGAATGATTCCGTATGGCAACCACGCTAAAACATCAAGGAAAGAGTTATTTGTAGCAGCCAAAACATTTGACAAGTTGTCACCATACAAGATAGTTTCCATAGCAGGCAAGAACTTGACGGAAATGGCTGGCTTCCATGAGTGTGGAATCTTAGAAGCTGAGAAAAAGAGTGCCAACCATGTGAAAACAGGTAAAGCACTAACAAAAAATTGGGAAGTGGTAGGGATGAGAAAGCAGGTGACGAAAACCGCCAAAATGGGAAACTTTATAAAAAAAGATGCAGGGAAAATAATGAAAACGAAAAAAATAATGCTAGAGAGGAATCCGTAATGGAGCGCTTCGGGTATTGTCCATGTATGGCGGCGAAACTTGTCAATGGACTTCTTGATGTCAGTATCAAAGCTTAAATTAGCTAGCGTATTGCCTTCACGCTGTTCGCTTAAAAAATACTGATGGAATAAGGAATAAGCGCCTCGTAAAGGAGGGAAATTGAGGAGGGTTGACATTGTGCGCTCAGATCTCAATCGAGAATAATCTATCTATGTATATATGAATGGTTTGTGAGTAGAAGTGCACCAGATGTGAGAATTCAGAAGGTGAACCTAGGCCACAAGATATGGGAAGGGGCTGACAAATCAAACGGAAAAGATTCTTTTCACACGGAAAAGATAAAAATCAAGGTATTTATCGCAATAAAGGCGAGATCGATTTTTTTTCGATGGTATTGACGATCGGAAAGAGGCGGTAAAAGTTCCTTGTGAATCAAGCTCAGGTACAAAAGCGCACAGACGGGTTCAAAGGAAAATTACAGAAAACAGGAGGAGACTTTGAATTTCAATCCAATATTATTCTAAACTTATTCGGTTTGAAAATGTTTTCGACTCCTTTATGACTTGCGGAATCAGTTGTATATATATATTCATGAACGCAGAGCAAAAGACAAACTAAACAGATACCTAGTCAGGTGATACGGCATCGGCTACATTCCAAACGTGACCTCTGCAGGAATAGGGGATCGATTTAGTTCCGGTTTCACCATCGGAGCTAAAAAGAAATATACAGAGCACGTGACCCGTTTGGTTTTACGGCTGAAGTGAAACATATGTGCCGAGTGAAGATTTGACTGCATGAGTTAATACTTACAATATTTGTGTCAATCATTTGTGTCAATTGTTTGTGTCAATCGTTTGTGTCAATTGTTTGTGTGAATTATTTGTAGTACTTTCTTATTTCCGAGAACAGATATCAGGCAGAGTAGATATCTGTCTGAACGTTGATTTCGCCAAAGGGAGTGATTTTTTGGGCCGCTATCCACTTTTCTCCTCTTGCTAACTTGATGAAGTCAGCCACGTGACCTGGCTCAATACAAAGCATGTTCATGTAGCCCAGCTTGGGTGCAAAATCAGCCATGCCGTTGGATTTCTCGATCCAAGGGTTCCAGACAACAGCATCCGGCAAATTCTTTCTCTCCAAATCGATCAAGACTTTTCCCTTATCAACAATTTGGATATGTTTTTCTTCACCAACTTTTTTGTAAATACGGTCAAACTCCTCGTGGAAGCTGAGCATAGGGGCCTTCTCTTTATATGTGGCTGCGAGCAATTGATCGTAACAGTTTGAGTCCAATAAATTAGTCACTAATGAGTCAGTAACATCTTCAACCTTATAATAGGTGTGGAATAGCCAATTGAACTCAAATGTAGATGCACCTGTGTTCTCAACCTCAATTTCGGTAGTGAGAGAGTCGTCAGAAAGAGTAACAGTCAAAATCAACGTGAAGTCATGTCTACCCTTACCCCACAACTTGTACAAAGCAGGATCCACATCTTCGGGGCCCAAACCAAATTGAATAGCGACGGGGTTTTCAGTGATTTGGCCTAAGAATTGCCACGTGGAATTCCGTACAAAACCATGTTGAGGCAATGGCTCAGTGTCGTGCGAAGCGTCTTTACACTTACCAAAAACAGGGAAAACAAGAGGAATTCCACCTCTCACAGGCTTAGAGCCATCCAATTTAGCACCTTCGGAAAGCCATAACTTCTCCTCGCCTTTATGCACCCAAGATATCACAGTAGCTCCATACTTTAAGATGGTAACGCTGGAGTTTGGGCTTGAAGGGCTTGTGATAATAACCTGAGTATCTGTCTCTTCAACTGCCATTGTGAAACGAGCTTATATCTTGCAGAATAGTTCTAATAAGTGAAGATTAAAGGAAGAAGCTTCGAGGGTGAGGGTAACCTAAGCACTGATCTCTGGGGTTTGGTGTACTGATGCATAAACAAGGGTTGCAAAATTGGGAAATAAAAGAATATTCTCTAAGACGTTAATCAGTTGCAGAAAATTATCTTCCGTTCCCTTTTTGCAATTTGTTTTAAGTGTTGGATTTAGTCGAAATGTCTAGTACACGTCTTTGAATACGATTTTCAGGTTGGGTATCATGTATTAATAAATGTTCAGCGGTAGTCTATAAAATTTATAGAGTCATGTTGTAGAGGTTTTGGTATAATATTGGTAGATACCCCTCGGGATTAAGTGTTCCTGCTTGTGCTGTTCCTAAGGTTTAGACTCAGCGCCAATGACCTCAGACTGGCGGACGATTGCATCGCACCAAAACTTTTTTGACTCGAGGAGACCGTGGGTTTGTAATACAAAGAAAAAGGCTTGGGGGCTGTCACATTTGAACGTATCGACAGTACTGACTGCGATGATGGTGATTGTACCATCGATGGGTCTAGCAGTCTGCTGTTGTGCGATGCAAATGTACGCTGAGAATTAGAAGATGGTAAATTGTTGTAAATGTGCCTAGTTGACGAAGAACTGGACGAAGTTTGAGCCAGGGGCAGGTTTTGACCGAATCTACTCAAACCCGTCTGCAGAGTTTTTTTGTTTAACATAGGAGATGCAACTTTAGGGCCAACATTGCTTCTATTCAGAAGCAGTGAAGTCAGTGGTTTCTTCTGCAATGAAGGAGTATGTTCAATGTGCGTTCGAAAACTCTCTGTTTTGCTCTTGGTATTTGAGGCACTTCCAAAAGAGTTCGAGCTCCTTGATTGCAGATTTACATGCGACCCCAGCTGTAAATTTCCAATCGATGACTTGTTCTGCAATTTAAAAGACGTAGAGCTTTGAAGACTGGACATAGAGCTCTTTGTTTTCAAACTTGAAGTTGATGGTTTCTTTTGGAGCGAGGGTATACCATTCAAACCCGTTGATGGTACGACGCCCGCCATTTGTAAAGAAGACTGTCTGATTTTTACGGGACCTGCTGGTTTAGCAAATTCAAAGTCATCCAGAAGTAATTTGTTGAGGTTCATGGAACCCTTGGAAGGAGATATACGCGTGAACTTTGTGGGCGAAGAAGACTGAGAGCCTGGATCTAGTGTTCTTGTAGGCGAAACTTGGGAAGCAGAGAAAACGTAGGGCGAAGCATCAATATCACGATATGGAGATGACATAAGTGGGGTAACTTTGGAACTAGAATCCGCAGAAAGCGTAGGTACGGCGCCCAAAAACGGCGTAGAAAGAGTTGATGTTCCATTTTTACTTTCCTTTCTACGAGTGGGACTTTCATTCTCCTTTTCGACGGCGAATATCTCTTCTGGTCCGTTTAATGTGCGTCTCTTTTTTGAAGCGCTAGATAGTAGTTCATTCGATTGGCTGTTAGAGCCAGTGCGAGTAGCGGCATATTCAGACGATATACCATCCATCTTCTTAAAGGCTGGTTTCTGGAATTGGGAAAATCTCTTAAGTTTTGCACTGCTGGGACGCGTTGTCGCACCTTGCCCAGTGCTATGTTGTCTTGTAATTTCATTTGCTCTAATGTCTAGTTCACGTAGAACCTTGTTACTTAACGTTCTAGAGTATCCACGATCTAGCATGCTTTGGGAAATCTGTTCCAGCGGTACTGGTTTGACCGTGAAATCACTCATGCTAGGGTAGCGGACTGGAGAGATAGATTCTTGCCTACCAAAAGACAAAGAGTCTGGTTTGAGATTGTATTCTTTAGTATTGTTTCTGCTAGCAGATGAGAAGTAACCAAAGGAAGGAGCACTGTTGTCATCATCGGGGCTATGTAAGGAAAGCTCTCTAATCTTTTTTATAGGAGTGGTGAGCATGCTAGAATATCCATCTTGCATCATTGCAAAGGTCACCTTTCGGTGTTATAATGTGTGGAAAATAAATTGAATGTAACGAAGAACTAAACCAGGAAAGAGGCTTTATTGTATTTGAGTTTGTTGGTGACTGGGTCCGATGGATGTGTAGATCTAATGAGAAGATGTTTGTAGGGTATTTATCTTTTGCCTAAAAGGGACGAGAAGGATGCAGTTGCATCAAGAAGGCACAAACTTAATAAGGGGATGAAAAAAGTATCTTCGTAAAAATTCAATACGAAATTTTTATTCCGTAGGTCTCTATATTTTGTACTTTTTTTTTTCTATTGAACGTTGTTCATGGTATGGTTATTCCTTGTATTGAGCATTAGGCGATCTTCTTTCTATCATAAAATTTTAATCGGAATCCCATGAAAACAAAAGAAAATTAAATACTGGGCGAATATTTCTGCCCATTGGAGTTCACCTAAATAAATTTCTAAACATATAAAACCGTGTAACAGAAGAACGATAACAAGCCTGTGTGGCGTAATGGTTAGCGCATTTGACTTCTAATCAAAAGATTCCGGGTTCGAGTCCCGGCATGGGTTCTTTCTTTTTTCTATTGTGATTGAATTTTTCAGATTTTTACAGCGTTTTTTCAAATTAATGTGATATCGCTAGTGTGGAAATCTACCCGTTTGAAAAATCAACTAATCGCCAAGGACCGACCATTGCGAAGCTAGACTTCGTGGCCTCAGCGCAGCAGATTTAATGATAGAGATATATTATAACGGTCGAATGTACTTGACCCCTAGGCTAATTGAGCCTAATGCCCAATATTTTTCAGCAACATCAGAATAAAATCTTGCAAATACGCAACATTCACCCGCTCGAGGTTTTCTTTTTCTTTTTTATGGTCACTTTCATAGAAATTTGTACTGTTATCCGCGCGTTTGACGCCAACGGCGGCTTAACACCGATTGACCCTGTCAACTATCGCCGCTCACTCCGAATCCATTATTACAATAAAATTGGGAGCTTGAAATCGTTTTAATCGAAATTCCTGAATTATGCAATTTGTGGAAAATATGAGATCTTAAGGAGTTCTTTAATTTCTGCTTTTTTAGAAGTAATTCAACAAATCGGACCCCAACGCTCCAGATGGCAAGTCCGATGGGCGGCTAAGTATCTGTTAATCGCCCGAGCATAAGGCAAACCCCGAGTCATGGGGACAGGATGCAAGGATGTATGCCCTTAGCGAGGAACAAATACATGTAACCAGTAAAGTTAAGAAATTGAGAGATTTTATTTTCTTTGTCCAAATCATCACTAATATACTCTAAAGCTATTATTGATCAGTATAGCCATTTTGATAGTAAATAGCCTCGTTCATTTAATGCGGCAGAGTCAAGCCCGAGAATAAACGGACTCGCAAGATCCAGCCCCGAGCTTTCTTGAGTCATGGACTGCATACAGAGATGAGCCATCACCCAGAGTTTTGGGCACCCGATGCCACCCGTAGACTCAAGGGTACGGATGGATGGAGAGCTGAGCTTACATGCAGAATGCAGCGCTCCCCTCCTAAATTGCCATACTGATAGAGATTGTTTCAGTTACTCCGCATGTGGTCTCTGATAAACCGTTTTATCTAACAAAGATAATTGTTCGCAAGAATTCGTAAAAGCATGAGCTTGGGAGGGACATATTCTCTGCAGTTCAGTTTCCGTTAATTGGATCGACTTGAAAGTTGTGCCATAATTTTTCAGTAGGTCTGCTTCTGTAAGAAAAAGTATATTCCGAACACACCCGATCTATTCATTTAACTGCCGCTCGGATTAATAGATGCGTGATTCTCTGCAGGTCGAATGCCGTCTTAACGGGATTTCCATGCAAGCTTCGCAAGCGCCGCAGTTTTCTCCTCATAGTTAACGAGGGGAAAACTTAGGTGCTAACTGCGCGTCCTGCAGACAAGGCCTCAAAACCTTTCTCAACCGGATACCCCAGACGCATGGCTTTCTTCGGACATGGTTCAGACGACTTTACGGAGGAACTCCGTAACGCCAGTATAAATATCCTGGGTCTCCCAGGTAAAATTCGGATACATCTCCAACGTATTTTGATTATTTATTTCAATTTGCTTCTTTACCTTTTTCTGATACTCGCAGAGCTTGTACACATATTCATTCAACTGAGTTCTCGTTAGATCATCGCAACACCTATTTGAATATATTCAACCATTATATTCTCCACCAGTTATCACTAATTTACAATTACATTTACATTGTTTTCACTTCGTCGCTAACCTCCAACAAATCATTTTTAGCCAAAATGTATAATGACCTTGCTGATTATTCCATCATGTTGAATGGTGACAAGGCAGTCACTCACACGTCATCACACTATGCAACTTCTGACTTTGTTGGAGCGGCAAAAAAAGTCATTTTGCCACCAATTACCGGTCACTTGCGCCTCACAGAAAACACATTGAACACATTTAATTTCCAGTCAATGCTGTCACTGACGAGTGCGACACCCTCGCTTACTTCTGCATCACTGGCAGCCGAGCTGCCTCTCAACTCACCTAAGCTACTTAACGCCGAGTTGGCTGCTCCAATTTTTCCAGACACCGCCCAGAAGCTCATCTCCATCTCTTCGTCTCCTTCTACTTCGTTCTCAGTTGATTCTGATGAGTCCTCTGGCAAGAAGCGTAGACAAAGACTTGGCCCTTCTTGCGACCACTGTCGCGCTAGAAAGGTGAAGTGTAATGCAGATGTCGTTATGTTGAGCAGATACTTCGACCCTGCTGAGTTAGAAACTGAACATAAAGATGATTTCACGTTAACTCCGTGCCAAAAGAGTCAACTTTGTTCCGGCCAAGAAGTCCGTACTGATGACAAGGCCGTCTTAGTTGTCTCCAACAATAAACTCATTAGATTTATGCCGTGCTCTTCGTGTTCTTCAAAGAGTCTTGCATGCTGTTTTTCCAAGGGGTTCACCAAGGAAGATGTTATTCATAACAAGAAGAAGCAATGCATGCGTGCATCTGTGGATGACAGGAAGTTTTCAATCAATAAAGTTACAAAGAGAACTCAATCTCCAGCTCCATCTGAGGTTAATGTCGGAGGCTTGGGCCACTCATCCCCTGTTAGTTGTGGTGTTTCTGTTGCTTCTTCCCCTGAGCCTGCTTCGCAGTCAAACTTTATGTATTCACCTGGTGTTGCCGGCAGCACCAGAAAAAGTTCGTGCACAGCTTGTCGCAAGAGAAAGATAAAGTGTGTGCCAAACAGTCGTTCTTCGAAATGCATGGGGTGTATTAAGAAGGACTGTCTGTGTTCGTTTGAGGTGTAAACTCAAAACCAAAAAGGTTTAATTTAATTCAGGAATTTTATAGATTTATAAACATTAATTCAGAGATTTTGTAACTTGCTTTCACCATGGCCGCCATTTCATTTCTAAGTTTTATTTCTTAAGAATCTCAGTTTCCCACACCATCAACTTTGCAATATATTTAAGAGAATCTTTAATATATTTCCAATTAGCCATTCAAAGTAAGACAAATTAGACAGGTCATATTCATTCTTTTTAAATTTTGATAGTTAGGCTCTCTTTGTTTATTAAACTGGTAATAGCACAAAAAATACCACAATTTTTCTGAAAGTTACAGTGGCCGAGTGGTTAAGGCGACACCCTGCTATTAGCAGTTCAGGTGTTGGGCATTGCCTGCGCAGGTTCGAATCCTGTCTGTGACGATATTTTTTTATCTTTCCTTCTAATCCATAACCTATTCAAATTTTCTAATAAGACCAATATGAATTGATCCATTGATTCACCCTTCTTATTTTCTAAATATTTTTATACTTTTCAAGGGGTCCAATTTCATCACGTGCAATCTTTCAAGCCGGTTCGGACTTAGCTTATGACTCCCCTCTTGATCTCCCCCCGCAAAATCGTTAGCACGGCAATAAGCAACATCGATCCTGTCAACCGCCCTTGAATTTGTTTTTAAACTGATCAGATCCCAATAATTATTATTGTGAAAAAAAAATTGGTATCATTTGTGGTACTTAAGCGCATACTGCAATCAGCAGGAATAGTCTCATAACTGCACCTCATTATATATAGTTCAGTGTGGTCAGTAGACGCAATTAGAGCATAATTTCGTGAAAAGTTGCACGAAAAAGATTCAAAACACACGAAAAGGACTCGCCTACTCAGTCTTCTACAGAACTGAAATCAAGAGACTAAATTTAAAGGTTGCTTTATTTATTTTGCCCGTTGCAATTGCCTCGGTTCCTTGAAGTCACACCATCACTGGAGGTCTCATCCCATCACTGCTTTCTACAGTACCAGTCGCTGCAGTACGTTATCACTACTCTAGAGTTGTGTTGCCAATTTTTCAATCAAGGTAATTTTTCGAAGCCTAATAGCAAACTCGCAATCGAAAAAAAGAGAAACAATTGCAAAAAATTACATTTCACTTGGTTAATTATATTGGATCAGTGCCACACCTTTGTATTGCAATCAACAACAGTATCTGCAAGCATTATTTAGGTGCGATAATTGAAGAAAAAAAATACTCCGAATGGACCCTACCAACGACCCAAACTTCACCCCTCCTTCAAAAAACAGAGACATCGAGCCGCCAGCTCACTCTTCTCAAATCCCAACTAATATTCCTATTCAACCGTTTGTGTTGGCTGATTTAGGCGAAAAGATGGATGCTCCCACTCCACACCCTTCGGTGACTCACACCGAAAAATTGCTGATGTACCACCTGAAGATCCCTCGTCGGCACACACAATTTAATAATTCGCTGAGCGATGAAGAGTCGGTTCCGCCTCCAACAAAGACTATCCTTCCGCCTACCATTAAGGTGAGGCTGAACCAGATTGCTGACTTAGAAGAAGTGCCTCATGGCGTACAACGACAGGCTAAAGACTTGGATCTGTATAGTTTCCCGGTCCATCGTTTGGCTACTACTCTCTCCGATGAGCTGAAATATCCTTTGGTTATTGTTGCATGTGGCTCCTTTTCTCCAATTACGTACTTGCACTTGCGTATGTTCGAAATGGCCCTAGATGCAATTCTGGAACAAACACGTTTTGAAATTATTGGTGGATACTACTCACCAGTTTCAGACAATTATAAAAAGCCAGGTTTGGCGCCTTCGCAACATAGAGTGCGTATGTGCGAGTTGGCGTGTGAACGTACTTCCTCCTGGCTCATGGTAGATGCTTGGGAGCTGTTACAACCAAAATACACTCGTACAGCTCTTGTTTTAGATCATTTTAACGAAGAAATCAATGTTAAGAGAAAGGGTATACAGACCAAGTCAGGAGAGAGAAGAGGTGTCAAAGTTATGCTTTTGGCAGGAGGCGACTTAATAGAATCTTTTGGTGAGCCTGATGTTTGGGCAGACCATGATCTACACCATATTCTAGGGAAATATGGGTGTTTGATTGTAGAGAGAACTGGATCTGATGTAAGAAGTTTCTTACTTAGCCATGATATTATGTACGAACACCGGCGTAATGTTCTCGTGATCAAACAACTTATTTATAACGATATCTCGTCTACCAAAATTCGGTTATTTATTCGGAGAGGTATGTCTGTGCAATATTTGCTTCCTAACTCCGTTATTAGATATATTCAGGAACACCGTCTTTATATCGACGAAACAGAGCCCGTCAAACAGGTTTTGAACGACAAAGGCGACTGAAAGCAATCATTCCTATCTATTTCTGTTCTTCTTTATCATTGGTAGTTTATAAGATTACAATAGACAATATTAATTGAAAATCGAATTTTATAAAGTGCTCTTTTGAATTGAGCCTCGTAGAAATATAGTGAAACGCCGATTAAGTATGTATTATTAATTATTGAAAAACTTTTGTCCCCCTTTTTTTTGTTCTTTTTTGTCATTAATTCATTGTATGTTTCGCCACGCTTCGGTGAGTTGGCTGTAATCCTCCGGTAGCATAAGATATCTCAATTTCATTTGAGCACAATTTTTAACCTCTAGTTGCCGACCTTCTATGAAGTTAAGTGAAAGTCTCGGAATTCGCCCTTGCTGGTGAAATACTGTACCAAATGGACTTATGATATTATCAAAAGTCAATGCCTTGTTTCGCATGTATAACCAATTGGTTTGATCATAACTACCTATTGTTTCAAAATAAATCCCCCCTTGCAAACGTCTTGAGTTTTTTAGCTTAAGCATTACAATGAATATGGGGAAAAAGTTTAAGACTACTATGACCTTCTCGCCTAATTTAGCGAGCGTCAATAAACTTAAATTCATTGCAAAGAAAAGGAAGTAAAATGCAAATGTTGTAGGTAATAAGTATATGAGAATCATGAAGCAGAATGTTCCCAACAACAATTGGTCAATCCGGTAGTCATCTTCCACGATACTATCAATACGATTTCTCAAAACATTATACTTTTTTCCTCCAAATAACTGCATAAGCGACTTGAGCATTTGCACTTGCTGATAATAGATCTTAGATGTGGCTATGTTGAAGAACGACACATGAAGACTTGCAGCTTTTATAAAATCCACAAATAAAGCAAGAACGAAGGATAAGCCGCAATAACAGAGTAAATTAAATAAGTACCCCACAGTACTATTGATAACCGGTACCGATTCGTAAAGTTCAGAAATGATTTCAGTAATAAGACGCCACATCAGGGATGTCCATAGAATCATTGCTTCCATAAATTGTCCTAGGTCGTTGTTCAACTTAAACCCTGCCGGGTGATCTGTCCCGACCCAAGAAACAGTTTTGTTGAGCTCAGTAAATGCCAATGATTGAAAAATATGAGCGAGACTGAGAAAAATGCTGTATTTTTCCTTCAAAAGACTGTAAAAAACCCTTCCTAAAATAATATCATTGATTACCATCCACACCGTGTTATAGAAATTAATGTAATTTGAGTTCCTTATGTTGTGGTTTTCATTAGGGAATGAAAGTTTTAGTAATTCGCGAGTCTGTTTGGACAAAACATCTCCTTCATAGTAGCAGAGGAATTGAATGGGTAAGAAGCCTAATTGTCGTAATCGAATATCGAATTGTCGACATAATGATGAAACTTTTACTGGAGTAATACCCCTTATATCCTTATTCAAGAATGTTATGAGCGTGACAATGACGATTAAACTTTGCGCTATAGCAAATCTTGCAAAGATAGAGACGGGGTACCGTATTATTCGCAATATCTCGAAAAGTCTCTGAAGGGGAAAAAACTGGCTACTGGTGTACAGAGCTTGAACTCTTTGAATTTCAGAGCGCGTCTCCAGGCAGTTGTTTATATGTTCTAAAACACACTCATCAGAGACGTGGACAACATTCCCAGTATCAGACAGACGTCTATAGCGGTCGAGTTTCTTATAACGATCATCAGCTGGAGTCCAGGTGTTTGCACCTTGAAGATAAATTGGGTAGATGGTGAAATATTCCAAGTTCCGGAGTTTTGGAGGTGAGAATATGACTAGCGTGAACGGATTAGCTGAGTGAGTGAGCTCCGCATCAATTGAGGGGAGATCTTTTTTGCCTCTGTATCTCAAATAGAAGTCAGCTCGAGGAAATAACGCGATGTTAGGATCTCGTTTACTCTTTATTAAATACCCAATCAAACGAAGCTCTGGATCCACAAGCGCGAAGTCAGCCGTTGACGGGGGTAGGCACTCAATCACAACATATGTATTATTGATGCAATATCCTACAAGCTGCAAGATAGGGCAATGTTCAAGTCGCTTGGGCAGAAGCCCCGATGATGGTAGATAGATGTAGGTATGCATGTTACAGGATAGAATTGGGTTATATGGCGAAGCTGTCTCTTCTCAAGTAATGGGAACTATTATTTAGGGTTTGGTAAAAGGCTTGATGGTCGAAAAAGATGTTGTCAGAGTTGTCAGGCAGCGGTGATCCAAATTTACGTGTCTTAAGTAGAGAATGGAGAGACAGAGACAGTATCAGAGTAGATGAAGAAGAGCCGTCACTTAGCAGACTAAACAGAGAGTTGTGTGCGCTTGTTAGTGGACTTATTTGTTGGCTTTTCAGCCGTAAGACGGACAGGTGTGGGCTTTTATGGGATGTTTTGCCTCTGTGTACAAGGAAAGTAATGAGCGAAAATCCAAAGAAGAAGACGAAGGAAAGTATACCTATGAAAGCTAGAAGACGATAGGCCACCTGATTGATAATGGAAGATGCTGACCAAATCGTCGCTGTCTCTAACATGAATTTTTAGTAGAAAACGTTTCAGGCGATGCGTTATATGCGGAGCATGTGCACTAGAGGGGCAGAAGAAGGTTGTTTCAAAGGGTTTATTGCTTCAACGCTGTTAAAAAAGGAATATATACGTGGTGATTAATGCGTATCGTATAGTATGCTATTAAATACTAACTGGTTTGTTTTGGTAGTTGTTAGGAGTTGATGAGCGTGACAGTTATGTGGCTGTGGCAAGCTTGTTCCAAACTTGGACTAAAGGATCGACGGAAAATACCGCGGAGACAACAGTTTCAATAATCGTGAAACTCGATTGTTTCTGTTTTTACACTGAAAATAGGTCGCCTTGAAAAGATTTTTATGTTTATCAAGGTGTTCTCTAGTCATTTCAATTTTTTTCTGTTGGACTGTCCAGACGCGGGTTCTTTTCACAAACAACCAAGCGTCAGAAAGCTTACGAAGCAAAATATGTAAAGGAGTCCATATATATATATATCTATTACTTAGACATGAATCTGTTAGAATTTAAATACCATCTCAGTCATTCTTGAGACTACGCGATGGACATTTGTTGAAGGTAGGATTTACGAGCCCGCATAAATCCAAAATAGTCTATATGATACAGTGGAGTCTCGCTTAAAAAAACGACTATTAAACCTCAACTGAACTGTCATCGGAAAAGCTTATGTTCGATTCCCGGCGTTTCTTCTCTTTATCTTCTTTCTCGAGAACATAAATTGCAAAAGTTGCGGCAAGAAATGAGACAAAAAAAGTACCTGCAGCAATATATAGCACGAGCTCTGGCCACTGCCACTTCTTCAAACTATATTTGTATAATCCCAAGAAAATGAGTGGGAAAGAGATATTGAATGCGTTTTTAGCCAATGACATAGCACCAAATACCTCACCGATTTTAGACTCAGGGAAGAATTTGATAGTCGAAGAGTTCAACGCAGGACTTGCTATTGATCCAAGCGCTGTGATCATAAAGCAAGCTAAATAAATGCTCTTAGTACGAGCCGCCGCTAAGGCAAGGATACCTATCGTTTCTCCAAGAAAAGCGATAGACATCATTCCGTAATCCACCAAGTCAAATCGCCTTTTATGTGGTTTCAAACCAAAATACTGCATAAATAACTTCTTATTTAGAAGCGGAGACAAAATTGTCAAAAAGAACGCTCTACAAGAGCATCCAATGATCAAGAGATTGCCTAAATCTTGAGCGGTCATTTTGTGTCTATAAATACCAAATAAGACAAAGATTTCACCCAAAGACATAGCAAATCCCACAAGCGTGCAATCAACAAGTATGAGTATTACAACTGCAATTCTATGAGTAACGATGGAATCGTGCCTCGAGGGATTGACATAATCTTTGGGATAGGAAATAATTCTGAGAGGTTTGAAGATATTGAGAGCATCTGCTAATTTTTGAATTTTAGTCTTTTCCTTCAACGTTGTGTTAAGAGCAGACCTCAGAGACTTCGAAGCAGACCTTGACATTCGCCGGGCCTTTTGACCCCTCGATTCAGGAAGAATGAAAATTAAATACAAAACAAGTATTACCAACATAAACAATTCAAATTGCAACGGAGCGAAGTCATGGAATGAAAGATTAGGTCCATAACTAACGTGGGGTTGTTTAGACTTCTCAATTGCTGGGAAATACGAGAGAAGGAAATTGCCTACCATAGGGCCCGTAGACAAGCCTACGAAAAAGAAGGCCATATTGACACCTAAGTAGTGAGTTCTTTGGTCTGGGGATGCTATGTCAGAAGCATAACAGTTACAAAGGGCAAGCATCGTCACCACACCTCCAAACAGACTGGAAATTATTTCGCAGGCAACGATCAAGGTGATATGTAAACTTGGGTAACATGAAGTTACCATATAACGAAGGGATCTTCCAATGAGAAAGAAGGTAGCCAAGAGTATCAAAAAGCGTCTCCGGCCATACTGGTCTGAAAGAGAGGGCACTTTAGCCAGAGCAATCACATTTGCCAAAGCCAGAGTGACCTGGAGTGCCTGTTGCAATGTCAGAACCAAGATTTGAGCTTCAGTAGGGTCACAAGTCTTCGAACGTGAAAGACTGGCAACTGAATTGCAAGCAAGTTTGTACTGGACGACCTGTCTGGCCGATTCAGCAGATGAAATAGCAAATGTCAGTAAGAAAAGACAGAGTCCAATCATTGTGATCGAGGGCCTGCGAAGCCAATGAAGCGATTGATGTAACAAACGCTCCTCATGAAGCCACAGGGCATCATCATCGAGATGAGACAAGTCTTCTTGTTCCTCTGGAACCACTGACAGGTATTTAGCCTGGTCTTGCATCAAAGGTTCAACTTCAGGCCCTAAAACGGTGCTCAGCCCAACCTGAGGAGCAGAGCTGGAGTTTGGGATAGACATGGTAAGTCAATTAATGCAGGAGGAAAAAACTGCAACTATTTGGCAGGAAAAATAATATGAAAGTTTTTATGCCAGATATTTGCTCTGCTTTTGTGCGTTATCTGATCCCTACGGAATCGGGAATCTGGAGAATGCCGTACAAATATGTGGCGAACAAATAAGCAAGCAAGAGGCTGTGGAATTTCCGGATTACAAATCAATCTTTTCGGAAAACTTAAATGAATTTTTGAAGCTGAACTGAGGATTCTCGAATTTAAATTATTTTGTTTTGTTTGATGACTTAATTATAGAGCAATCACAATAACTGTTTGTCTTTGGGGAGCTGCAAACTTCATGTTACCACTTCTCACCTGAAAAGTCCATTATAATGCGCTTGGAGGAATGGGCTCAAGGCGAAAGTGAGCTACTCTCTGACTAAAAAAAAAAATTTCGATTGTTTGCTGGGGCTCTTCATTCGTCGAAGTTGTAATGCTTCTCCTTTATCTATTTGCTTCATACTTATGCCTGTCAATTTACAATAGGCGTGCATATAGTTGTTTTAGAAGGATCTAATTAGGTAATGCGAAACCATTGACAAGGTGATTTATCAATTAGGAAACAATGTATGAGTCTTTTGATCTTTTAAAAATTAATTCCTTTAAACTCACCAATCAACAAGTTAAAAGAATAAAGGGTAGAAACGACTAGATCTTGGAAATTGACCTCTGTTTCCGTCAACTTCTACGAACTTTCAAACGTTACATACAAGAGTAATAGACCAGAACATGACTTTAATGATCCCTACGGATCAGACAACTTCTGAATTGATAAGAAGTTTACAAACAGCCTAAAAAGCAATAATGAGTAATTCCGAGTGCTCATACTTCATTGTATTCCCTTTGTTTACTTTTGTCTTGCCATACACTAAGAAGCCTTATCAATATTTCAGGGCTACTGCCCTACTCACGTGCTAGTCATCGGCACCTCACTAGGTCGAATTCGCATACAACTTCTATGCCGGAAATTCTTCACCCATACTAAGAAATCCAACGCCTAACTAACAATATATGGTGCGCGAAACCCGTACATCCCCACTTTGGCCTGTCCTCTCCTGCGCACTCTTGAGAAATTTTCCTTCTCTTTTTCCAGTTCCCACCACCAGCTGTTCTCAGTATTCTCGAAGAATTAAATATGTCTTTGCCTGAATCTTTTGCTTTGACTGCCGAAGACGCCAAGTTGTTGTTGGCCGCCAACGTCCACTTGGGTTCCAAGAACGTTCAGGTATGTTTCCCCAGGCTGTAGAAGCCCATCTCAGTTGTTCCAGCGAGACTAAGTAGTTGAAACCTTTTGAATGATCTTAACGCATGCTCATATGACGATTCCAGACTGTTTCTGTGTTTGGCTATTATTTTGGCTTCTTCCAATTGCCAGAAATGTGAACGGAAGCTTCCTTGTGCAAAGTGAAAAACTCACTCTATAACTTCCCAGAAGCATACGATAAAGCGAAATCGAATCAAAATACGTAAGAGAATTATCCGGCCCATCATTTCCTAGACTCGCTCGTCAATGTGGACTTTATCGCAAGTTACAAAAATTTTTCACCAGAATCCTTACCCTCCCAAATCAAGCTCAAAAATCATTGTAAGAGCCATGAAAATCCGATTATTCAGTCTTGCTGCAACATATAAAACTCTCCATTTAGGAATTTTACTAACATTCAGGTTCACAACCAACCTTACGTTTACAAGACCAGACCAGACGGTGTCAACATCATCAACATCTCTAAGACTTGGGAGAAGATTGTCTTGGCTGCTAGAATCATCGCTGCCATCCCAAACGCTTCTGATGTTGTTGTCTGCTCTTCTAGAACCTTCGGTCAAAGAGCTGTCTTGAAGTTCGCTGCTCACACTGGTGCTACCCCAATTGCTGGTCGTTTCACCCCAGGTAACTTCACTAACTACATCACCCGTTCTTTCAAGGAGCCAAGATTGGTTATTGTCACCGACCCAAGAACTGACTCTCAAGCTATCAAGGAGTCTTCTTACGTTAACATTCCAGTCATTGCTTTGTCTGACGTCGACTCTCCATCTGAATACGTTGATGTTGCCATCCCATGTAACAACAAAGGTAAGCACTCCATCGGTTTGATTTGGTGGTTGATTGCCAGAGAGGTCTTGAGATTGAGAGGTATCATCCCAGACAGAGAGTCCAAGTGGTCTGTCATGCCTGACTTGTACTTCTACAGAGACCCAGAAGAGATTGAGCAAAACGCTGTCGAGGAGTCCAAGGCTTCTGGCGCTGCTGAGGAGACTGAGGAGGTTGTTGCTGAGGCTGAGACTGAGTGGAACACCGAGACCAACGTCGAGGACTGGGCTGACTCTGGTGTCACCCCTGCTGGTGAGGAGGCTGCTGCTTCTCAATGGTAAACCTGCAAAATTTGAAGATGTTTCATTTTAGGTTCATATGTGTATAATGTACCCTATAAACTACGTTTAATCGAGTGGAAAATTACTGTAATCTGTAAATAAAACCAGAGTTGGGAACATAGAACGGATGCAATTCGAAGCAATACACAATGTGAGATACTTCCAAAAAAAATTGGCGTATATCTTTTACTAATTTACACCTGAACTGTATTCGACTATGAAAAGAACGAACCGCCTCAAACAACCGTAAACATTCCCAACATAAAAAAATTATTAGAAGTGACCCAAAATAATTATTCATCGAATATTGAACTAACTGCTGGCAATTTTTTATCGTGCTTTTAGGGTATCCCTATTTATTCGGCTTATCAACAGTGCAAAAACACCTTTATGTTAGAATGTTGGAACCAATACACGCATAATAAGCCTATACAGCTTTTGCACCCATACGAGTCTTGTACCCTTTGCAGAATTGTTGAATCCTACTTTCAAGTGCAGAAGCAATTTTAAAAAAATAGGCCCCCTAATGAGATAAAACATACCTGTTGGTCTTCTTCCTAAAAATTCCTTTTAGATTACCTCACTCGCGATTCTCCGCATGCTCCTAATGCCGGGCCGGCACGCACGATTTCCACCCGCCAGCTCTTCGACTACACAGAACAAATTGGAAGTAGCCTCTTCTTGGAAACTTTTCCTCAATCATGAAATACGATCCAGTCCATGGATCTGTAGGAAACTCTGCAGGTGAGGATAATTTTTCGTCTGGTCCAGATGCCTCCCCAAATGCACCTCCTCCATCTCTAAACGGACAAATCTCGAAAGAACATGACAATCATGAAACAATTGAGCCTCTGAAAAAACCATCGGTGAAATTGGAAGGCACTTCATTGCTGGAACATACCTCCAATCATGGGCATACATTAACTGAGGATCTGATCTCCGAACGTATAGAGCCTACACAAAATTTGTCTGCTAGGGAACCAAATCAAACTCATTTGCAAGAGCCAGAAGATTCACAGAAAGCTATTGACAAAATCAGCGCCTCATTTACAATTTCAGATCGGTCTAACCGTCTGGAGACGCCAGCACTGTCAGAATACGCGGCTGCCTCACAAGTCAAAAGCGAACCAGCTGTCCAGCCCCTAGAAGAAAAATCACTGAAGTATGAAAATAATCCATCAATCAAAGAAGATGATCCTTTTTCGTCTGACAACGGGCCATCCGTAAGTGCTGAACTGCCCAATCTGACCTTGAATAATTTCGATTCGCCGACGAAGTTGCCATTTGAGAGCCCAGCAGGCTCCTTACAAGCATCCAAAGGTGTCAAACACTTAAAGAAAAAAGATGGCGAGCCATTTTGGCGTAAAGACATACAATTCGATTTCCTTGAGCATTTGTTTGCTGATGATAAGAAAGTATTCACAAACTACTTCTCTTGGTGTGAGGTACCTAACGCAGTAAATTCGCCTAAATTAACATTTGCGGAACTCTACTTGAGAACAATGGCAGAATCGCTGAAATCGTCAAAAGTCTTGAGAGAAAGATTGATCAAAGATCCAGAAATGGGAATTAATGTAAGTAAAGTGTGTTTTCTTGTTAACGCTGGTCGTATAAACACCACTGTGAATTTTTTGCCCGATATGCGATCTGCTTTTCGAACATTTCATCTGATTCCATCATTACAATCTGACCATGATGGTCCGAGGAAGCCTTTACAGGACACACCTAGACTAAAGTCAATTCTCAAAGCAGTCTGTGACGGTCAAGAACATTTGCAAATTTTGTTAGACATATTGCGGTCCCCAAGTCCTAACAAGCCAAATACGAACATAATTAAGCTTGTGTTCCTTATGAGCTCCTTCTTTCAAAGAATTCCTTTCCACTACGATGACCCTTCTGGTATATTAGACACTCTAGAAGAAAATTTGAAGCTATCAAGTTCGAACACGGGGCCTCACAATAAATTTATGGAATTTTTCCTTAATGACGACATGTGCCCCAAAAACCGTGCTCAAAGACTCTTATGGCTATTTTACACATACTTAGAGACATCATTTACCCCTGAAGAACTCGAAAACAATCCTTTCAATCTGAAGGTGATTCCACCAATTGAGTATCTCTCTGAAGAGCAAATCAAGGAATGCGATGTTGACTCGCCCGAAGAAATTGAATATGCTCTGAAAATGTTCAAGATTAGAATGACATATCTTGAAGAAGAAGTACTGACTACCAATAATAAGCGAACCGCAAAATCGGGCAAAGAACGCGTAAATCTCAAAAGACAATTATCAGGGGACTTGAACGTTAAGTCTGGCTCGGAAATTGCAGATGATGATTTAGCAGACGAAACTACTTTCAACGACGATGCGGATGGCGTGGACGATACTGCCGAAGCTGGCGAAGATGCGGCTCGACCCAATTGCGTGCAACGCCTAATCCCTGACAGATCCAAGAGGAAGAAGCCAACACCTTCGGTTGGCTCGCTAATCGAGTCAAGCAAGAAGTCGGTTGTTTTAGAGGGGAAGTGGAGAGACCCGCAATTCCCGATTCAAAACATCGACAAGATAAAGGAAAAGTTTGCAGGTTGTGAGAGAACTTCATTTGCTCAGGATTTAACTCTGGGCAGCGCCCTTTCACTCTCAAAAAGAAGGTTTATTGCGCTGAAGACACAGCTTCCAGTGGCACAACTCTCTGGATTGATACCAGAGTTTGACGTTAAAAGAGATGAATTGTTGACGGAGGTTTACCGTTTATTTCACTATAAGAAAGATACAAACGTCGGGTTATTGGGTTTAGAGTGGGAGGACGTTAGAAGCGATTTAAAGAATGGAGTTGAAACGTACTTATATCAACAATTGGGAAAGGAACTATATGTTCGTATGCAAAATGAAATTGTTGAAGAGGAAAATTTCTATGGTGCTGAAATTGAGCAAGTTAAAAAGGATGCTTTTCCTTCGTCGTTGGACATTAGTATTGGTGACTTAGCGTCGTTTAATTTATCAAGCATGGAAAAACTTGGAGAAGGATTTCTTCCTAATCATGATTTCAATCGTTTAAATGAGCGAACCGCACACGATTTTGTGATCCTTGGAATTTTGTCCGACGTTTTTAAAAAAAATGTTCAGCTTAAAACAGTTGGCAGTGAAGTATGCTCGTTCGATTTAGAGAATGAGACTCTACTGTTCTTATAATTATTGATGTTCATAGATATAAATATAATACAATTCTAATTACAGTGCAGTCTCTATTTCAAAAAGGTTGAATATCATGAGGTTAAATGCCTTTGAAACCCCATACTCTTTAGCAAGCCTTATGAACACTTCCCTGGCGTTCCCGATAATTTTCAGTTCAGATGTAAAGATGGTGAAGCAAATATCCGATTGTATTTCGCCGAGATTGTAATCTTGCAATATTGGTGTCCACTCAAGGCGGACTAAAAATGTTTTCTCGAATTTATCGATAGCCAATTCGATGTATTGTTGGTGCATTAAGTATTTTAAACATTCAAGATCCAGTTTCACGGATGTCGAAAAATTGCATATAAAAGACAGATATTGCTTGATTATCATCCAGAAAACGCTTATTTTTTGATGTTGCACTCTTGATAGACAATTGTAGGAATAAAATAACATATCCAACTTGAGCTGACGTAGATAGCCACTTTCTAGATATTCTTGGAACGTCGGACTTATTTGATGAAGGAGGGAGGAAACTGAGGTCCAGTTTGAGATGCTTAAACCCGTCACTGTCTCATCTGTGACCTCAACAAATATCTCTAGCAGTGGCATGCCATACCCTTCCATTGTAAACTCAATGCTGTGAGATCTGGCTCCGTTCTCGAATGCGATCTTGGTGGCAAAATTTGTTATAGACATATTGGGATAGAACCTTCCTATTATCTTTCCTCTGGAGATCCAATCGGGGGAAGAAAACACGTCCAAATTCTCTAGAACAAAACTAGCAGCCCGATCTGGAGCAGATAATTTTGAAATTTCATGATCATTCTGATGTAGGAAAAACTCCAATTTCTTCTTTGCTTCGAGTTGGAGCTTCTGTCCTTTGTAGGAGGCGAGCCGTTCATTCAATCTCATCTTATCCTCCTGTAGATCGAGCTTCTTCCGAAGTAAAAGATCTCTTTTCTTTATCAAATCACTTCTTCGTGTCTGTAGTTCGATAAGTTTGTCGAATTCAGAATCTGGAACACTCTCAACGGAACTATCTGGAGATCTTGAGGTTTCAGCCGCATCTTGCCGCGATACATTCTCGTTCATTCCAAATATTATATGGCTTCAGGATTAAAAGTCATAAATAAATTAACTTATTTGTAGTTACACAAGATGATCTGGCTCATAGGGTATGAACCTTGATGTACCCACCGCGTTTGTTGGAAACTTGAATCTCAATGAGACAAAGATTCTGATAATAATATTGGAGTCCAAAAATCCATTTTGGTAATATGACATTTAAATTAATTAAATATGGGCACTGAAAAATGTCATGTAGCCTTGAGCAAAATTATCAACTTACCCCTTATATGGACTTTCTCTCCACACATCTGAAAGATCTTGTTCCCTTTTTAATGGTTTCTGCACCAGAGCTTAAAAACGTATGTTTATTTAACATTGCAATATAATAGTGAGTATCGACCAAAATCATTCAAATACCAGTCCGTTGATGAGGTTTGAGGCATTGTTCATTATTAAGTGTAGCCATCTCATCCCTAAGCGAAGTCAGAGCTAATGCGGATTTTCTCAAGAATCCTTTAGTTCTTGGTTTGAATAAAATATCTCTTCAATCACTCAACTTTAATTTATACTCCAATTGTATTTACTAACTTCAGTATCTTGAAAAGAAGGTTGTGGTCCATTTGAATGGCTCACGCCGAGTTTCGGGGACCCTTACTGGGTATGATGTATTTTTGAATGTTACTTTGGCAGATGCTATCGAACAGGATAATAAAGGTGAATCTGTTTTAATCGGAACGACCGTCATACGAGGAAACTCCATTGCTTCGTTGGAAGTATGTATTTGAATATGTTTAAATGTGCTTTCTATCATGGTTCATTGCTCTCTAGTCGAATTGTTCTTTTACTAACACCAGGCTCTTGAAAAAGTGTAAATATTTAATCATATCGTTTTGACATGTAAACACCAGAGTCTTTGTAGCCACACTTCACATAGAACCCAGTGTTCTCTGGGGAGCAGTCCAAAATGATTTTGTAGCAACCTTCTTTCTCACCGATTGAGTTTAAGTGAGTGATGAGATGATACCCAAGGTTTTTGCCTTGCTGATCTTTATCAACGGCGATATCTTCAATATGTCCAACCTTACTGCATCCATGTATAAGCTTTTGTTCAACCACTATCATACCTGTAGCAACAACTTTGTCTTCAGCATCGGCAATGACTCTTGGAAAGTATATCAGGGGGTTTGCTTCCCAGTGATCTAAGAGTGCTTGAAACTTGGTTGGAGATACATCCCCCACAGTCGTTAACACAGACAATACTGCTAGATATCTCTCTAAATCTGAGGCCCTGACCGGTCTAATTGTGTACCCTTCTGGTAAAGCCATTTTTCTTTTTCTATTTTAATTGGTGTATGTGATTTTAAAGAAAGTATATAGACCGTGGCCAGTGTGAGACATATGTGGAGCTGGAGGTAAACATGCTATTTAAGGACTCAATCATCTTAAAATATTAAATTAATTGTCAATCCCGGGAATCGCTTCAGATTTCTCTTTTTTTTTTCAGTACCATGTTTATTGTTAAGTCAACTGCTGGTATCTTACTGGCTGCCACGAAAACCATTCAAGCCTAATTCAGTTATAAATATTTGAATACTAAAACCTATGTTTGCTCTCTTAAAGCGAGGTAAGAATTTATGAAATCTGTGAACAGATTAGGGATAAGCGGTAACGGTTGTGTTGTATGTTGACAATAAACCAGATGATTACTTCTGAGATGATTCCAGTTTAATTTAATTTATTAACAAATTTTATAGAATTAATCCAAACAGGGGCTCTCAGTGCTTGGTCTCTAACGTTTTACATCTCCAAGCCGCCCTTTGTTTCAAAATTTGAAGTATTAATAAAGAACCCACCAACGTATATGACAATTTGCAATTTTCATAGAAAAAATAACTGAATCTGGACAGAAATCGATTATATTTACGAAATCCTCTCTTTCTTAGTTAAATTTAATCAATTTTGCTTTTATTCTCAACAATTCAATTTTTATTAAATCTTAATGTACACTCACAGAAATTTCAAACTAGAATTCAGAGTCTGTTATTGTGTAGAAGCAGAAATAAGTTGAATTGAAGGGAAACTCAAGAAATCATTATAGTAAGCGAGTTTCGTTTAGTTTCAACAATTTTGTTTATGTTGTAAATTCTTAATTGAAATTAGTGCTACTCAGGACACCTTTCCAATTGCAAAGCTATCCCCAGTTTGTATTCTGAACTGTGCTTAGTGAACAAAAAAATGACACTTTGAGCTTTTTGAATTTGAAGATACAAAAAAACCTATACAGATGAAGACTCCCTTCAAAGCTGACTATAAATGCAACGAAAGAGGGTGGCAAAATTGGTATGTTACTTGTTTGAACTCCAGCACAACAGACTGTCAAATTTGCTCATTTAGATATTCAAGCATTGATTTACAATTAGGCGAGCTTATCATTAATGCGTTATATTAAATTGTCTTATGGTAAGTCGTTAGATCGCGTAAGTAATTAAGCGTAACTTTGTCAATGCTTCATGCCTTGCAGCTTCCATGTTGCGCAAAGGAAGCGGCAATGGTGTCAAGGTCAAATCTTTTCGTAATATCTTTTTGCAAACAGCCACAGACAGCGTCATTGAGCCATTGAAAGCGCCCATGGTCGAGACAAAGAAACTCTTTATGTAGCTCATCCATCTCTGCCAATCTATTCATATCAACCATAGATGCAGCAGCTTTTTTAGGTTCAGGTTTCAATAACCATTCAATAAGACAAGCACGCCTCAAATCAACATGGCTAAACTTTCCTGACGATATCATAGCTCTAAGTCTAGGCTCGTATGGATGCTGGAAGGGAAGTTTTCCAACTGCCATAGTGAACATGAGTACTCCAAGGGCCCAAATGTCCGCAGAGGGGCCCAAAGGAGGAGGCTGAGGGTCAAGAAGCTCAGGAGAAGCGTATGGTAACAGGCCGATGTGCAGATGTGGAAGATCAGAGTCAGTTTCTACCAAGCGATTATCTTTGGACTTGAATTCGTGGAAGTTAGCGAGACTTGACGACGACGACTGGTTTTCTGAAAGTGATACAGAGTTGATAGACGGGCCATGAGACCTGAGCAATTGCAGAATGCCAATTTTGCAATCATCAGAGAAAAGGTTTTTGGTATTCACAGAATCTGGTCCATGATACGGTCTCCTTATAGAAGCAAAAGAGCTTTTGGACCGAGCCATAGGTGAACTCTCATCCCCTAAGCGTGATCCTTCTCTTTTAAGTCTGTTTGTGTATACACGAGACATGCCAAAATCACAGAGAATCATCCTAATGTCAGATGGGTTCAGATCATCAACTAAAACATTCTCAAGCTTAAGATCCCCATGGACAATGCCGAGATCCTCATGCATATAAAGAAGAGTATCAACTATTTGCCGCACAAATTCTATCGTATTTTGAAGACGCGTGGTTTGTCTCTGGATGGAAAATGTAACTGGACCGTGAGTGTTCTCAATACCCTCATTGAAAATGCCCCAGCGAGTGACTAGATCAAATAATGTGCCACCTGTGATTCTATTCGTGAGACAAAACGTAATTTCATCCGTTTCAAGACTGTCGAGAAGGGGTAAGATATTAGGGTGATGCATTTGTTGCCAAATTGAAATCTCCTTCTTGAAGATTTGGAGAACTTTGGGATTGTGAATTTTGTTTGAACGATCCAATTCTTTTGTGGACTTCACAATTTTTACTGCTCGTAATGTTCCGTCCTTGGCTTTACATTCTCTTATAATACCCCAAGCACCAAATCCTATAACTTTTCCTAATTGATGGTTTAAGACGATAGCACCTTTTTCATCGACGTTGTGCTTGGAGGTTTCTTCAAGTTTTCTCAAATCCAGAGACAGAGAAAGGGCCAACAAGCGACCCGCGACTGTATTGGCTGAGTTGCGTCTAGAGCGCCGAATAAAACTTCCGTTCTGTCCAATTGACGCTGGGTCTGAGCGAAATGTTTTCGCACTCAGATTCCCAGAGAATTTATCAGAAAAGTAAGACTTGGCAAAGGCAGAGAATTGAGTATAGTCAATGTTCTCGGAAACTTGTTTTACAAGCTTCTTACGTTGTGAATATGGGAACTCATTAAAGTTTGAGGGAAGACTGGCTAATACAGCTTCGTAACTTGATACATCGACGTCTTTAGGCGATGCCTTGTGTTTCTTCTTTTGGGGGTCTTCAACTGAATCCGGCGCCAATGTAAAATTCAGGGATTTGGAGAATTGTGGGGTTCGATACTGAATAGGTTGCGGTGCGACCTTTGCATGTAGTTGCTTTAAGTCCAAGAACAGCGCATCCCTTGAGACCGGGGTCGAAAGGCCAGAGCTTGACACATTCCATTGTGAAGCCAATTTTGAGAAATCTAGCCCTGGGATATACTCATCCTCTAAGCCAGCAAATGTAGCTGAGTCAGAATCCATAGCAGTCTCATGAGATCTGGAGTATAGTTGCAAGCTGCTATTTTGTGAAGATTGATCATAGTAATCTGGGCGGATAGGAGAGGAGATCCTCGAGGGTTTTGGACGGATTTTTCCATCGTCAAATATTCTGTGGCCTGTCTCAGCATCGAAATTATTAGTTTCAGTCTCCGAATATGTTCGGGTAAGTTTGTAGTTTGCGGTCTCTAAAGGGTCTTTATCAACAAGAGCATCAGACAATTCAGGGGAGGTTGGTACACGAGTAATATTAGATCGTAGTAGCTGAGGTTTTAGCTGAGGTTTTTTTGGTTCTGTGAATAATGAGGCCTCCAAGTGTTCAGCCATGGAGACCTTAGGCTTCGACTTGAAGGGAATATCCATCGCAACTAACGCAATTAAATGCTAAGAAATGGATCCAGAGAGTCAGCAACTGGTGACAACTAATTGCGCCTAGAAACCAGAATAAAAAGAGTGATTGTATTACAAGGGGCTAACTTTTTTTGTCTCTTAATGACCATGGTAATGGGTCTGAGTCTTATTGTTGAGGTCAGTATGTCGGACCACCAGAAAGCGGGGGGACCCGGGGAAGGTGCGAGGATCTTGAATGTCATGCCGAAGCATAATGTCAATATAAAGGCAAAAAAAGTTTTGAAATTAATTTGGATCTATTTATTGAAGAAGACAAAAGTTCTGAGAATCATTTAAAATTAAAAAAAAGTCTTTGTTATAAGTATTTGTGCAATTAGTCTAAAAAGCCAAGACCATGAGAAGTTCTGAAATTGCGAATTATTTTGCAGCCATTTCTGCCATTTAAGTAAGCACACAACGACAAGCTATGAGCTCAATACAAAACGAAAAGGAGACAAAATTTATGAAATGAGTATCTAATTTTAATTATATACAGCATTAGTCGTCGTGATTTTTTTTTGCAGTGCTTGAGGGCAGCCTACCACCCTGAACAACCAAATTGGCTAAGAATGGGTCTGCTAACAAGTCTGCAGCACTTGGCCGTTTCTCATGATCGAGTTCTAAAGTCTTCGCAAGAAATTCCTTACCATCTGAACTACACCACTTAGGAATTTCTGGTTTGTTAAACGTACCAATTTGGAAAATGGCCTGCATTTGTGTAAAACCAGGGTATGGGTGACTCCCTGTGAACATTTCAATAACCAAACACGCGACAGACCAAACATCAGCTTTTTTCGTATACGTTGTTTGCTTTACAACCTCTGGGGCCATCCAATATATCAGCCCCTGCAATGAGGTTCTCTTTGAGCTCTTCTGATCACCTACCGTATCATCGTCGTCTTGACCTAATTTCTTGGAGACTCCAAAATCACTGATTTTAACAACACCCTTAATGTCTACCAAAATATTTGCTCCTTTTATGTCTCTATGAATGATGTCTTTGCCATGCAAATAACTCAATCCAACAAGGACCTGTCGAATAAAGTTTCTAATAAGAGGCTCTTCAAAGCATCCACACTGTTTCAATAATGACGAAACAGATCCACCAGGCACATATTCCAAAAAGATATTGATATGGCCATCTTCTGCCGACAGGCCGAAGTATTGTACAATATTCTCATGATTGAGCTCTTTTAGCAATGAAACTTCATGATTCAATGTTTCTGCTAATCGGGACCCACCGACTGCTTTTTCTGCTGAAATTGGAACCTGCTTCACGGCCATAAGCTCTCCTGTCAAGGGGTTGACTCCTAGGTAAACCGTTCCAAAACTTCCCGCTCCAATCTTGGATCCCTGCACCCATTTTCCAATGCCTGTGAAGTTTCGTAAGTTGTCATCCTGAGTATCTGCGTACTGGGAAAGAATGTCATCTTCATCACTTGAGTCTGAGTCTATTAGTTCAATCCGGGATAATCTGTTGTCCGAAGCAGCAAACAGGGCAGCCACCAGCAATCTCTTGCGGCTCTTTTTGCTGACAGGAAACGATGGTGCCACTGATATAACGTCATCACTTTCAACCTCGTTGATGCTGCTCATCTTTGTTGTGGCTGAACTGAAGATCAGCAGATCATCATATGCGAACCTGGCCCTGTCAACTTTCATTTCATTATGTAACAAAACGTCTCCGATTGTGGGGATTGACCCGTGTACTTTATCATCAGAATACATTGACTGGCGTCCCAGCAGATCATTCAGAGAAGATATATTCGACAAGTTGATTCTTTTCGAAAGACGCTTACTATATCTCACGGAGTTACGTATTGTCGTTTCAAGCTCATGAAGGTTAGCTTGAGGAAAGTACTCACCCAAGTTGGAAGAGATCATTTCGCTAGGGGGACGTTGGCCATAAAAGTTGGTCATAGCTGCCATAGCAGGCTTTCTTCCAGCGGTTCTTTGAAGAATTCTCAAGGATTGACGAATAGCACTAGATGATGGAGGCTGGTCTTTTGAAGTAAGCATGATTCTATGTTTGGCGGTACTCTCAGGTGAAAAGCAAACGGTAACAAACTCAACATCATGCAAAAGGATTATATCTATGCCCGCGCTTGTTGATGTATGTATATATGATTGGTACATGGAATGATTATCAATGGCACCAAGCTGTTTAAGAACTTTCTCTTTTATGACCAGAGCGCTGAAGCATCCGTCGAGATCCACTTTCTCAAGTGACCCATCTGGAAGAATGAATGTGACGGTTCTTTCGGGTTGCGTTTGGCTACGCTCCAAAAGTTCCAATTGAGAGGGGGTGATTTTATGACGACTGTCAGTTTTATTTATCACATCGCGGATTTTATCTACTTGGACCCTTTGCTTGAGTTGTTTGGCTTTTAATTCGTTTATGGCTATCTCTAACCGTAATCGATCCCCCAATTTGGAAATGCCAATTTCACGAAGGGCATACGAGTCTAATTCTGGTAGAAGACTGTACGTTATATCGTGCTTAAGGAACCGATTGAGATATTGTTGACAAGATGATTTGGAAAGCCAATCTTCGAGGAGGGCTACCTCTGCCATTGGGTATGGTAACTATTGAAATTTGGAGAGAAATTGCACTGCCTCAGCAAAAGAAAACGATTGGGACTCAAGAAAAGTCAAGTCTATAAGAATGAAGTATACGCAGATAATGTTGAGCGACGTAATTAAAGGTCTTCAATTGTGAATCCAGATCAGGATAGCCTCGTGAGAATGGAATGTGAACACTACTGCATATAAACAAATTAGATTGATCTGTTTATGATCGCCGAGTATTTTTAAATAAATTTATAAAATTGACTTATTTTTTAAGCTACGACAAGTATTATGTATAAGAGTGTTTACATTATGTTTATTGTAATTGATACCTATCTTAGTTGACGTAAATTACTCTATGAGCTTATGAACAACTTGTCCCTCCTCTACCATAAGTTGCTTGTCGAAGTAGGATGAAGGGTCACTTTCAAGTCTCTTCCAGGAAGATATCAGCTTCATTTTTTCGTCAAGTTCAAAGACTCTTAATCTTCTAACGAATCCTCCGTAGCCTCCATAACCGCCCTCTCCGGAACCACCGCCAAAACAAAGCCAAACTTTATTCTCTTTAGCAGATGTCTTCGTCTCCGTATCAAGTAAACAGTAGTCATTAGCGTGATCGTGGCCACATGTTGCTACCTGAACACCCGCACGAGCAAACGCAGATCTCATACCGGTATTCTTCTTTGGCGCGGTCACACCCTCTCTTATCTCTCCCACCATAGGTTGATCAATTTTACGATATTCTGGCAAAGGAATGTGGAAAAAGGCCATGGATAAGCGACCGGGTTGCTTATTCAATCCTTGAGAGGATTCCTCAATCCACTTAATCTGGGACTCCTTGAAATAGTCATATCCAGGATCATTCTTTGGATCCAATGAATAGCTGTGACTGTCCAAGAAATGTAGAACAGCATCATCATTATTCTTAGAGTTACCAACTACTCGAAGCCGGTAGTTACCGAAGCCTTCAATAGCTGGATCACCAAGACTGGTCATTGAATAAGGTAAAGATGAAGCTAAATATATCATTTCTTTTCTTCCCAAGGTACTTTCATCATCATGATTGCCTAAAGTTATTGCATATGGGATGCCGCGCGAAATGAATGGCATGAGCACCTTAAACAAAGCAGTTTGTGGATCTGGAGCACCCTCTCCAAATATCTGGTCACCGGTTAAAGCAATAAGATCTGGCTGTTCTATATCTAGGACTTTGTTAAGAAATGAAAGAGTTCTAGGGTCTGCCTCACAACCATGGGCACTTTCCTCTGGAACAGGGTCTCTGCACTCACCCACACCAGTTGAAAAATGAATATCTGCAACTTGCAAAATTTTGAATTTGCCTGCCTTGTTAAAACGCAAAGTATTTATGGGCGGATTTTGAAGATGAGCGCCTGCTCTGCACGTCACCCGAGGTAGAGGATCCTTTGGCAGGCGAATGCCCATCAAGCTATTCTCCATCAATTTCCAGCCAATTCTAGGCTCAACGGCATCACTTCCGAAGAGAACATCAAGGCTCTCAATACTCTTATCTATTGCAGGTCCAAATTTAACCCACAAGCCGTTTCCTCGGCTATGCCAACCTATCGCTGCTATTTCCCTCAAGGATGGAATCTTTATGTGTTCTGTCAGCAAATCTTCATCGGCTACAAGATCAGCCCTCTTTGCTCCCTTTTTAGCACCTTGAACTTTAGCAGCTGCATTAGCTTTGTTAGCGGATAATAGGATTTGACGGGGAATACATCGTTTGTTTCCTTGAATTTTGCAATCTGAGTTTGAAGCGACCGCTAGATCAACCACCACCTTATCTCTATTGGCTTCATAGTATCTGGCAGTAATGCTTTTGTAGCTTATATACTTTTTGGAAAACCAACCAGAGCCTAATAAAAGGTCTTTTTTAATTGTAATCCACTTTCCCTCATCACCGACATTGCCGTAGAATCCCTCAGAAGCCTTAGGGGTAGCACAGGCCGGAGTTGCCCAATTACCAGGTCTGCATGTCTTGATGGCTATGTCTGCAATGTAAAATTCGGAGGGTGGTTGGAATATATCGGGAACAAAGTCTTCTTGTAAGTAATCATCAAGATGAATAAGTCTTCTGCGATTAGCGAGAAGAAGCAAGACCAGACCTACAACAAGAGCAGTTAGCGTGTAAGTTAGTGCTCGCAAAAACCTTCGATTAAGTAAGGTTGTTGCTTTCAGCGAAGCAACGTTCATGGTTGAAGATCGAGTTCAATGAAACTTGTTGATATGGAAGACCTACCAAACATAGCACACCGCGCATCTCGCGACTGGGGAACAACGGTATCAATGAAAACGAAAGTAATTGAATTATTTAACAAAGTACAAAATCACTTTTTGCTGTGCTCATAAATTCAAACTAAATTGCTTATGAACTTCTTACTTTAGTGAATTCGCATAGAAACTTGGCTTTCTGGCAATAGAGGTCACACTACCGATACAATGTATAATGCTCACAAACCTACTCTTTTTTCTACACTCCTGTTCGTATCATGAAAGCAATTAAGAAATCGATCAGAATCATATAAATTGATACCAATTTTTCGTGTGGATCATTAGGATGTTCATTTTGCCACTTGAAAAGATAAGTCTTGTTCTAAGCGACCAGCGACAGTCAAACTAGGGGAATTGCAAAATTACTTTCCTTCAGAAGAGCCAGCTTCCTTTGACTTTTCTTCAGCGGCCAGTGGTTCCAAAGGAGGAAAGTTTTCTAAATTTGGAATGGCTTTCTCAGTGCCACCGATCACAGCATAATGGGGCTTATTGATGCTACTGATAGGAAATTGCTTTCCTCCAATTTCAATGAGTGGTTCTTGTTTTTTGTCTTCAGCCATTGTGTCGTAACTTTTGAAAAAAAGAGATAAATACTTTAAAAAAAGAGTTGTATGTAAATTTGTGGAGTCAAGAGTTGCGATTGCTGATAATATATTGGAGACAGTGTGCAGGTTCTTTGCAACCATCTTATCGTCAAGTATAGAAGCACATTTTCAATTCAGTCGATTAAAAAAGTCAAATTAGCCCATTTTTCTAACTATTGGAAAACGACAGGAAATAATCATGTATTCGTGCTATCTTTTGGGCAAAACTTATCGCAATGTATTTGACACAATTGAAGTTGGTCAAGATTTGTGGCCGAGACATCTTCACCGAATATTTCCATAAGATCTGAAGAATTTGATTCTTCTCTATGAATCACATTAGACGTAATTTTTTAATTTATCTCCGAACATGGACTTATCGGCCATTCCAGACATCTTTGGGAAAGTAGTATGAGCATCATTCGAATTACGAATAATAAATTTACAAAATAGAATAGAAATAGTTTACTTTATGACTCCCACAATTTACAATTTTGACACATTAGTAAGCGCTGTGCTTCTCATATCATTACATCGCATTACATGGTTTTATGTGATTTCAACGACTGACTTTTCCAAAACCATCGCAGATTTCGGTATTATTAAACCCAAAAAATCAATTAAGCAAATTTAAATTAATATCAGCTGCATTAAATGTAAACACCGAACTGTTACGTAAGAAAAAATATGTCAATGTGTAATCAAGCTCGGTAGTATCGGAGAACTTATGTACAGTACCAATATTCTGGGGTTATCGGTATTACGAGCACTGAGATTATTAATCAGCTATTGATCTAACCAATATAAAAGAGACTTGGATGAAACGATTTATCACCTCAATCAACAAACAACCAGATCCAAACAACAACAATAACAACAACAACAACTAAATTAAAAATGTCTCTTCAAGGAAATGTCTACAAATTCGCTTCTGGCCTTACCATTCCAGCTGTCGCCTACGGTGCTGGTACCAAATGGTTCAAAATGGGAACAACCGACATTAGTGAGCCATTGATCGAGTCCTCGAAATATGCTCTTACTCATGGATTCAAGCATATTGATGGTGCTTTAGTGTACGGTACAGATGTCGAGGTAGGAAAGGCAATTTCGGCAGTCGACAGATCAACTATTTTCGTTACCAACAAATATTTTCCTTCCTTGCCTATTATGAAAACTCCTTACGGGAACCCAATTGTGTCTTTGCGTGAGCAATTGAAGGCTTTGCAAACTGACCACGTTGATTTGTACTTGCTCCACCACCCATTCATCGACAAGAACACTGACGGGTTTGATTTGGTTGAAGCTTGGAAGTTCATGGAACAAGCAGTAGAAGAAGGCTTGACAAAGTATATCGGAGTTTCAAACTTCGCTGTCGAAGACCTCAAGTTGATTTTGGACAACTCTCGCGTAAAGCCCGTGGTCAACCAAATTGAGTTCAACGCCTACTTACAAAACCAAACACCAGGCATTGTTAAATTTTGTCAGGAGAATGACATTTTGGTTCTGGGATACTCTCCGTTGGCACCACTTTTCCTGGCCGAAAAAGGTGAGTTGAACGATTATCTTGACGAATTGTCGAAAAAATACTCAAAATCGCCAGCTCAATTATTGTTGAGATGGGTTTTGCAGAATGGGGTTTTGCCTGTGACTACTTCTGGAAACGAGGAAAGAATCGTTCAATTCAACGACCTCTTCAACTTTGAGTTGACCTCAGAAGAGTTTTCCAAAATCACTGAAATTGGAAAGAGTCACCCAACTCTTAGAAAGTACTGGAAAGAGGAATACGGTAAATTCAACTAAAGTTGTTCAGACTTTGCGCTTGCTTTTAGCTTCAATTTTTGTCATGGGGCCATTGAACACCGCTATGTACCCATTTTAGATCTATAAAGTCAATATGAGAGTCTCTAGTCACCCCATATTTAAACATGTAGACGCAAAATTTAAACATGTAGGAATTTTACTAGTGAAGTCTTATCAGCTCAGAGTTTTAATTTGGTCAACAAGAGATATGATATTCATCTTTCCTCAACCAAAGGCATCGTGATAGGGCATTTGTTTGCCATCCCGTCCTTTTACTTAATTACTCATTATCTGGAATTTAAAGAAAAATCTTGCAAATGAAAGGCGATTTTCAATACTAAAATTTTCATTAAGTTTGGTTTGTTTTTTTCAAGTACGGCTAATAACTTCAAGACCCTTGTTCCTGCATCCAGTCGATCCGCGCAGTTAGTTTGGTGGCTAAATTGAAAACGGCCTACATTTAAAAATAGCGCCTTGACTTCAACAATTAACATATTTTTTTTACGAAACCCTACCATCCATCTATAATTTGTGCCTAGTCTTCTCAAAAATTTAATTGAGAGATCTAGCCCTTTGATATCATCTCTTATCGCGAGTTTCAACCTGGAAATCATCTTGCCCGTCTACTTAGCCAACTTCAACAATCACAAGAACCAATGAAAGAGCCATATCAAAGTTGGGATCCAGCCCAGGTGGCCCTTTATCTCCTGCCATTGGTGGAGAATGATATTGTCGATACGTTCATAGAAAACAACATAGATGGATCGCTTCTTCCATTCCTTACGACTGAGCACCTACTAGAGTTGGGGATTCTGCAATTAAGCCAGAGACTACGAGTGAAGCATGAAATCACGAAATTGATACAAGAACTGTACCGCGAAGACGTAGTGGGGAAGGCAAATGACCTCACTCGTTTAACGAATGTCAATATCGACTCCAACTATGTGTCTATTGAAGCACTCAACTTGTGCATCAAGTTGCTACATGACATGCCCCAACCAGCAACAACAAAGGAAGTTAAGAAGCTAGAAGAACACTTTAGAAAATTAAAGGCGGACCTCGGGCCTGTGGTACGACTCGCCAACGAAGCTAAACCGCTTCCCGTGCCTACACTAGATCCAGGTCCACAAAAGTCACTGCCAACACACAATACCAGTTTCCCCATATCATCAACTCCTATTCTGCCACAAGAATATGAAAGCGAATCTGGTGCAAGTACCTTGAACTTTCTGCAAGCTCCACTGTTAGTTCGGAGAGCTTCCACTAATGACCGTCAAGATCATTCGGAACATAGTCTGGCGCCGAAAGCACAAATTGCTCGCTCTAGAATTACTCATTCACAACCGGTTGCCAGTCCTTCTATCTCAAACAGATGGTCCACCGCTTCGATATTATCTACTGGTGTCGGAAAACTCACAGAGATGAAACACGCAACTGCTGCCAGGGTGGTTGCCAAACCCCGTGTCGCGGAAGCTTCTCCAATCGACTCAGATCCCGCTGGAAATAGTCCTAATGGCCTTCATACTGTGACCTTCAGACAAGCGCTTAAAAGTAAACCTTCAATGAATCTGATTAGCACAACACACACGACATCAGGCCACAAAGACATGCAGCCATTACAGACATTTAAAGCATCATCAGAGGATACAGGCTTGCGTCTCCTTCAAAATGCTATTCGTAAGAACAATATTCCAAGGGAAAATTGGTCCAAATACGCTCTTGTTATATGCTATGACGACAAAGAAAGAATTGTCAAACTTACTGAAAAGCCCGTCAGCATTTTCAAAGAACTACAAGAGCAGGGAAAGAACCCAACTATAATGCTACGTGAATTAGTCACAGACGATCCCGAAAGTGGAGGAGTCGTCGGCGAGGACATACCAGGTGGAATGTTTTAAATGGCTTTTCCATTCTTTCCATGGAGCAATATTAAACAATCAATAAATTCTACATTTCGTTTCCATTTGTTTGAGGGAGTCTTGTTGAATCAAATCCATTTAGTGTTTACACGATTTGCCATAGAACAGTTTTGAGTTTTGAGTTTTGAGTTTTAGCGACGAACATTGTAAAGCTTTATTTTTCCTTTCAAATAAAGATTGAAAGTTATTTTTGAACTGCAGTGATTATCAGTATTGTGACATACTGTGAACATGATTGTTTACACTTGGAATTTGCCGCCAACCTTTTAAAGGAAAAAAAATACACATTGTTTAATTAAATATTAGCATAAAATATCGAGCAGCTCTTTTATTTTATTTTTTGACTCAACCGCCTCATTATTTTCTTTTGGTATACCAAATCATCATATTTCGATAGGTTCTTAGCACCCGCAGGTTTGGGCTACCATCTTTCATGGCGCCCAAACTTATTAAAATTAAAAAGAAAAAAAATACAATTTCGCGTAAATTTACTAAACCTACCTCCAGAGAAACTATCATTTCATTCTACTTGATGCACAATAGTACCTATATTGTAACTCTTTAGGGCTCGAGCCCTAACAGATTACCTACATAGAGAGATGTTCGCGATCACCGTCTCTGAACTATTATATGGTTGTTTGAAAATCCTCACGTGACTATCTCTTCTAGCTTGTATGCCGTCGCGCGCCAGGCTGCCACACAGTCTAAAATTTTTCTTTATTTCGAACATCCCTTTGTCACCACCTTTAGAACGAATACACAATGCCTCCAAAATTCGACCCTACTGAAGTTAAGTTCCTTTACCTTAGAGCCGTTGGTGGTGAGATCGGTGCTTCTTCTGCTTTGGCACCAAAGATTGGTCCTCTTGGTTTGTCCCCAAAGAAGGTCGGTGAAGATATCGCTAAGGCCACCAAGGACTTCAAGGGTATCAAGGTTACCGTTCAGTTGAGAATCCAAAACAGACAAGCTACTGCTTCTGTTGTTCCATCTGCTTCCTCCCTTGTCATTACTGCCTTGAAGGAGCCACCAAGAGACCGTAAAAAGGAGAAGAACGTTAAGCACTCCGGTAACATCCCATTGGACCAAATCTTCGAGATTGCCAGACAAATGAGAGAGAAGTCCTTCGGTAAGACCTTGGCTTCTGTTACCAAGGAGATCTTGGGTACTGCTCAATCCGTCGGCTGCCGTGTTGACTACAAGAACCCTCACGACATCATTGAGGCCATCAATGCTGGTGAGATCGATGTTCCAGAGAACTAAACTTTTGTATACATAGGGCTTTAATATCGTGTTAAGAGTTTTGTTGTAGGGCTTTAGCCGCTTTTAGTTGGCTTGGACCAAATTTCTAATGCCATTGAGCTGCGTTCGTAGAACCCGCTTTGGCAAAAGCATAATGGGCATCGTGTCTTCTTATGAAGCTGTATAGTCAAAAATAAATTTACTTTCGGATGAAAATTTGTATTACAATATGGAAAATTTCTTTGGATGTCTTTGGGAAGCAAGAACGATTCTCGTCTCTAACTGTGCTCTTACATTTTAAAATTCTACTACTGGTTTTTCACTCTACCTCAGGTAATTCATTCCACTGCCCAAAAATTTACAATTGATACCAGACCAATTGAATATGAAAATCAGACAGAAAAAATTGAGACTTTTTAGTCTGTAAAAACCTGAAACCGTTCGCATTCTGTTATCGTTCGAATTGGGTATCTCGAAGACACACAGGTGAGTTGGACAACAAGACCGAAACGAAAAAACTTTGAATTAATTTGTTCTGAATAGCCAGAAAGGAAAAAATATGTTTCCACTCCAGCTTATACTTTGACATGCGGTAAGGGTATAAATCCAATCGGGTTTACCCCATACTTCCACGTGATAGCGATTCTTATCTCCAACTTAACACTCTTTATAAAGAATCCATGTCAGATTCAATAGGTATGTAGAGAGATTGAAGATGTTCATTATTCAGGCGACAAAAATCTATTGATAACAGAATGCGCCCATTAAGTGCGTTTTTTGAATCATTCAACATCTTCAATGTCTATGCAACCCCTCGATGTAAATGCTAACTATAGATCGTGTTTTCGTGAAAGCGATTACTACAATCCGGGCACTTTCGTCCCGTTCTAGCTATGGAATGTTGCCTCGCCCTCCGGCTGAGAATAGAGTTAAACTTTATGGTCTATACAAGCAAGCGACGGAGGGAAACGTCCAAGGTATCATGACCCGACCCGAGGGCCACACGATGGAGGATGAAGGAGCCAAAAAAAAATGGGATGCATGGAAACGAGAAGAAGGACTCTCTAAGACAGCCGCAAAGCGCCAATACATTCTTTATTTAATTAATACCATGAGGGTGTACGCCAGTGGCACAACGGAGGCCCAAGAGCTTCTTAGCGAGCTTGAGTACCTTTGGGATCAAATTAAAGATTTAACCTTTACCGATGACGATACGTATCTAATTAGGCTGCAGGGCGTAAATCACCCTTTCACCGATCGTTCTGTCGGAGCCCCGCTGGTACATTCTTACATGGAATCAGACCGATTTTCTGTGGGTACTCCATGGCCATTGCAGAGTACAGCTTCTGGAGCAGCTTCTCAACAATTTAAAAATAATTCCGAGCAAATTTATCTGCATTCACGTCGAAACACCCAACTTCTGCTTCATGATTCATCTCAATTTCCTAAACCAAGTCAAAAGAATGTCAGCCGGTCTGTTGCTCATCTTGGTAAAGAAAATAGTCTTGATGTCTCTACCTCTGCTTTGGATGATTTTCGCACGTGGCAGGGACAGATAAATCTGATCATTAATAAGCTTAGCCGAGACTTTGCTAATCGACAGACATCGAAGGACCAGCATTATCAAAGTGACAGTGATTCTGAATTAGACGCAGATTTACTGAAGAAATACAGCAAGAAAATTATCAGCATTATTCGGCTTTTAGGTCTGCATGCTTTGCATGTAGCTAAGAACATGTCTATCAGTGTCTTCGCCATCTTATTTATTGTTTGGTGCGTGAACAAGAACGTAGTTGTGAGACGAACTGTGGTCAAAAAGCAATTGGAAGGAAACAAAAGCCACAGAGAGCTTATTATTAATATGGTGATTAATACCGACGAAAACAAGTGGTTCGTACGGATCCTCGCATTCATCAACAGTGTGCTAGGTTTCGTTTAAATTGTCGTTGTACTATGAGAGTTCAACCGAATCTAGCATCATGATAACTGTGTCTAAGCAACAATCCAAATCGTAGCAAATAATGATTTGCTTCACGCCTCGACAATATCTGGCAATGACTTAACTAGAATTGAATGACAATTATTACTTAATATATGATTGTAACAAAATGTGTAGTCCATTATTCTTTAAACTCCAGATAATTAAGCAAATGCGTATTCGAATGAATAATAGTTTCTAACTTATAGTTGTTTTTTGATCGATTTTATTACGATCTCCGTTCGCTTTTGAACTTGTATTACCTACCCTCAATCAGATCTAAAGTAGAAATGTCTCTAAAAAATTTATGCCATTGAAATTTAAATCTTTAAAAAAAACACAATTAAAACCTTTGGTCATTTGTATACTTTACCACGCCCAATCTAGCTACTACTGGCACCTCATCTCTTCATCTCATCAGTACCTGCACCTTGAAATTTCAGGTCAACTCTTCTTTTCCCAATGGATATCCATAGATGTCGATTCGTCGACTATACGCCTCATATAATTACGGCACTTGCCTTCTCACATTCATGCGATGCTACGCAAGCCCCTCCAGCAGGTTTAAGACTCGCAGTAGGCCGTTCTAATGGCGACATTGAGATATGGAACCCCAGATTCAACTGGACACATGAATTAACGCTACCGGGAGCTCGTGGCCGTACCGTCGAAGGGCTTGTTTGGTCACATGCTGAAGGCGAGAATCCTAGACTCTTTTCGATCGGTGGCTCCACTTACATCACTGAATGGGACTTGAAGACAGGCCGTCCAAAGGCCAACCTTAACTGTAATGCGGGTGTCATTTGGTGCATTGATAGCAATAGCTCTGGCAGTCGATTGTCTGTTGGATGCGACGATGGTAGTGTTGTCATTGTCGATTTATCTGGTGGTCCAGGTGTGATGGAGTTCGAGTTCATTTGTCAAAAGCAAGACCTGAGAGTGTTGGGAGTTCGCTGGTACGACGAAGACACAGTCATTGGAGGCTGTGCTGACGGCAAGGTCCGTTGTTGGACCCTTAATGGAGATAACAAGGGCCGTATCACGGCATCCATGAAAGTTGACAGGCTGAAGACTGAGTCTACTTTAGTTTGGTCCATCACATGCTTACCAAACAAAGGCCAATTTGTTACTGGTGACTCGACAGGAGCTGTTAAGTTTTGGGATGCCAAAACTCACACTCTAGTACAAGGATTTACTACTCACGAGGCAGATGTCTTGTGTCTTGCAAAGGATTTTGCTGGCGAAAACGTGTTTTCTGCCGGAATTGATCGCAAAATTCACCACTACTCCTTTTTGGAAAACAAAAACAAAAAGAACTCTCGCTGGATTCATAACGATGGTAGACTTTTGCACCTGAACGATGTGCGCGCACTAGATTTGTTCGAGTGCAAGGCTTACAACTTTTTGGTATCTGGAGGTGTCGAGAGATCCCTTATTGTTCAATCGGCGGACAAGTTTCAGCAAGGTGCCTATAAAAAGATTCTTATGGATCAACAGGTGTCCAATATTGTTACATGTCCGGATTCTGATCTCGTCGCCATGTTCCAGGATCAAACTTTGAAGGTTTGGAGCATTGGCGAAGCCAAACAAAAGTTGGAAGCAAAGCTTACTTTGGCAGAGGATGATAATGTCACTAGCATAAGTTTAGGTGAATATTCTGATACTGTCACCTTTTTAGCTGTCTCGACTATAAACACCGTTAAAGTCTTTTCATTAACCAAAGCGAGCGATAAGTTAAAGGTTAAGAAACTCAGAGATGAATCTTTTGACTCCTTGGTTAGCGGAGCCAAAAAAGTTCTCATAGTCGAAGAGGCCAAACTCCTCATTCTTACTCCTGAGGATGATTTGTTCCTCTTCCAATTCGGGGAATCTACCATCGAATTAATAGATGAAATCGAGATGCTAGATAACGAGGGTAACGAGTTGAAGGGCGGCTACGAAAATTACAATTGTATTCGCTCTATTGCATTATCGAAAGACAATTCTAGGCTCGCGATTGCCAGATTCAACAATGCTGTTGAAGTGGTGACTCTTGATGGCAGCGAGGGTCCTTTCAGGTTAGCAACTCTTTCTAACTTTGTTCACCTAATGCAGTTTACAGGAAAGGATTCGCTAGTAATTCTTAGCGAAGAGAATAAGCTCTTAGAGTTTAACACTAGTCCAAATGAAAAATCACACCTTTTGACCCCTTGGTCTCAGAAGTATAGCGAGTTCCTTCCGCCGGCATTCATGAAGCTTGACCAAAAACCTCAGGGAATGTTTGTACAAGATACAAAAGTTTGGATATATGGAAGTCAATGGTTGTGCTTTTTTGACTTGTCCGTCAGCTTGGAAATCCCCAAAAATTATTTCAAGAATAGAAAGAGACAAAGGGATGGATTGAGTATCCAAGAATCTGATGCCGCTGGGGAGGGCCAAGAAGATGCTATTTTTGAGAAGGAACTTGCAGTAGCGCTGATGAACCGTATCCAACAAGGAGATGCCGATTTTACTGACAATGACAAGCAGAAGAAGGCCTTTTGGATGACCCAAAAATACAGACCTATCCTTAAGGTTGATCCATGGGGAGACAAAGATATTGTCGTTGTTGAGCGAGAAGTTTTCGCTTTACCAACCACTTCAGCATTTGAGGTTCCTCTGATGAAGATGTAGATAATAGAAACTGGTTCAGAGGTTATAATGAGATAGGGTATAAATTTAAAATGAAGAGAGTACATTGTCACGACTTTTCCGGCTACTTAAGTTAGAGATAATAGCACGAATATAAATCTATTGAAAAAGAAACGATAGTAACTAATGAAATTGACATTACTGTATTAAATTCTCAATCCCTCTCAAAAGGTTGAAATTGTAGAGCAGAGATTGTGAAAACATGTAACGTTATGCCCAGTTTTTGTTTTAAATAAATACCCCATAAACCATTTAACGGTACGAAGTCCCAAGTTCTTAAATTTATTGCTCGCTTTCCAATGGCTTTCTAGCGATGTACAACATCATTGGGGTGAATAATTTTTGCTTACCACCAGCGACTAAGTTGACAGCAGCATCCTCCAAAGCGCCAGTGACCTGCTTGGAGCCCTTAGGAGCAACGCCAAATCTCTCCATCAATCCGACCAACTCAGTGGTGAAAAATCTACCAATACGAGAGGTTCTGAAAACAGTGTAGTAGTCGGAAAGTGTCTGAATGTGTCTCCACTCACCAGCCAATGGGTAGTACCAAGGAATTTCATCATCGACATCGGCCAAGTCCTTTTCATACTCGATCTCGAAACCGACGTTCTTTAAAGCTTGCTCAGCAACTTCTCTCTTGTACATCTTTGGGATACCGTCACCAACTTCGATACCGTAAGCGATCTTACGGTGCTCCTCATTAGTTTCATCGTAAGCGTCAGTCATGACCCACTCGTAAACACCAAAAACTCCACCAGGCTTCAAAACTTTGTAAATCTCGCTGTAAACACCTTCCAAGACTGGAGCGTGAACGGTGGCCTCGATAGCGTAGACAGCATCGAAGGTCTCTTTCTCAAAGTCCATTTGCATGAAGTCACCCTTAACGAAAGACAACTTGTGGTCCAAGTGGTACTTTTGAGCATAGTGGTTAGCTCTCTCGATTTGGTAGTCGTTGTTGTTCAAACCGACAATGGTACAGTCGGTGAATCTGCAGATCTCTCTGGCTGGACCACCAACACCACATCCAACATCCAAGACCTTCATGTTCTCATTGATGTTCATTTTGTGGGCCAAGTAGTGCTCATGTCTAGCAGTGGCTTGTCTGAATGCTTCACCCTTGTAGTAACGGGAAAAGTGGAAAGAAGAGCCCCAACCGTATTCATAAAAGTCAGTGACCAAGTTGTAGTAATGACTAGTCAAGTTCGAGTAGTCGGCCAATCTCTTATCCTCATCCTTAGCAGTGACACCACCGTCCCAGTGCTTGAAGTAACCCTCAGTGGCAACATCGGAAGCATCACCGGACTTGGATAAAAGAGCTCCAAGACCCGACTTTTTGAAGGACTCACCATGCATAGCCTTAGCAAATTCACGGTCTTTCTTGTGGTCCTTTTGGGCCAATTTAACGGAAGATGGCATTATTGATTAATATAAAGAGAATTAAAGGTGTGGTTCTGGATAGTTGTTGAAACTGTCTGGTTCGATAAAAATTATCAGTTCGAAAAGTTTCTTTATAAACGCGCTCTCTCGTATGGTCGTATAATCAAAAAATTCAAGGATGTTCAGTTATAAGCAATAGACAGGACGCGTTGATATTATGTGCAGGACTTGCATTGGTACGACGAGATGCACATCGACTATACGGATGGTAATAAACGATTGGTACGAAGCACAATAGAGTGCTATTATTTTAAATGCAGAAACTGGATAAGAAAAGCGGATTAGGACACAGCGCATAACGTTGGATCACATTTCAGATGGGGAAAGCTTGATCAAGTTTGTACAGATATTATGCTTGTATTGGTGACAGATCGGCAAATTTGTGCGCAAATTGTATAGGGCGATGCTCTTGATCCAAAGTCGTGAAACAAAAACCCACAGGTGGCAGTTCTGTTTCAATTGATGACAATGATAAGAGCTTTTGAATTTTGAGTATGAAGAAGAAATCAGCTTGTTATTGCATGTAAAAATTGACCTATCAAGCTATGAACTTCTCAGATGTCAGTCTCATACTCAATAGCATCTTCTTCCTCAAGAAGCTTATCGATTTGCTCTAACTCGGAGTCAATTTGGTTTACACTTTTCTGCTTCTGATTGGAGTCTAGTTCCATTTCGTCTCCAGGTTTATCGGGTCGGAGGTTGTTCTCGACATCTTCAACAGTCATCGCAGCTTCAGTAGAATCTGGTACGGCTGGGGCTTCTTCAGTCTCGTTATCTGGACCAACAGAATGTACAATCGATGGAGCACGCGAAGACACTCTAGACGAGCCTGCTGAAAGCAGCTCCTCCTGCTTAATCTCTAGCGACTCTGCCTTCACAATGAGCTCATTTATAAACGAAGTAAACTTATCGAGGGTTTTTTCAGAATTCATGTCCAAGGAAAAGTTAGAATCTTCGCGGTGAGACTCTACGTATAAGCGGGTATCCTGAATAGCCACCATCAATCCTTTCAAAGCTTCAGAGCCGAGGTGCTCAGAAATGGAAAGCTTTGGGAATTGGGCAATAATCAATTTTTTAATACTCTTCGGCGAATCTTGCTCGATAACTTGAAGTAACTTCATGGCCTGCCAGAAATGAGAAGCACTTTTGTTAGCGTTAAGCTGAGTGACATTGATGACATTAGTAGGATCACACCAATAGATTAACTGTCGCAAAACAGACGAAGGGGATGGTAGATTTTCGTAGTTTTCGAATTCACTGTCAGTTCGAAACATCCGGTAGAAACAATCACAACTGACCGAGCTAAGTTTGATTTGATGTTTTGTATGACTGAAGCAATAAACTGGAATACAAAATGCAAGGACTTGCTTCAATTCCTGATTCTGTGAGTTGGCAGGATGGAAGTATGATAGAAGCAATGCTTGAAGGAGTTGCAGTTCTTGCAGCACGTCCTCTTCGCCATCATCAAGCTCTCCTTTACCAAAGTCGACGAGTAAATCTGCCAAGAATAGCTTACACAATCCTTCTGCAACAACTGCCTGGAGATGAGGCATCTCTGAATTCTTCAATAAACTGTAGAATAATCTTGCCAAGGAAAGAGAATCCACCGCGTCCTCTCCTTCAATATTTAAAATTCCAACACCATGAGTCGAGACAATATCAAAAATAATTTGCATGCACAAAGCCTTGAGATCTTCATCGTGTGCTTTTGAAGCGCTGATACCGAAAAACTTAAGGTTAGATGCACCAAGGCCCTCATCAATGAGGGAGAATAGGCCTAGTGTCTTATATCCTAGGTAACGAATCTTGCTATTTTTGTTGTTGACAAGAGCAGGACGAATAAGGGTATCTATCAAGGTGTCAAGTTGGTAACTGTTGCATTGAGTGTCTTCGGCAACCTCCAAGTAATGCTGCAAGACGGTCAAACATTGTATCAACAAGTTGTCAGGTGGTAAAACCGGAGCTATTTTTCTTCGCTTGTCCGGAGGGTTCTCCTCTGAATTATCTTCTTCGGCTCCATTTTCATCCCCTCGGATCTCCCCGTCTTCTTCCTCATTTGCATCACTACCTCCGAAAAGTGAAGCCGCCGACATGAAAGTTTCGTCGTTTTCCCCTAACGCTGAGTCTCTTATGTCAGTAATAATTTCTGTACAAAGCTGCGAGAAGTAATTTTCGTCAATGGAGGCCCTTCGAATTATTTTAACACATAGTGCAACATTAGTTTCGTTTAGATTATCATTTGTTAAGGCACTGGTGACAATTGGCATCAACCTTCTTGTTCCTGCCACATCAGCAAAATCACTACCTTTTATAATACTTAGTATCTGCTCAATAACGAACTCAAGGTCCTTCTTTTGGTCACCAAAAGGACGGTAACGTTCCTCCAAATCATTTGATGATTGTAAAAATTTTGTTCGTTCTGCTTCACGATGAATTTGGGCCTTTTCTGTATCTTTAAGCTGAACTTCTAAGTTCGTTAGCGTCGCCGTGTGCTCCAGAAGAACCAGCAGGTATTCATCATGTTCAGAAACTTTCTCGTTCAATTCTTCCATTAATGTAGCTTTTTTCTTTTCGAACGCAGAATTTCCCTTTTTGCTGTCAGTTCCTGCAGCAGAGTATGTCTTGATTTGCTTTTGCAACTTGTTTACACGAGTGGTCAAGTCTACACAATGTTCATTGAGTTCAGTTACATTTGATCGCTCCTTTTCCAACCTGCGTCTTAAATCTTTAAGATCTCCTTCACCGTTCTTGACCAATCTCTTTAGATTCTCGGCCTTGTTGTGGTAATCTAGATATTCGTCAACAAGCGCTGAGTTCAGGTTGAGCATTTTCTCTCGGAGCTTAAGATACTCTTGCACCACATGCGCCAATTTAGTAAGTTCTGGTATGTTTCTGTCAATGCATTCATGTAAATTGGACTTAGTACAGAAATCGAAATATGTTCGAATGAAGAACGCCTTCTCGACTGTAAGCTCTGACCAGTAATCTTCGGTAAAAGAAATGGCATTGATCTTTTCGGTTCGTGACTCGAATATTGTATGCATTGCTAAGGGCATTACTACACTATCAACAACATGGACATGTTCTAGAAATACCAAGATATCGTCGTTCACTTGGGGTAACCAGGTGTAAGTGAGAAGGCCCTCTGCGGAAAGACGAACGCTCGGATCCCGGTCATTAAGGCCCCATTTTAAGATATTTTCTTTGAGAGTAAGGTCTAGTTCAGTGAATGGAGGAAGCTCTTTTGAAATTCGAGAATACACGAGCCTACGATTTATATGATTCACATCACGAGCGCGCTCCATCAATTCGGGCAAAGAATGACGCGACTTCACGAGATTCAATAGAGCTGCTCTTCTCACTTCAGGAGACTCATCATGTTTTAAAGCATTTAAGAGAGATTTCGTGGTCAGACTTATTTGAGCTGGGTCACTATCTTCGAAGTATTGGAAGCGTGAGATGGCTACCAAGGCTTGTATACGGACAGAAGGTTCTCGATCATACAAACGACGACTAAGAGAATATTTAAGAGCTGTAAAGAGCTGCTCATCCATTTCTGTGATATGGCTTACAAGATACGCGAGCAATTGTACAATTCGGTAGCGAACATCCTTAAATTTTGACTCAATACCTCTTAATAGATGTCTCACCAAGTAATCAATAAATTCACAAGGTATACTTTCTTTCTCATGTTCAATATCGCTAATGTCGCTATCGCTTTCAGAAGTCTGCCTGAGATCTGGGCGCGTTGTAGGCTTCCCGGATTCTTGTTTAACCATGGTAGATACAAAAAGAGAGCAAAACTTGGCGATTCTGTCTCCACACTGCTCACCTTTTCTCAATTTTAAACATCTAGAGATTGTTTTCGTGAAATGAAAGTTAAACTGCTCTTCTTCTCCCGTTTGAATGGCACGAAGTTGTATTCTTCTTAGTAGTATGACATCCTTCTTGTGTCCCGATAAGGTGGTTTGGGCATCGTTAAATACCTGATTTATTGCATTAGCAATCGAGGAAAAGGTCTTAAATTTTGCGATTTCCTTAAGTGTGGGCATGTCAGTTGAATTCATAATGACAGTGGCACTTGTTGATGTATCAGATCAAAATATGGGGTATATAGGTGTAGTAACTATAGAGAGAGAAGGCAGATGGCCAGTATTCAAAAAGATTCGAAATAAACAGATTGTGGGAGGAAGAATAGATTTTTTTTTTAAAAAATGAATATTGGCTTTTAGAGCAAATTTGTTACTTGCAAGAAAATTACACCAGAAGTCTATTTGCATCACATTGGCGACTTTTTTGGTTTAAATACTAAGGGGATACGTCAAATTGTTACGATTTCTCCTGTCGTGTTCAAGTAAGATGAACTCAAACATTAAGAACATGTTTAGTAAAAGATATAGAAATTTAACAAAACGGCTTTAATTAATTAAAAAAAATGAGTGGTACGGGAATCGAACCCATGTCTGCTGCTTGGAAGGCAGCAATGCTAACCATTACACCAACCACCCATTATGCAAGAAATTGAAAATAATAACATATATATGTATTACTTTAAAAATTTAAAAAAGAACGAAGCGAACTGAAATATATTATATTTATACAATTGCCAAATTGTCCGAAAGCAGATCTATTAATCTAGAATCTAAGTGGTCAATTGGTTTCACAATTTGTTTGCATTCAAAATATATGTATTAATCATCTGTAAAAGAACTAAAGCATTTTTAGCTATATATCATGAATTAAATTGTATTGTTATTTTTTTTCTTTTAAAAGGCGAAAATTGTCCTCGTTGATTGTTTTCTTTCACGATATTCATGCTTCTGTCAATAACCTTCGTACAAGAATCGAGTCGACTCACAGTTCTTCACCAAATCAATGCAACTACTAGATGGTATGTAAGTGAAATCAATTAATGACTGAGTGATGACTAACATGCAGACGATAAATATGTCGACATCACAGCTGACTTTCTTACAGCTGTCGGCCACATGCCTCGTGGAAAAGTCGAGGCTTCCCCATATTTCGACATGTTAGAGGGGACAAGAGCGCTAGAGATCGGAAACAAGAGTCTAGATACCGGTTTGATAGAGTTACTGACCGATGAAATTAATTTCGAATGCAGCCAAGGTCGTCCATTGCTCGAAGTTGCGGCGATTATGAACAGTATGATAAGGTCCTTGGTCCCATGGCTAGATGGACTGTCGCTCCTGGTCACAGTTCTTAGCTCTAGATATATGTACGACTTACTTACCAATTTCAAACGCAACTATAAAGTCGAAGAGGCCGATTTTATCAACAGAAGATTACACCCTGAAGGTCTATCTTTACCAGATACTGAAGAGTCTGCCTATGTCAATATTGTCCTACGAGGCTTTGTGATCACATTAGCTAAATCCCTTTCTGTTTTTTTGAAAATTGCGCTTGATGTTCTTTATGAGGAAGAAGATATGACAACTCGTAGCATGGACCTCTCTTACTTCTGTACCACTCCATATGAGTTTATATACCCTGTCCTTGAAGAGGCCATCAAGTACCTTGAAATGAGACCAAACGCACCATCTCAAAATGCCTGCTTAATTCACCTTGAGCTTGTTAAACGCATGCTCAAAATCTCATTTTCTATGAATGACTCGGTTGAGTTGTTCAAGTCAAACCCCCCTGCGAACGTCAATTATCTTCAAGAAGCAGTGAAATTTCTTTCCGATTTGAAAAAGGAGACTTTCGTTGAGATTTCAGATCTGCTGGTGTCTCGATTTGTCCAAGTCGATTGTAATAATCGTCACATTCCCTCTCCCAACATTTTTGTTACTCAAGAAGAAGCTTCAAATAGGCTCATAACCATTTTCCAAGCCATTGAAAAAATTTTGCACACCTTCAGTAAATTTAAAAACAGTTCTCAATTACTTACCTACCTAGAATATAATGTGGGAGCAAAAATGTCTCGCAATTCAAGCGCCGTTGTACGTGGATTCTTTCAATTATACTTCATTCGCGACGATAAATCGATAGCTGGTCTGGAAGAGACTGTTAGTAACTTTGGAATTCGGTGTATGGAGTCAATTTGCCTCGTTGCCAACTCAGTAATGAGTCCGGAAAAGTGGAATTTGGAAAGCACATCAGACCCAGAGCTGGTCAAGAATGAGTGCCTACAAAAGATATCGCATCTATTAGACGACTTTGATGCAGCATTCTACCAAAAGTTGAATGTGTTTGGTAATAATAGATGTCGCCAAAGACAACTTCTTACCCGAAACCTCGTTACATGGGACTCTTTGCAATTTAATTCCGAAAACACCGAAGTTCATTTATTTCGCTACGGAATTGGCGATAGAATATCGCAACAAGGTAGTGTTGATCAACCTGCACTTTCTATAAGCTCGTACATTTACTATGTGAAATTATCTATGATGATAGAAGTTGTTTTAAGCGGATTTGAACACGAATTATATCGTGCCTCCGAAGCCCATATCATGTATTGGTACGCAGGAGAGCTATACGCTCACGTTCACCAACATTTGTCTGGTCGTTTGAGGGACATTAATGTTTTCAAACTTGCATGGATTCATAATATTCCGAAGAGAGTCAAAAAGGCAAAAGGTGCCAAAAAAGACGCGTTACGGGTGCAGCATCAACAGCTAGTCGCAGAGGCAGTTCCAATCTTGCAAGAAAATATAGCACTTATTGAAGCGCATCTCACCCCATTATCGATGTTGCATTATTATTTATGTCGTGGTGTATCTATGGCTATTCAGGTTTTGCAATGTCTTCTGGAACCTTTAAACGCAGCTTCTCAGTTGGAGAGTGATGAAAAGATGTATCGATTGAGAATGAAGCCATTTTCTTCCATCGGAACTCCCGAATTGCCCACCTATGCTCGATTCAGGGAGGCAAATAACATTGGTTTGACTTTGAATGATTTGGAGGGACAAGCAAGAACTTTAACAATGTTGAATATTGCCAAAAATATTGAAAACGAGCTCGAATCGGTTAAAAAATCATCTGCTGATGTGATGGAGAATTTCAAGAATAACGAGATGTTGAGAGAGAGATTGCATTTTGAAGATAATGAGTATATGAAAACCTGGTACAGCGGAGTAGTTAACACTTGTGACTCATACATACAACAACTCCGAGGACTTCATAATTTCGATATGCTGAGAAGGTTCAAGTTGCGCTCGAAAAAAGGCAGCGACTTCTATTTTCCTATTTATTATCTAGAAGTTAGTGGCACGTCATAGAATTTTTATATAAAGCGCAAGCCCAATAAACAATAATATATGATCGACTAATGACGATTATTTCTGACATTCCATGCCTTGGTTTTCAACCGGCTATGATTATATTTGTGAATCTTTCCATAATAACTGAAATTTTCAATTTGGCTCTTTCTTCGGAGTGCAGTTGTCTCGGGCTTAAGCTATACGTAACTTCGGCCGATACGGCTGCGACGTCCCGAGAAGTTCATTCGGAACGGCCCGAAGAATTTGCTCAAAACGCTTCAAAAAGCAAAAAGAAAATTATCCAGATGAATCTATGATTGGGCAGATCCTTACAACTTTCCCCAAACTCAAATGTTTGTTGGCTCCGAGTTTGTTTTTGCAGCCATTTTTCTTGCCCAGGCAATATACGGACCAACCTGCATTGTAGCCAAAATGCATTGGCGAATTTGTCAGCAGCATAAATGAGCGATCAAAGGCAGCAGCCATACATCAATTACGACCCAATTCAACGAGCCACCATCCAATCATATTGAGACATGATGATCAATTTTAATTTCTTTTCTTTTGCTCCTTATCAGATGGTTTCTTATTACAAGAGTCATTGTACCCATCGTTAGAGTGCATGTGTTATGCACAGTACAATCGGAGCCCTATAATTAACCAAACAGACAATCAAACATCGAATATCAGCCTGAATGACAACAGGAAAAAAATACAAGAATTCACGAGTCAGTGCAGGATTGCATACGGCTAGTTGAAAGAAAAGAGATCTACTAGGAGCTTCTAGTAGAGAGCACTGTCAGATGCCATTAGGTTAAGGGGTCAGGGAGAGCACCCTAAGTAAAGATATCTGGAGATTGTCGAGTCTACTCCGAGATCGGGAACGTGTACGAGATAACGTTCGTGACCCACAAGGATCTCGAATCCACTCTCTTATGCTTGATTTTTAAAAGAGTCATACGCCACCCAATATTCGGGGTTTGAGCATCTTTCAGTGTGTGATTGTTGAGGAAGGTCCACGCATGTATAAGAGCCACAGGGGACTCAAACACAATGCAATTTAAGACGGAAAGCTTGGCGCTATCAAGTGGGATTGAATTGAGATTCAATGTAACTCAATTAAATCAAGTTTTGTCATGATCGTTTCCATTGTTTTTGCTTATTGACATACTGACCTAGACCAGTTTCGAGTAGAAGTATTGCCTTGCGGCTTCGGGAAGCGGCTTTGCATTATACCTAAAATGATACCATTTCCGTCTTCTGGACCGGATGCGCAACCAGGGCTGCTAACCAGGCCTGAGTCAGTGGTATGCGCGCGCACTGCATGCAGGATGTGGGGTGCCATATATATTCCGAACCGTATTCTACATGAAATGCCATCAGTTACTTTTCTTTCTAAATTCTTTAAAAACATTAACTATAGAATCTGCAAGAAAAAGGAACCGTCAAATTTTATTGAATTCAACTCTTTATATCATCATTCCAACTCCAGTTTCATCAACCACCCTTGTATCGCAAAAAAGGGCCACAGTTCATCTCACCCGAAGACCTATTTGTAATCAATCCTCAGCCTCTTATAACACCTCTACCGCATAGTTAATAAACACTACTAAAATGCCTGAAACCAAAAGAAACATCAGCCAAGTTGCTGCTGATACCTTGGATCATGACGATAAAAAGGCAAATACATCGAAGGTGGGCCGTAAGCCCATTGACACGGAACCCAAGTCTCGCCGTACCGCTCAGAATAGAGCTGCGCAACGTGCTTACAGAGAAAGAAAAGAACGTAAGATGAAAGATTTAGAAGACAAAGTTGCTTCGTTGGAAGATGACAAAATGAAGGCTTTGTCTGAACAGGATATTCTAAAGGCTCAGATTGACTTGTTGAAGCGAGAACTTAGCAGAGTAACTGGTCAAGCTAACGTTGCAGTTCCACAGTCTAATTTCTCCATCTCCTCTAGTCAAAAGTCTTCTCCATTCAGTCCCACTGGCAAGAACAGTCTGTGGTCGTGGAATTCTACCACAAGTGGCTCCAATTTGCTACTGCAATCGCAGAGCTCTCAACAACTACCTGACCTTGTCAGCGCCTCATCCTCCTCAACTTCACCACTAAATGATAACGTTAATGAAACTCCAAACCTGTCTTCGCTTGACAGAACCTCAAATCTTGACACTATCTCTTCAAACCTAAATATGATATCAACGTTTGATGAGTCGGTGAACCCATTCTGTGCCAAGCTCAGTGAAGCCTGCGGGGGTGCTGGAAAGCCCGAACCAAAAGTTAGACGTTGGGGAAATCCGGTTCCCCCATATGTTGACTCCACAGATGCTCTCTTCGCACTGCCAAATTCTGAATCGCCATTTCAATCTCTCTTTTCACCTAATGAGAACTTGGCCGACCCATTCTTTACAGAGGGTAATCCTGCTTCAAAACTTAATTTTCCCGAACTCAACGAACCAAGCCAGAACGATCCTTTAGCATTCTTAAACGATGCTGGTTTCGATGTTTCCTTAGCTTTTGGAAACTCTATTAATGATGTCGTTGAAAAGGGTGGAGCAGAGGTGACCGATGACAAACTCTCGTCATTAGTTACTGAAGAGTCATTATTCGATTCATTGAATCAACCTTCTAATGAATTTGACTTCAACGAGTATATTAAGGATACTACTTCGTCGGTAGTCACTTCGAGATCCAATTCGGAGGCTGGCGGCCGTAACACAGTTTCATCAATGTCTAGTTTTAATAATAGCCCTACAATCTTTGAAGAGAGTGATTTGCTGAATTTCGGAGAGGTGATACCAGCTGGAGCAAAAACAATGAAATGCTCTGAGATTTGGGATCGTATTACTACTCACCCCAGATACACCGAAATTGACATTGACGGATTGTGTAAAGAGCTTCAAACAAAGGCCAAATGTTCTGAGAAGGGAGTCGTCATAAATGTTAATGATGTCACCAATATTATAGAGCGCTCAGCCATAAAAAAGGAGGAAGCGGCCTGGACCAAACGAAGCGAATTGTCCTAAAAATACTTGTATGACTAAATACCCTTGTTTTTACTTTTTATGAACATGTTTTTTTTTTTCAAGATTGAGTCGTTAAGTGTAGTTTATGGTACTTCGATTCTTGTAACCGTAAATGTATTAACTCTTACTGTAAGAGGACAAACCCTGTATTTGAAAGAGTTAAAGAAGTTAGAGTTACTTTCTTGACTAAGTCTGGCATCGTTATTATCTCGACTTGACATTCACTTCTTTGTTGAGCCATTTGAATTGATTGAAAAGAAAATAAAGGACAAGATAAAAACCAGAAGATTTTTTTTTTCATGGCTAAATTCTTAAAAATAAATTATGCCAAATTGAAAGTTAAATGATATATTCTAATATCTTTCAAGATTACTAAAGGTGGGACTGCGCACTGTCTTGCACGCAGCCAATCACTTATAGTTTTTTCGACCACACTAAGCTAACCAAGGTCTTTCACAACCATGTCGACATCCATTTTACGTACCTTGAAGAATATATATGCTTCAGGTCTCAGAAGATCTGCCTGGCAAATCCAGGTCCACAACGATACCAAAAGAGGTTGGTTAGTGGGCACTGATGACTGGGGTAACAAGTACTACGAGACTGATGTTCCAGAGGAGATTCATTTGAGAACAAGATGGGTTGAATACGCTGACTGGGGCGTAGACATCTCTAAAGTAGAGCCAGGTTGGCATTACTGGTTGGGTTACGGTACCAACACTCCTCCTAACAAGTTGCCAGAAAGCGAGAAGGCTGTGAGAGCATACCCATTGCCCAAGCACAAGATGAACTTGACAGCCACCCGTGGTGCTTATGTTCCTTACAACACTGCCAAGCCCAAGTGTTCGTCGTGGGAGCCTGTTGTTTCGGAGAGGGTTTGATTGCATTGTATATTATTGACTAAATGAGACATATTCTAAAATATTTGTGGTAGGTGAGTTCTACGGGAACTCAAATTAGAAGACTTCGATGTTTTTTACTTCTTTTCTCATATTCTTTTGCAAAACGACGAACATCTCTGTATTATTATTAGGTGTTTCTTTATCTTCAAGAATAGTGGAGACTTCCACTTTGAACGTAGAAAATCAATGATTATGGTTGCTTTAGAAACACAAATATCTTAAAGAATTGTCGAGAATAATTGATCTGTTCTTTTCAGGCTTCGGACGTTTAATTGAATGGTGTTGTAGGAGGTTCTAATCCAAAATGATAGCGAGTTGTTGTCAATGACAGAAGTCAATTTCTTTCTTCTTCAATCTCTGGTTGTTGAGATTTACAAACGAAATTATTTCCTTCGCTCAACGTTTTTGTATTGGTTAAGGTACAAAGACACTTCTTATCCTTTGTCTAAGTGATTTTTAGTTTCATCAAAAAATGCTGAATCAAATTTGAAGGAAGCAAATAATTTTATTATGTTCAAATTTGTTATAGAAGCGATGAAAATCAATTTCTTGATACCTTTTCGAAGTCGTTTAATAAATTTGCAGCCAAAGTCATCCCATCTGGTGCGACTTTCAAACCTTAGAACATCATACGATTAATCTCCCATCCATAAAATGTCCACTGAAGGTAAATTGCCAGCTTTAGCTTCAGACGCTGTTTTGAAGAAGTCTGTTGAAGTTCCCGAGGACTTCGTGGAGGTTAAAGGTGTGGACTACACTTCCGATGCAGCCTACAATCTGACTGCCAAAGACTTGATCCAGTCTATGAAGACCATGGGATTTCAAGCCTCATCGGTTGCAACTGCTTGCGACATTATCAATGAGATGGATTCGTGGCGTGGTAAGCATATCGATGAATTGCCTGAGCATGAACGTACTGGTCTGTTTGACGATGAGGGAGTGCAAAAGGCCACCATATTCATGGGTTTCACATCGAATTTAATTTCATCGGGTTTGAGAGACACTCTTAGATATTTGGTTCAACACAAGAAAGTCAGTGCAATTGTTGCCACTGCTGGAGGTATAGAAGAGGACTTAATCAAATGCTTAGCACCAACTTACCTAGGTGACTTCACTCTTCCAGGGAAGAGCTTAAGGGACCAAGGTCTTAATAGAATCGGAAATTTGCTAGTACCCAATGATAATTACTGTAAATTTGAAGAATGGATTGTTCCAATCTTGGATCAAATTTTGGAAGAACAGGACCAGGCTGTTGAGAAGCTCGGAAAGGAAGCCCTTAATGCTGACTCGGATGCAGTGTGGACTCCCTCCAGACTCATTGACCGATTTGGAAAAGAAATTAACGACGAACTGTCTGTCCTCTACTGGGCACACAAAAACAAGATTCCTGTGTTTTGCCCTGCTCTCACAGATGGTTCAATAGGTGACATGCTTTTCTTCCACACATTTAAAGCCTCTCCACGTAGATTTTGTCTTGACATCGTTAGTGACATTCGCCGCATTAATTCCATGTCTATGGAGGCTTCTAAGGCTGGTATGATTATCTTGGGAGGTGGTCTAATCAAGCATCATATTTGTAATGCTTGTCTTATGAGGAATGGTGCAGACTGGGCGGTCTTTATTAACACTGGTCAAGAGTTTGACGGTTCTGACGCCGGTGCCAGACCAGATGAAGCCATTTCCTGGGGTAAAATTAAGGCAGAAGCAAAGAGTGTTAAGGTTTATGCTGATGTTACCACTGTATGGCCCTTGATAGTAGCTGCAACTTTTGCAGCCACCAAGCCTCGCAAGTAATGAACAAGTATTCGAAACTACATATATAGATAATTACAAATCTCGTGATTTGTACGTATAGAAGTCATTTTATCATTTAATATTTGTATTTATTTAGTAGAATCTAATTCTTCACTGTTCAATCCGATTATCACAGAGACATACTTCACTTCTTTGACTTACCACGCAAGACTTGTTCGAGAAAACACTTGCAAAATGCAGTTTGTCAATAAAACTTCACTAATTCTCTTCATTGAATTTTACTATCGAGGGACTCAATTCCGAACTTCAATTCATTGTCGTTTTTGTTCAAATGCTGGTTCAAAGCCGCAGTATGGTGTGGCGCGATAAGATAAAGTCCGCCATTATGATTCACCTCACACGGCCCTATTAAGTCGAAAGCCAGATCGCTCAATAAAATAAAACGCCACCCTTTTCTGCTCTCATTCACTCTTCCGCCAAAATTGATACCAAAATGTCCATGAACGACGTAATCGCCGCTGCAATGGCTAAGGCTCTTAAGGAGCTTAACCTTGACGCTGATAAGCCAGCTTTATGGTCCAAAATTGACCAATGCCTCAAAGAAGAAGAACCCGTTTTGAAGGAATACAGCGACAAATATTATGAAAAGCATGCTGATTCTTACATTGATTTCACTTATAACAATCCAACGATTTTTCACGTTGTAGATTACTTTTCAAAGAAGTTGGAGAAGGCCGGCTTCAAATACGTTGCTGAAAAGGACTCATGGTCCTCCCTTTCTCCTGGTAAGTATTACACCCATAGAAGTGGCTCTTGTTTAGCTGCTTTTATTGTAGGTCCTGATTGGAAACCTTCGAAGGGTGTCGGAGTAATTGGTTCGCATGTTGACTCGTTGACTGTAACCTTGAAACCATCGTCTGTGAAATCAAACGTAGATGGCTATGAACTTCTCGGTGTTGCTCCATATTCAGGTGGCTTGAGTCCTCTTTGGTGGGATAGAGACTTAGGAATCGGAGGACGTCTTCTCGTAAAGGATCGTGAAACAGGCAATGTCAAAAAGGTCTTAGCAAACTCAACCCCTCATCCTGTTGCAAAGATTCCAAGCTTGGCTCCCCACTTTGGCGAACCCTCTCTTGGGCCTTTCAACAAAGAAACGCAAGCTGTGCCTGTCATCGGGTTCTCTGGTGACAGTGAGGAGCCACATCCAACAGAGGCAGAGAAGAAAGCCCCACTTTACGGAAGACATCCTCTCAAATTGCTTCGTTATGTAGCATCCTTAGCTGGAGTTCAAGTAGAAGACATTCTAGAGTGGGACCTTCAATTGTTTGATGTCCAAAAAGGATCAAGAGGAGGCTTAGAAAATGAATTCGTTTTTGCTCCCCGTGTTGACGATCGCGTATGTTCGTATGCAGCAATTTCCTCTTTAATTGAGTCCGATGCTGCTGGAAAAGTTGCCTCTGATGCATTCTCTATTGTTGGATTGTTCGACAACGAAGAGATTGGGTCTGCAACCCGCCAGAGTATTAAGGGTCAATTAATTGAGTCAGTTGTAGCTCGTATTGTCGGATCTAAGTATTTTAATCCTGAAGCAATTGATATTGCTGAAAAGTTGAAGATCGTCTACGCTAACACAATCATTTTGTCCGCTGACGTCAATCACTTGGTCAACCCAAATTTTACAAACGTCTACTTAGAGCATCACAAGCCTGTTCCTAATAAGGGAATTACTATTGCCTTGGATCCAAATGGTAACATGGCCACTGACTCTGTCGGCTTAGCTTTAGTCGAGGAGTTGGCTCGTACAAACGACGATAAGCTCCAATACTTCCAGATAAGAAACGACAGTCGTTCCGGTGGTACCATTGGCCCCTCAATTTCTCTTCAAACTGGTGCAAGAACCATTGACTTGGGAATACCTCAATTATCTATGCATTCGATCAGAGCAACATTAGGTGCCAAGGATATTGGGTTAGGTATTAAGTTCTTTAATGGCTTTTTCGCCAATTGGAGAAAGGCATACGACAATTATGGTGATTTGTAGACCCAAAAGTTTATAGTAAATTGATTTCTTTCTGTGATTGTCACTGAGGCATAGTTGTTGTAGATTATTTTCGGCAAAGCACCAAGGTAATGCTTTAGTCGATCATACATCCACATAAAAGCTAGTACATGGCGTAATTTCAATCTTTATTGGTTTTTCAAGATTAGCACTATTCCTTTCAGTCTGATTTTTTACTTTTTGATGACTTATTTGAAGGCATGGATTGTTTTTTTCTTGCTTTTGCTTACTCGGCTAAATCGTCTGACAGATGTACCAAGACATTATCATTGTAGATCGCCAAGACAACGCCCCTCGGGTACAACCGTCTATATTTATCGGGCGCACCAGAGAATGGGGTTTATCAGACTCAACTTTTAAAATTACGATATTGCCAATATTGGGACGCCTTCGAGAATCTTACTCTCAAATCCAGGGAGGGAATGCTTGTAAAAGCATAGCCACAACGAAACACACAAAAACAAATTGCCGGTCTACGAAAATAAAAGAAATAAAAGTTAGCGCAAAAATATTCATCACCCGAACGGAAATTCCTCATATAAAATTGGTTCACCGCTTGCAATTGCAGCCATAACGGTCAGTACCTGTATATAAGAGAGTCGTGGAGTCATTACATGAAACATTAAAACATTATAGAGATACCATATTCCAGACGTTATCTAAATGAGTATGTATTTGGAGTAAGACAATCCTAGGTCTTCAAACCAATGTATCATGGCCTATGTGATATTTGTTGTATCAATTGCTAACAAATAGCTCCCCCCAAGAAGATGTCCTTGCAGGACTTTATCTCTGACGAGAGTATGTATTTACAATTTCAAGATAATCTTTCTAGAATACTGACTGTTAGCATACGGTGGCTCATGGGCCGATGATGAAATTGATTTAGCATCCATTTCGGTTCCAATTGAAAAGAATCGCTCGTACAATCACTCGGGAGGATATGGTTCAAATGGCTTTAACAGCTCTCACAGAGCTCAATCATCATTTTTAGACAATGGGCCCCCATACATTGTAAAGATCATAAACATACCAGTACATAGTGACCTTGGCTTCCTTGATGATTTATTCAAAAGCAGATTTACAAAATATGTAAAAGGAAGAATCGTAATCGACCCTAGCACCGACCCTCTACGAACGGGAACGATTAAGAAAATTGCCTTTGTAGAGCTCAACTCGTTTTCTGATCAATCGAGGGTTCTTAAATGGCAAGATTTGGTGTATCGTGGAACCAGACGCATGAATATAGAGCTTGCAGATTTCAACGATTTCCAGAATTGCATGTCCTTTAATAAAAATAACGAGCAAGAGCTTGAAGATGTCGAAAGAAACACTACTTTTGATAGGCACGAGCGTTTTGATAACTTCCCCCCGAGGCATAAACCTGACGGCCGGACAGGTGGTGGTATGCCTCTTGATTCAATTCCAACACCAACTCCGCGCTATCAATTACATACCAGACGCTTGTCACAAGAAACTCAACCAAAATTGGTTCCACCTCCAGTGCGTAAGGCTGCTCCTCATCCAAAACCAAATCCATTCGGACAGGCAAAACCTGTTGACATTGTTGCTCATCAGCTCGAAAATGAGAAAAAGATGATTGTTATTAATAACACAACAATTAAAACAGTCGGATCAGCTCCAGAGATGACCCATCTGGAGAAATTGCCCATTAAGAATACCATGGAAAGTAAGAGTGCAGAGGCGGCAAAACCAGTCGACGAAGTCTTCTTATCCTCAAACAAATCTGGAGTCACGAAGAAATTCACCGCAGCACCAATGCCCCAGTCTATCTATAGTCAAAATCAAAGTCTAGCACACCTTCTCAGCAACCCTGGAACTGGGTCAGGGACGACAACGGGCTCCCAAAAGGGTAGAAGTCCACCTCAAATTGCAATGAAGACAACTATTTTGAAAAAGAAACACCCGGATCCCGTTTCATCTACTGACGAAGTTGTGGATCCTCAAGCATCTCAGCCAACTGCAGAGGATGCGACACCAAGAAAGCAAAGTTCGGAAGATCTTTTCATAAACAAGGGACAAACTGCTGCAGTGTCACCTGAATCAGTCTCGAAGGTCCCTGTAAGAATTTTGAATGAAGGTGTTGTTGATCAACATAAGAATATTTCACCAGGAATTCCCAAACATCACGACAAGTATGATGGAAAAAGTAAGCATAGAGATAGAAGACAACTGAATGGTGATCCTAAGACATCGCACTCCGCTAATTTGCGCAAGAATGATTTTAAATCAGAAGAGAATCAAAAACGCCAACTGAATGAAAACTTCGATAAGGGACTGGGAGATAACTCTCAACTTAGCAAACCAAGGAGAAGACAATCCGGGGCTGGCCCTGAAGACTCAAATAGTGGTATGCACTCAAAGTCGAGAAAGTCATCATTCAAGGGAGCAGACAGGCCCAGAAGAGCTTCGATTGCAGATGAACGGAAAAACTCCGCAGTTAAACATTTAGACGTACTGCAATCCAAAATTTCGAAACCAATTGATAAAAAACCCGGCAACGATAGCGAGAAGTTGGTCAACGTATCACCAGCCAATGCTGAAGACAATACCAAACTTGAAGATAAACCAAAGCCTGATCAACATGGCTTCCCATCAAGGAGGATAGCTTCACAACCAAAAGCCAAAACTGACTCTTCTTCCTCTAAAGAAAAAGCCGATGGAAAGTCGAAGACCCAGAAGGCTGAACAGGCAATTACCAAGAGTCAAGCTTTAGCAAAGCCTGTTAACTCAGACGACATCAGAGGAGAGCAAGATGCCGATCAGCTCGCGCGCACTGAAAGTGCTAGGGGAAGAGGAAGAGGTCGCGGAAGAGGCAGACGTAACTCCACTGGAAGGGGCGGTCGGAGAGGTAGAGGCGGCCACCCAAGAAGTGTTATGGTGGGACATGAAGATTCACAAACGAGCAAATCCGACGTGGCAATGCCTGCTAAGTCGAATGAGTAGCGAATGAAAGACATTATATTCTACTGATAATATTTTAAAACTAGTAATTAAAGTAAGTATAGAAGTAAATACTTTCTTAGAATTGAAGATTTCACAAAATACCACTGTCTCGCAAGGAATTTTCCAAAATTGTTTCCTTGAGGGCGGCAAATACCAACTCGATGTTCGAGGTGTCCGTGGCTTGTGTGACATGTGGGTAAATGTTCAAGCCAGATCTGTTGACCTTCATAAACCTCCAAAGAATATATTTTACAGCCTTGTTGATATTATCCCCTCCATTGTAATCTGGAAAATGGTCCTCCAAGGGTGAATAAGGTAGTTTGTTTGCAAAAATATCGATCTTATTTAAGAACAACACGACAGAGGTTCTGGCAAACCATCTAGAGTTGACAACAGAATCGAATAATGTTAAAGATTCTTCCAATCTATTTTGCGAACTTTCTTCTAGTAATACCTGATCGTACTCAGATAAAGCGACACAGAAAATAATCAATTGCACATTATCAAAGCAATGGATCCACTTTTTGCGCTCAGATCTCTGGCCACCAACGTCAAACATATGCACATTCGTGCCACTCATCAGGAAACGAAAGTCATAAATACCTGATGTCTTTTTTCTTGTTCTCAAGATATCTGCCGGCGTAGGCATGTATTGTGGGTCGGCGATTCGTTTGATCTCAGAACAAAAATAATGGGTTGAATCTATAAGGTAGAATTTACCTTGATTGTGCTTGATGAAATTGGTAACCTCTGGATAACCATAAATTTTTTCAATTAGGGCGGCAATTTCAGGACTGAATGGCTCGTCGGTATTGATGGAATGTTCATAGTCCAATATCATCTTCAATTCGTCGTAATTGAGGATTTGCTTTCTAGAACCCACCTCGGATTCTTCCACCGTGGGGGCAGTGTCTTGTGGGGCAATTAAGTCAGGGGCAAGGTCAATTATTGAATTGATGATGTTTTTCACGCAATCCAAAACATTCTTGTAAACAAACGGTCTATAGTCGTAAGCTTCGGCCTCAGAGAATCCATTTTTGTGTAAGATTTTCATTTGTTTTACGATAGTGGATTTTCCACTCTCTCCTGAGCCGAGTAATAGAATTTTGACATCTTTTTCATTGGTTTGAACTAAGTCTGTTGACAGCCCGATGGAAGTTGCAGCCTGGTTTGGAGATTCCAGCTCCTTCGCAAGAGAGCCACCATTTTGTGACATTGGAGCATCTGCTTGTAGTTTCGCTCGCGTATTTGAATCATCATTGGAAATGTTTTGAGGCTTTGTTTGTTGTGCTCTTTTCTGTGCTGTGTTGCTTTGAGTTACCTGTTCTGGCAGAGGGTCTTTAGAAGTACAAGAGCCCATTGTGTATTATTATTGTGACGAGCTTCCTTGGTACTTCAGTAAAAGGCCGGATCACAAACACTGCTGACTTATGGCAAGTGAAATGTCTAAGAGGTGGTGGTGGGATAGCAGAGGGATGACAGATAGTTAGTGCAAGAGGCGCGCTAGCCAATGGGCGAGACACTGGGACTAATAAAAAAAGTCATAAAGAAGTCAGACAAACGAGGAAAACAAGGAAATTGGACCTAAAAATTTACTAGAAGAGCGAAATTCTTCACCAAAAAATAAAACGCTTTGATTTGGTGACTAACCTCCAAGAATTACCAATAGATTCCTTCTGCCTTCGCCAACATTTGATGAGCCATTATTCCTACTATGGGAGGGCTCCGCACTCTAGTGGGTGAGATCTTTCCGGTGTAGAAGAAGAGTAAGCATAAGAGGAGAAAGTACAAGATGGGTGTTTTCGACAAGAAGTTGGAGTTTCGATTCGAAAAAAACGGGGAATTGATACCTCGAGTTCGGCGCTTTCTTTTTTGATATCATTGAACTAGTTTCGGGGATTTTCAATGTCCCTTTACTACCTTTGGCTACTTGCAGACATCGACAAAGCCGTCTTAGACGCATCCCGCCCTAGAGTCCTGCACAGCCGTGGCTGCAACTTTTCTTTAAATTTTCGAAGTTCAGGAATACTTTGAGCCATTCAATTTTTTTTTTTTTTGAAAAGAAGCACCGACAGAAAGGTGTTAGTTTTAGGTGATCTAAATACAAAGAAAATTATGCACGAATTCAATGGCGTTCGGAATTAGTCGTCAATGCAGATCATTGTTGTGTTGATAAGCGAATGGCTGCGGTTTCAACAATTTAAACCAGCTATTTCACTAGAAAGGGTTTAATTGACCAGGTCCAATGTGAATAAAGTCACGAGTCAGAGACTCGCGAATCAAAACAAATTTCTGATTGAGAAACTAGAGAGCCGTCAGATTATTGGTCTTCGTTTACTTCAGGAACTGGAGTTGGGTGCCCATTACACCATCTAAGTCGTAGATTGGCATCGCCCGTCCAAATTACGAAAGTATGAAGGATCCTGAATTTTTGTGATGTACCATCTGATTTATGCACTCGAATTTTGTTTACTAGTTATGGGTTCTACTTGGCGCCCCATATGCCCCTATAAAAATGTGACATCAATAAGACTTCAAACAAACAAGTGCAATTAAGGTCCGAAGATTAGAGATCAGAGCTTGAAAGCTTTGTGCCTCCAGCTCGATGGGGTATTTACCTATAAATTGTTTCGAAATAAGAATAAAGATCATTCTTCATTGATATGTTGAGCCTATAAAATACAGTGCGTTGGGCGATAAAACAGCAACGAAAGTGGGCCTCGCCTAACATGGATGACTTCGAGATGGGTAGTACAAATGTACTAAAGGATGCAAAAGCGTCTCTTACAGAGACTATAGATAAGTTTCAAGCAGATTTGAATACTATACTGTATCAATCTGCACATTTGAGGGATTGATTAAAATTAAAATAGAACAAGTTACACTCTGAATAGACTAAACGGAAGTGCCTCTTGGCAGAGCATTTTCCGAACCACGAGACACCGAAATGTTCCCGTCATTTCCCTCAGCTGGTGTTTTAGCAGCTGGTGTTTTAGCAACTGGTGTTTTAGCAACTGGTGTTTGATTAGAAGAGGTGGCTCCTTCTGTTGACACTCTTGATTGTGATGCCAATTCCAAGTTCTCTGCGGCTTTAGACGTTTTTATCTCCTGGATTTTTCGACGCTCCTCTCTTCTTCTCTTCTTTGTTTCGAACTCGTGCCATTCACCTTGAAGCAGCAGCATGAAAGTCAAAGGTTCTGGACTTGGTTCGTTTGTGAAATAATTGTGACATAGCGCTTCTTCTGCCGAAATTCTTTTGGCGGGGTGAATCTCTAGCAACTTTGTGGCCAAATCAAAACTGTCAGATGTCATTAGATGGCGAAACTCGCGCTCGAAAACAGAAGATCTGTTGATTTGCGGTTTAAGCATTTCAAACCATGGAAGATTTTCTATTTCCGGCCAGTACTCAAGTGTTGGAGTTCCCATGATTTCATAAATTTTATACAACTGAGAAATTTCTTCGGTTCCCTGGAAAGTAGCCACTTTAGTATAAAGCTCAATTAGAAGACACCCAACTCCCCAAATATCTACTTCGCGGCCATAGTTGGTGGAACCCATCAAAAGCTCAGGAGGTCTGTACCAAATGGTAATCACTCTATTGGTATAATCAGGACTCTCTCCCGATCTCAATACTTTCATCTTTCTAGCCAAACCAAAATCAGCAATTTTTAAAGTTCCCAGTGAGTCTAACAAGATATTTGACCCTTTAATATCTCTATGAATAACTCTTCTTTTGTGCAAATAATTCAAACCGTCAAGAAGTTGACGAAATATTGTTTTTTTATGGCCTTCTGTAAGATGCATATCCGGATGCGTTAACAAGCCTGTCAAATCATGATCTAGGTAGTCAAATATCATCATAATCTGATTTTGCTCCACCATCATCTCCAAAAGACCTACAATGTTGGGGTGCTCGAAGCTTTGTAAAAGTTTGATTTCACGCATGGCAGTGATTGGGAATCCTTCCCGCTCAGTTTCAAGCCTAAGTCTCTTAATAGCAACATACTCACCTGTTAACTCGTTAATTGCCTTGTAGACCTTACCATATGTTCCCTCGCCAACCTGCTGAACTCGTTTATATAAAACATTATTACGGACTGTATGGACGGAGTAGAGTTGATCGAGACGAAGCCTTGGTGCACTTGGCTTTTTTGGTGCGCTTGATTTCTTCAGTTGAACAGCGGGTCCTTGTGGCGGTCTATTTGGCGTTGTTTGATTGCCTCTTGAGGATTCCTGTGACAATCTAGGACCCTTTGGAGCAGCGGAAAGACCCAGGTTTAAAGGCCTTTGAGAATGATTAGCAATTGCGGAAGACGAATCTCTAATTAGATCAGCGCGAGCTGGATTTAAAGGCGGGTGCCTTAGAGGAATTTGATTTGGAGATTGTTGAATTGGAGCCGATAGATCTTTAGAAGTGAAATCACGACGTTTATTTGACAGATGAGAATTTTGCTGCGAATGAGAATCGTTATTGGGCCTTTTTCTATTTCTGCGTCCATCTCGACGGCCAGATGATTGGTTTTGCTTACCACCGGATGAATTATAAGCACTATCTGTATGGGATGAAGACGAATTTCCATACTCTGTCCTAGAGTTTCCTCTAGATGAGTCGTTATAAGATGGTTTGTATTGCTCCCGTTGCTTAAATTTATTCGCAGCCAGCCCATTATGATTTGGAGGTCTATGGTTTGGGTTTTTCCACCCTTGTTTATCCTGAGGAACAGGACGAGGTCCCTTGGGTCCACTCGGCGGCCGATACCTATCTGACATTGTGAACAGTTGAACTTCTTACTAACGATTTGAATTCAACTTCCTAACACGAACGATTTATGGGATGTAGTAAGCTTTGAGTGATGAAAGATGAGAAGAGTGCTGCAGATTACTACTCCATCTATAAAATCAATATACTATAATTTTAATATTTTCAAAAAGAATATAGTCAAATTAAAGGTATTTCGTTCACAACGGTTTCCATTTCTTTTTTAATTGTAATCAGCGAGTTTTTGTTTCCTATTGACTTCAGATCTTGTGACAACAAGAAACGCTTATACATACGAGAAGAGTCAAGTCGGCATTTCGACGGTTTAAAACATAACTCATTAGTATATATTGAACTGCTTTAATCTAAATTTTATAATTTTGTTTTGCTGCATTTGATCTGGCGCGTGTTCTGATGTTGAACAAGTCTTTGTGACTTCCAGGACCAAAATAATGATCCAAAAGCGAGACCTAATAGGAGCTATAGAATATCAGCGAATAATTTGTATTAAAGATTAAGAAGTTGCAGTCGAGGAACAGGCCTTCATCACAGTTTCAACCGGCGTGAACAGGGTAGAACGTATAAAGCGTCAACTCGAACTTGTTCAGATAATCACGACATGATATATTTTATTGTCAATTGAAGTGGACATTCAATTAATTTTTCGAGTTATTGACATAGACCTCGATCCTTTTGGCTGCAAACATCACTCAATGTGGTCAATACCTTAAAATGCCAATTGCAAAGAATAATAAATAATTTGAAAATTCCACAAATCAATCCTCTAAGGAAATTTCTGAAGAGTTGGTCTTTTGAGAATTTTACGGAAATTTTCATGTCACTCGCCACTCAGTGGCACTTCAATTGAGTTCGCCCCCACATATTAGATCTCAGACGATATAAAACCACATATTCTATAAATATGGTATGTAAATAACGCCAAAAGGCCAACAGCAGAAGTGAGAGCTCTCTCTTTGTTCTCGCTCATACATTTATTCTCAATTGAATCAATAATCGGGGAATCGCCTGCTTGTTAGCTTGGTTTACCTTATCTATCTCAGGCATGAGCCACATTAATCTGATTGCACGATACTAACAACAAGGGTACTATTACAAAAGCTGCACATGTTGCATTTGATCTCATTTTAGTTTCTTCTCTTTTAGCTGGTGTTCGCAGAAATACTGGCTTAACGTACGTTTGATTGTTGCCATTACTCCCATTAAATGATACTAACATCAGCCCTAACCTTGATAAATTCGAAAACGAAACAGCAACTTACTACGGTAAGAAGTACCTAAATGTCGGCGAAAGAGCTTTCGATTACGCTTCTGCTTGGTTTGGATCCAGTGAATTCTTTACACGGAAATAACTTCTAGGATTTTGTGTGCCTCCTTAGGCATTGGACTTGTGTTTATGTATCGAAATATTTTTAACAAAGATGAGTATATGAATCAATATCCCGTTTTTTTATGTTGTAACTTATTTGTCTTTATGAAAGATCGTTATGGTTTTATTTATTTTCTATGAACTTCTTGAATTTGGTTATCTACAAGTTTCTTGTTTCTAAAGTATTGAATAATCTATATTAGGTATCTGAAATAGAAGTAATCATTTCAATTGATTACTCCACGGTGACCGATTTGGCCAAGTTTCTTGGGAAGTCAACGTCTACACCCCTGTTGACTGCCAACCAGTAACTCATCAATTGCAATGGAATCACATTCAACAATCCTTGCAAACAGTCAACAGTCAAAGGAACGTGCAAAGTAGCGTAAGCCATGTCAGCAGCGACAGAGTCGCCCTCATTACAGATGACAATAGGACGGCCTCCTCTAGCAGTGACTTGCATAATAGAAGAGGTGACCTTAGGGAACAAAGAGTCTCTAGTAGCTAAGGCAATGATTGGCAACTCATCGTCGACCAAAGCCAAAACACCATGCTTCAATTCACCAGCCAAAACACCCTCAGAGTGCATGTAAGAAATTTCCTTAATCTTCAAAGCACCCTCCAAAGCGGTAGCGAACTGGTAACCACGACCCAACAACAACAAGGATTTCTGATCGTTCAACCAATCATTACATAATTTCTTGATCTTGTCTTCCAATTTCAAGACCTCCTTGATTTGGGCAGGGATCTTTTGCAAACCTTGAATGATCTCAATGTGACGAGCTCTCTTAGAAAGAGAATCGTTAGACAAGAAGAGAGCAATCAAAACCAAAGCAATGTATTGAGAAGTGTATGCTTTAGTAGAAGCGACACCAATCTCTGGGCCGGCGTTGATGTGAACACCACACTCAGTATCTCTTGAAATCGAAGAACCGACAGCGTTCACAACACCGAGAGTGATAGCCTTTCTTTCTTTACAGTACTTCAAAGCTTGTAAGGAATCAGCAGTCTCACCAGATTGAGAAACAAAAATACAGGTGTCATCTCTGAAAACGGGACATTTTCTGTCGGAAAAGTCGGAGGCCAACTCAACACTGACGGGCATCTCAGTCAATTCTTCGAAAATAGATCTGGTTGCCAAACATGTGTGATAAGACGTACCACATGCAATCATGATCATTCTTCTACTCTTCTTGATACCGCTGAGAGCACCTACAAGACCACCCAAGTTGACGGTGTTGTTCTCAAAGTCAATTCTTCCTCTCATAGTGTTAAAAGTCGACTCTGGTTGCTCGAAAATTTCCTTTTGCATGAAGTGCTTGTATGGGCCCTTCATAATTTCGTTCAACTCAATGTCTAAGTCATGAATCTTTCTGGTTGTTGGTTCATCGCCGGTGTTCTTTTTAGCACGGTGAATGTGCAACTCACCGTCATAGATATGAGCAATATCGTTGTCTTCCAAGTACAAAACCTTCTTGGTGTGTTCAACGACGGAAGCTGGGTCAGACGAGAAGAAGTACTCAACTGGGGAAGGAGCACCATCCTCAGCGAAGAAGGCTCTTGATTGAGAAGTTCTCAATTGTGGGTTCTCAGAAACTGGGAAAGCACTCAGGCTGTCGGAGACTTCAACATCAACGAAATCAACTTTCAACTTTTTGTCGGTCTTAACACCAAACAATAAAGGAGAACCGTTTCTAGTTCCACAAATCTCACCTGGGAAGTGAGTAGATTTAACCAACATACCGTAGGAGCCATCCAACTCGTGCAAAACCGCTTTAGTCAATTCACTGAAATCCAAGTCAATGTTCTCCTTCAAGTTTGTGTCGTAAATGTGTTTGAACAACTTGGCGATACACTCAGAGTCGGTCTCGGACTCGAACTCAAAGCCCTTCTTGGTCAACAACTCTCTCAAAGATCTAAAGTTGTTAATGACACCATTGTGGACGACAATAAACTCACCAGAAGGGTCCGAACGGTGAGGGTGACAGTTTAGCGGAGAAGCCTTACCGTGGGTAGCCCATCTGGTGTGGGCAATACCAACGTGGTTGTCAAAGATTTGGCTTCTGTCGTAGTTTTCTTGAGCAATCATGTTCTTCAAGGCTTCGACCTTACCTGGGGTCTTGGCGATGTAGTTTGTCTCCTTGGTGGAACCATCAACAGCCAAACCGGAGGAGTCATAGCCTCTGTATTCCAAACGACCAAGACCTTCAAGAAGGGTGTCGATGATCTCACCTCTTGACTTGTCAACCAAGAAGTTAACGTAACCAAAAATTCCACTGTAGAGTTAGTATTTATATTGTTGTAAACGTTGTTGATGGGTGCTTTCTCCTAAACTCTTCATGCCCATCACACACGAATCAGAGACCATCGCGTCTTGTCAACAGAACCATGGCAGGCAAAGAGCTTTGTATCGATCCCAGGAAAGAATGGACAGGAACATACCACATAATTTGTAAGTCTATTAGTGACGATTCGAAGAAAAACGCAGAGTTTGAATGCGCGTGGGAAGACTACTATGGGGTGCGGAAATTGATCTAGAAGCCGCAGACAGAGTATAATGGAGATAAACTTTATGAGAAACTAGTTACGCCTGGGACTTAAAAGAGGAGGGAAATAATAAGAATATCTTCAGGTTAAGTGGAAAAAAAAAATTGTCGGCAATATGTACTGTAATATATAAACAAGGCGATTGCATCCAGTCTTTTTCTGGCAGAACTGTGCACAGTTAAAAATAGCTACCTCCTACCTTACGCGCGCACACATTCGGCCCGTACAATGAAAGCTTTTATGCTCAATGACAAAACAAAATACATGAGAAGGGGGGCTCGGAGAATCTAAATTAAGACTTTGATTTTCTCATACTGGAGCTTCTTCTTTTGTTTCACGCTTAACTTTCTGAGCACCGGTTGCCTCTTTTGGTGTCATCTAGATCGAAGACATTAGAGACAGGCTTAATTTTCAATTATACATCCTTTCAGGGCGAAAAGGTAAATACAGCTTGCGTTCTATGTGCAGGCATGAATGAACAAATTTAATGATGAAGACGCCTAAAGGCTGGTTTTGACAAGTGATATACGATCAATTAGACTATCTGAGTTTCAGTTCTTGAATTGTCTGTTTTTATGTTGTTTTTGAGTTTTTGTTGCGTGTTTGTACCTCACTTACTTGAGTTTGAAGTTTGCAAGAAAAATCGCAAGATTGATCTTACATTTTTTAATTATTATTAGACTTTGATTTCTTAATTGGCTTCATATTAATAGAAATTGTTCTCGAGTTTCCATTTGTGTCAATTGATGGCATCTTTGTACCGGTTCTGTCAATGAGGTATACACATAGGTCGTGTTCTATATGAGCCATTTGTTAAAAGTTGCCGTAGCGCTAATTGCAAATTATCTTAAATATAAAACTTTTTTCGTAATGGAGACTTTTCTTAGAGTTGATGTGTAGCATTGACTTCTTTGGGGTACTTGAATTTCACTTTGATCATCAGAACCCTCAAGTCACCACTAAAATGACGAAATATCAGTTCTTCTTTTCTCGCATTATTTAATAAAAATAATTGTTTCGTGTTTTCTCTCACTTAATTCAATCTTCTTAAGGGATTTTAATTCTAGATCCTTACACAGCACTTGAGTCGAACCAAATCTTCCAAAAAAAAATCTTGATAAAATTAAAACAGAAAAATAAATAAAATCAGAAGGTTCCTATTTCCTTCGATTTTAAATTTTCTTATGTCATGAAAAGTGAGTTGTATCTGTGTGACATCATATCTCTCAATATCCCCAGATTATCATTCACAAACGATGATAAGATTACCTAAATTTCTAGCCCCTCGGATTTTCAGAAGATCCTATACTAGTCTACCGAATGTGCAGATTCCAAGGAAGAAACCAGCGAAGCCAGCACTCAAAGCATTGCGGCGCACCAATCAAAAGGATGCAAATGCAACAGAATCCGTTCTTTCATCGCTCCTTTCGAAGCAAAAAAACAAACCTGTAGGGCCCGCAGAACTACAAGACTATTTATTGCCGGTCACAGCTATAACCATTGGTGATTCTATCGACTTGAAGCAAGTTCAACAAGTTTTGACTAGATACGGTGTAGAATTACAGGTCTTGGTTGAGGATGAAGTGATTGCTTATTCTACTGCGAAATTGTCCAAAGAAAATGCAAACTCGCAGGTTATGGTTCTAGCCAATGGAACCTTGGTTGGATGGGGCCTTACAGAAGACCTTATGATAAGGAAATTAATTCCACCGCTTTTGCCAGCCACAGTTGAGAAGTCAGACTACGAGAGTGAGGAAATGGACTTTGTTGAAGTTGATATTGAAGAATCTGATAACACCAACTCCTCTTCTTTTATGCAAGGTGACGTTTTGGTTATTCCGGAGAAAAATTCCCCGGAACGCCAACTAGAGATGGCCGCGTTCGCTATAGGTCTCTCTCGTTCAACAAGACTATCGATTTTAGAAGAAAGTTTGGAAAAGATTATTCAACATACGAGAGAGAACAGTGAGGTACTTGCGGAAGGATTTAGAATAACCCTGAGTGAGACTGACATATTAAGGGTAACGGGACGATTATTTAAACTACGCGCCAAGCTCAATCTTTACTCGGAGCTAATAGAAACTCCAGACTTATATTGGTCAGAGCCCACGCTTGAGAAAATTTACGAGGCAATTAGTCGGCGACTTGATATCTCACTGCGTATTACGATCATGAATCGCAAGCTTGATTATGTAACGGAGGAACAACGAGCACTTCTTAGTTTCTTAAATGAGAAAAAGAGCACTCGACTTGAGTGGATCATTATTCTACTTATTATGGTTGAAGTGCTTTTTGAATTGGTTCCATTTGCCAAAAAGTTTTTGCCAGCGGAAGGCGAACAAAAGACGATATCCAGTACATAGAAGGACTACTCAGTACACAGAAGGACTATTTAGTACATAGAAGGACTATTTAGTACATAGAAAGAAGTATATAGCTAATCAATTTTGATATTACCTCAATAGATCAGTAAATTGCAGCCAAGATTAAATCAAAATTAAAGAAATTAAAAGAAAAACAGATTTGATCTCCATTTTGACCACTAAAACCTAAGATTTAATGAGTCTTATGAATCCTGCGAACCATCTCTAAAACATGAAAGACAAGCCTACAAAACCCCAAAAAGAACGTTTGATCTGATCAAAGACAACCAATTTTGCATATTTGCCTACACTTAAAGAAAGAAATCATTTTTTTTTTCCCCATCACAGACATGGTGGATTTCCTAGCCCCTGTTCCTGAGCACAAGACCTCTTTCATAGCCAATCGTAGTGCCAAATCGTTATCAGTGGTGATTGTGCACGCACACACAGTGATTGGAGTATCTAAGAAATGGAAATTTCTTGGCCTTGTGAGGCGGTGACGAACATTGTTTGCACAAACCGATAAATGTGCAGCTTAAGGTTGCAACGTTTCATGTGATACTTATTAATATTCCATGTATGTCTAGGTTTCAAGTTGATCTTATGCGCAGAGGGTAGAGTGGTCAAAAGGCAAAGACTGAATTGAAATGCAAAGACTGAATTAAATGCAAATAATATAATCGATTTTCAAAGACAGCTTAATTATGATCTTTCTATATTTTTTAAAAAGGGCGATGCCGTTTTCTGGTAGAGACTTGTCGGGAACCCTCATCCTAATAGTCACAAAGACCACGCCTAAGTCTGTGATCACTAAAGTCTGTGATCACTAAAGTCTGTAATCACTAAAGTCTTTAATCCTTAATGTCTTTAATCCTTAATGTCTGCAATCCTTAATGTCTGCAATCATTAATGTCTGTGATCATTAAAGCCCATTATAGGAAATTCCAAGATTCAAAAAATGTTATTCTAATTATCTTAAGTATAATAAGATTGCTGATTGCTGAAATTATTCTTCTTTTCTTGTTCAATTCAACTCTGCGAAACCTGAAAGAAGCCCTTCGTAGTCCTCAAACTTCCCTCACAAAGATGAAACAGCTTAATTTTTGAGGCCTAAATAAAAAACAAATTCCGTATAAAATCCATACAAACCCAATAAAATCTCTTATCCATTTCGTCCCCTTTACATCATTAAGCGTTCTTCATAAACTTTCTTTTTGTAAATGGTCCGCCCTAATTACCTGCAGGTAGGCGTGGTAGCTGCAAATAAGATGCTAAAATCCTTCTTGGTGTCTGTCACTTGCCGCTTTAATCTCCATCGAATGAGAGACACCGTTGACCTGCAGATAAGAATACTTTGCATATTCAAGCTTTATGATACTGCAGGCAGTCCTAACTGGTACCGCCTTCCATGCAGGTAGCGCATCTGAGCCCATTAGCCTTCTATTTTACTCACTTATATAGCCTCAACCATCGCTACGCTTCAAAACGTTACGAGGCTCTCTGTTTTTATTCTGTCACTGGGTGTTTCTTCAAATTCTCTGTACCACTGGGAATTCCTATCTTACTTTTCCGTCTCGGTCTGTGTTTTGGTATTCAATCTCATCCTTGATTCCTCACAGTTTCTGGTTAATTTGCTTCCAGGTCCCACCTTACTATTAGCAGCTTCTACCAAACCCAAAAACTTCATTTCTTGCATTTGTGCTAACAATTAATCTACATAATTTCCCTTTAGAGCCATCCAAGCTTTGGCATTATACATAAATTCCAATTTTATTCTCTCACATCATGATTCCCACAAGAAGAGATGTGTTCCTTCAAGACAAGGAATATGACTCCAGCTATGTCTTGCTTTTCACCATAGCCTCATCCATGATATGGATTATGGTTCCCGGTTTGGCTTTCTTATACTCTGGTTTGTCCAGAAGAAAATCTGCGCTTTCCATGATTTGGATCGTCATTGTCAGTTCCTTTGTGTCTGTGTTCCAATGGTACTTCTGGGGTTACTCACTCGCATTCTCCAAATCCAACAACAACTTCATTGGTAACTTACATGCCTTCGGCTTCAAAAATGTTTTGGGTAAGGCTACTGACTCTTCCGTCTACCCTGAAATTGCGTTTGCTATTTTCCAAATGCAGTTTCTTTTGGTCACAATTGCCATTATGGCTGGTGGTTTAGTGGCCGAGAGAGGCCGTTTCATCCCTGCATTGGTCTTCATGTTCTGTTGGGCCACCGTTGTCTACGCTCCTGTCGTTTACTGGATCTGGGGTGGAGGATGGGCCTCTACGTGGAATGGTGGTGTTCTCGATTATGCCGGTGGTGGACCAGTCGAGATCTTATCTGGTGTCTCCGTATTCGTCTACTCGGCTTTCTTGGGAAAAAGAAGTCCAACTTTGATGATCAATTTCAGACCTCACAATATTTCTACTATTTTCTTGGGTACCAGTTTGTTGTATGTGGGGTGGTTGTTTTTCAACGGTTTCTCTTGTGGAAACGCCTCCATTAAAGTCCCATACTCCATGATGAACACACACTTGTCTGGTGCCTTTGGCGCTATTTCTTGGTGCCTTTTGGATTACCGTTTGGAAGGTAAATGGTCCATGGTAGGTGCTTGTTCCGGATGTATTTCTGGTTTAGTGGCAGCTACTCCTGCGTCCGGTTTCATTCCATTATGGGCATCCGTTATCATGGGTGTTGTCTCCGGTGTCGTTTGTAACTTTAGTACTCAGTTGAAATACTTGTGTCACGTTGATGACTCCCTAGATGTTTTGGCAGAGCACGGTATCGCTGGTATGATTGGTTTGATCTTCAACGGTATCTTCGGCTCTTCCACAGTTGCGGGTTACGACGGTGTCCTTAACCACGCTGGTGGATGGATTGACCATAACTGGAAGCAATTATACATTCAAATTGTTTACATTTTGGCTACCACTGCTTACTCTGCCGGTGTTACTGCTGTTTTGTGTTTTGTCATCAATAAGATTCCTGGCTTGCACTTGAGAGTTGACTACAATGCTGAAGAGCAGGGTGTTGATGAAGATCAGATTGGTGAGTTTGCATACGATTATGTTGAGGTCAGAAGAGACTTCTTGGATTGGGGTGCTCCACTGGGCTATCAAACTGAAGTTGCCTCTGCTGCTCCTCGGACTGCTGAGGTCTTAGAAGCTGCTGCTGGTTCGCCTGAAGGTTCCAGTAATGAAGAACCATCCAACATTTCCGAAAAGCATGATTAGGTTTATCAAATCATTGGCATTCTGAAGGTCACCGATATGACTTTTGATTTTCTTCGACCCTTATCATCTTCAATATAGCATAGATTCCCTTAATTACTATTTTTATAAATTCTACGATACATTGATGATCCGATTGTAGTATCTAGTTAGTTTTTGGGGCCATAAACCGTGTGCAAATTATGCTTGGAAACACTATAAAAGATTTCCTGCGAAATTCAAAAAAAATTTCTGGTTGGCAATTCGCTTTTAAAATTCAGCTCAATTTATTTCCTCAACATGAGTTCTATATACCTCAGTGAGTTCAATGAAGGAAGTATTGAGTATTGCTAACTAAACAAGGAATGAATCATGAGAATTTGAGTTTTAATAAAAAAATTCCGAGAATAACATCAAAGATTTTGATTCCCTTTATCATTTTTTAAAAACTTATTTTGTTAAACCCAGTGTTGAAAGCTGCACACCCGTCCACCTAGCTTATATGCAACCATAACAGGCCCTAAGACCCATCACAGAGAGTCAATATCAACGGGAGTACAGCCATGGGCGCGTTAGAAACAACCTTCAACCAGTTTCAGAAACGTGCAGAGTCTCTGGATATTATTGACTCGAGTCGTCTTCCTGGAACGTCTCTAGGCGCAAATATGGGCCTAGAAAAAGAGGCGTCTCTCAAGCGTGTGAGCTCCGAAGATCATCCATTCTATGAGAAATCTACCAAAAAAACGCGTGCTAATGATACCAATAGAACCGAAGTGACTAATTCAAGTACAAACCAGAAGCCTAGCCATGTTGATGCCCCATTTATCCGGGACACTAACTTAAAGTACACACTCAATAGGCGAATCACCACAGTGAGCGAAACAACTAATGTAGAGCTTACTTCTACAGCAGCTACGCGTGCCTCGGATTTTATAATGCAAAAATTGGAGGCTCAACCGGGCTCTGAAACAAATGCCTCTGAGAGAACATGTGACGATCGTACTTGTCAGGAATTGCAAAGGATCACAGAACTACCTAATGAAGTAGAAAGTTCTCGTGCGACAAACAAAAGTTCTAAGCTGGAGGATGATAACGAAAATGAGATTGACGAGGACGCAGATGTTTCTCTCGAGGTCTTGGAAGAGATGCACAAACTTGAAGAATGCTTCCCCATATTGGCAGAACGCTATCGTCTTATCGACAAAATTGGTGAGGGAACATTCTCAACTGTGTATAAAGCAGCTGCAGTTGATGGCACTGTGATGCTAGGATCCCAAATGTGGAAGTCTCCTCCTCTTCATCGTACCTCGGTTTTCATGGAGGTGAGGTCCAAAAAGAAAAACCCGTTGGTTGCGTTGAAGCAAATTTATGTCACATCCTCTCCTAACAGAATCCACAACGAGCTAAATCTTCTCTATATGCTCAGTGGGAATTCCCATGTGGCTCCTTTACTTGATATATTAAGGTATCAAGATCAGGTCCTCGCCATATTGCCCTATTATCAACACTCGGACTTCCGCGACTTCTACCGGGATCTACCTGTTAAAGGCATAAAGAAATATATGTGGGAGCTTTTTCAGGGTTTAGAGTTTGTTCATAGCAAAGGCATTATCCATAGGGACTTAAAGCCCACTAATTTCCTTTATGATCCCTTTAAAGGAAAGGGAGTTCTAGTTGATTTCGGGCTTGCTGAGAAAGCGTCTTCACTGCTGTATTCGCGCTCTTCGAATTCTTGTCCTTGTTTGTCAAAAGAGCGTAGCGCTGCAAACAAAGCGCAGTCCAAGCGTCTTAACATTAAGGCAGCGTATCCTAAGTCAGATCAGCGTCCACCAAGGCGAGCCAATAGAGCAGGAACTAGAGGTTTCAGGGCTCCTGAGGTCTTGTTCAAGTGTACTAACCAGTCCTCTAAGATTGATATCTGGTCGGCAGGAATTATTGGTTTGTCACTTATTGCGCGGAAATTTCCTTTATTCAACTCACCTGACGACATCGATGCTCTTATGGAAATTCTCATTGTCTTTGGTGTTGAAAAAATGCAAAAATGCGCTGAGTTGCATGGGTGTGGCCTTGAGATCAATGCTCCCTTGGTTCAGAAGACTACTTTTAATGGAAACCTTGTCAGGTTCTTAAGTGTAACATTAATTAACGAAGAAAAAAATGGCTGTTTACCCCCAGATAGCGTCATTTATGATACTCTCAAATATTTAGACCAAGATTCTAGCAAATTGGTTAAACCTGTTATTGAGGAAGATGAGAGTAACATTAAGGCCCAAGAATTGTACAAAAGTGATATGGAAAACTACTACGATCTCAAGCATTTTTTACAACTTCTTTACAGCTGCTTGAGTATGGACCCTGTTAAGAGATGGTCCGCTTCACAATTATTGAAGTCTCCCTTCTTCAGTGAGTTGGAATTAGATAAAGATGATGAGGTTTTATTATAATTTGACATATAAAGGGTTTCAAAAAATCTTTTAATTGGCGCTTGCAACAGAAAAGCTGTCGGTACTAGAGACCAGCTCTGAACGACTTCTCTTTTTGGTGGACACCACTGAATTAAATATTGAATCATTCAGATCACCTTCGGGAGAACCTGCAAAAGCGGTTTTGTTCCATTTGCGATTGAGTTTTGATAAAAGCTCGTTTTGTTCAAGAAGAGAAGACTCGTTGGGGTAGTAGTGGTGTGTGATTGGGATATGAAGCGGCGGAGAAATAGACCGTGAGGCTAAATGTGCGGGCTTGGATGGAAGACTCGATGTTGATGGTTGAGAGCCAGTAGAAGCCAAAGGAGGTATGTGTTGTTGGGATATAGGATCGTTGCTATGAGACGAAAAGAAGTTATGAATTAGATCTCGGGTGGGCATGGGTAATTTTACGGAAGGAAATGGATATCTCGTATCAGGAACTGCAGATGTAGGAGAGGGAAAGGTCGATTGATGACTGGAAATAAGTTCTAGTTGAATATCTTTAGAAAGAAGTAGTTTTTTTTTTAAGAACATAGATTGTGACATTGAGGAGCTGCGCACTTTCTTCGTAGAAACCGAAGTTCTTACCGCTGAAGTTGCATCGTCTTCAAGAATGTTTAGAGGCGTTGCTGTCAGTTGACTACTCGTAGTTTGAATCGGGGCCAGATGAGTACCCTCCACAGATAATGAGAGTGGGGATGGGTGGCTATCTTCCAGTAACCGTGCTGCTGTTGGAGTACTAGTCACGCTATTAAAAGAAGGATTTTGTTTGATTTCTCGATCATACTTAAACTTGAAGTCCTTTTTTAGACTTGAAAGGAAACTAGGCTTTTGTTTCTTCTCGCTTGATTTTCTTCGCCAATTTACAGATCGACTTGGGTGGTGCTCCGACTCTGAGATCTCTTCATCCGATAAAATCACACAGCTTGATTTGAACTTACCTTTGGGTAAACGACTTGATAACGGCAAATGCTCCTTGGGGAGTTCCTTTGGGGATCCAGCCCCGCCTAAAGAAGCCAAACTAGAATTACTGTTGTTGCGCGTTGGTCGTATAAATATGTCGTCGATTGATACTATTGAATTTCGAGGGGATTCCAAACTGACTAGCGATAGACTGCGTTGGTGTGTTGACTGTGTGGAGGTTAACGAGTTAATGGAAGATGAGCGTTGTTGCTTTGACTTAGTTTGAAGCTGCGGGGCATGTGCCAGAGCCGGACAAGTCTGCTTCGTAACACGAGGACTTTCTACATCACTATGAGCGTCTGTGGAGCTTGCTGGACTGTGCGACATGGAAGCCATTTTGAGCCCGGGTTATAGGCTGATTTGATATTGAGGTACGCGACTGTTGATGAGCAGACCATACGTTTTACGTATGCGAGGGGTGTCTTTCAATAAAAAAGTATTTGAAATAGTGATGGGATCAAGTAAATGAGTCTGTGTTTGGTGTGATTCAGTGTTAGGGTATTGTGTATGAACGTGTAATACTTGGTACTTTTCTTATCAGCTTTTTCCTAATCAATGTTTAAGGGATGAGGCTCGACTCTTATGGCGCACGAGTATGGGGTTATCCGGCATCCAAGGTTGCGATGAGACTGCCAGAGGAGTAGTCAGGCAGTTGAGATCTAGGTAATGAAAGCATGATTTTTGATTTATTTGCAAGTTCTTTTATAATTTTGGTTTGAATTGTTGAAACTATTTATTTATTTATTTTTCTTTGAAGGTCAGTTGAGGTCTTACTTGGTCTTACTTGGTTCTGAAGTTTTTCAAGTGGTAAAGGGTAGGTAACTTCAAGGCATGAGCTTGCCAATAGGGAGAAAGTCTTAAAATAGCTCCAATTTTCTCATTTTATTTATCATATTGATTTTCACTTCTATTTTTATTTGAGAAGAAAATTGAGATGTGCACCCTTTCAAATGTAACAACCTTGATGCCCATACCACGAAATTTTGAGCTATATCGGTAAGATTTCAATATTAATAACTTCTACTCTGCCTAGCTCTGATATTTGTTTAGATGGCATGCGACTGAGTACTTGCTTGAGCTTTTGGATCGAGTCAATGCCTACAATAGCATACATGTACTTATAAGACGTCCGATAAATCCATTTGAGGGCAACATGATATTCTGAATCAGAGAACTTTGGAGAATCAGGTTCTAGCTCAATTTCCTTTTTCACTTTCTGCCACTGCCCTTTAAAATCTTTCGCCATCTCGGAGGAACATAAATCAGTGAGTAAGGTATTTCAGACTATACATATTCTACAACCAATTTAAAACTTTCGAATAAGGTTGTATAGTGTAGTGGTTATCACTTTCGGTTTTGATCCGAACAACCCCGGTTCGAATCCGGGTACGACCTTTTCTTTTTGCGCAGCGCACCCCCAGATTTTTTTGGTGCGATGAGCATCTCTCCTCATCAGCACTATCTTTAACTGTAATACTACTAATAATGATCAGAACAGTGTATGTACGACAAACAACTTATAAAAATCCTAGAGATTTTGGTTCTGATTTTGATTAATTTCCACTAACCTTATAGTAAACCAAAAAATGCTCGTTCCAAACGTGCCTTGGCCAAGAAGGAAGCCAAACTCGTCGAAAACACAAAGCAGGCTCTTTTCGTGCCCGGCGCCACAGGCAACAAGTTCTTGCATGATGCAATGGTTGACTTGATGGCATTGAAAAAGCCTGATGCAAAGAAGTTTTCTAAAAAGAATGAGATTAGACCCTTCGAAGACGCCACTGGCTTGGAGTTTTTCGCTGAGAAGAACGACAGTTCATTAATGGTATTTTCTTCCCATAACAAGAAGAGACCAAACACACTTACATTTGCTCGTTTTTTCAACCATAAGATTTTTGACATGATCGAGATGTCTATTCAAGACAACCATAAACTACTCAGTGACTTCAAGAAAGTTACCTTCCCAGTCGGTTTAAAGCCTATGTTCACATTCAACGGCCCAGCCTTCGACAGCCACCCTGTTTTCCAGCAAATAAAATCATATTTCATGGACTTCTACCGTGGTGATGAAACTGACTTACAGGACGTCGCCGGCTTACAATACATCATTTCTTTATCCGTTAGTGAAATTGAAGATCCAAATTCCACCGCTCTTCCATTATTGCATTTTAGAGTCTACAAATTGAAGTCGTACAAGAGTGGACAAAAAATTCCACGTGTGGAAGTTGATGAGATTGGCCCTAGATTTGACTTCAAGATTGGCAGAAGGGTCACTCCATCCCCTGAAGCTGAGAAGGACGCTTTATCTAAGCCTAAACAACTACAGGCTAAGGAGAAGAAGAACGTTTCTACTGACTTCATGGGTGACAAGGTTGCTAAGATTCACGTTGGTAACCAAGACTTGAGTAAGATGCAAACCAGAAAGATGAAGGGTTTGAAGGCCAGATACGACCAAGTTGATGAGGAGGAGTTCGATGGTGAGGACTTCCCAGAGGATTTCGAGGAGTCTGAGAGCAAGAGACAAAAGCTTTAAGTATTTAAAGTGGTAGCACAAAGTAGTTTTCAGGAGGACGTGATATAGGGTATAGAAGAAGATGAATTTTTTATGTTTTTGTTTTTCCTTTTTACTATTACTTGCTTGACTGTTTCTATACTGTAATGAATACACAAATCGCATTCGTCTCTTCCAAACGACCAGCAATTAAAATAATTACAAAATTGTCACAAATTCTGAAAAAAAAAATGTTCTTTATTTCAACTTCCTTTAGTATTTTGTAGTCCTTCGATTCTTAGCACTGTTCGCACCCCCCCCCCCTCTCCCCCCCCCACTAATATTTACGTCTTAGAGACTGATCTACATCAATATAAGCCAGTGATGTCCAATTCGGGTGCGATATTCAAGCCTCGTCAATTTGGTAGTGAGGCAGTCCTGAAAAGGAGTTTCCTTGCCGACTCCACTTTAGAATCTGTGACTTATCATCAAGCCCAGTCTGGCTATGCTCGAAGCGAACTTACCAAAAACGACAAATACTGCGTGTCCCGTCTTCCAGCTTTACCACCCATTCTCAACAATGATCACATGAATGACTCTTCGGGTCTTCTCAACGGTTATGCGGACGGAAAAACAGAATTCGCCTTAGTTGTGAGCGAAAAGTCCATCAATGTCTGGCCTTACAACTCATCTGATGATGTCCCCATTAGTTTTGAATTCCCATTGGGAGAAAGCACTCAAGATGCTTTGCAATTAGCCATTTTGACTCGCTCTAGTCCCGGAACCAGCTTAGATCCGGGTCTAGTTATCATTAATTCTATTACTGGTCATGTTCGTTTCTACGAAAGTGTTCAACATGCCCCTGCTTTGGGAATGATTAACAGTAAATCCATTGAAACAACTTTGAGTATCCTGAAAAGTCTGGGAGAATATATAACGTTGGCAGAAAATGTCGAGCCCGCAGGAATTGTGGTAGCGACATCCTGGAATCGTGTTGTACTTGTAATCTTAAGAGATCACAAAGGTGCTCCTAAATTGTCATCATTAGAGCTTACGAGGCCTTCGACTTCGTCTCGATTCTTCTCTGGCTGGATTGGCTCTCACGATGATGAGCTCACAGACGAGATTGTTTCTCTCAAATCTGGCGTGACCTCAAGCTACGGAACACAAGAGATTATCGTCCAAGACGCCGCAGGAACGTTTAAAAAATATGTCTATCAAGCTTCCAGTACTGGGACGCCCATTATCAACTATAAAAAGACTCTTCTGTATCGCTTGGTGCCTTATTTGGAGAATGTCATTGACGGCTTCTTCCCTGGCGCTGTTTTAAATGCCAAATTTTTAGATCTCTGGCCTGCATTCTGTAGCAGTTCTGAGTCCGGAAAAAACGATTTATATATTGCATTGGTGTGTGTCAAGAGTTCGTTACAGAGTGCCAACGAAGAAAGATTAGCTCTTTTGACCATGCAAATCAACGAAAGTGGAGTCATGATCATCGGTTCACATCAACTCCCAAAAATTGAATCTTCTCATAACCTCTCCCTCGTTTCTAAGCCCAAATTGTATATTCCAAAGCCCGGTGCATCTGCCTTTGTAGTTATTGGAAACGCAGTTATTCTTTGCGACTTGAAATCTGATGCTCCAAAATCAACTGAGTTCGTCTTTTACAAGCCTATATGGGAAGATGCAATTAAGTTTAAACCCTCTTTACAGGTTATTGGATGTGGTTATGAGGATAAGGTTAGAGATGAAGAAAATCCTGCGTTGTTATTTATTACGGCTGATTTCGGTGTAGTAAGAATCGAAAGATTCGAAAACACCAATCTTGAGAATGATGCTACAGAAGACGATGCCACGAATCCAGTCAATTTGATTAAATCGCACATTCAACAAGCTATTTACTTTAGTGAATCTTCTTTCGTGGATTTCAACATTGGCTCTAACTTTCCAGACGAAGTCATTGCCGAAGCTGTCCAAGCAGTTACAACTGAAATTATGAAATGCTATTCTCCCTACTTGCCTCAATACTTCAGCAGTACTCGTGATTCGTTCGCTTTACGTTTGAAATTGCTACACGAACTCATTTCTTTCGTGAGAACAAATTTCGAAAATACGTGGCACAACCTCTATCCCAGAATTGTAGATACATTGGAGAAGATTGAGTGTGCTCTGAACCTCTGGAATATGATAGACTTGGAAGACGCTGATGCAAAAACGCTTAAAAGCAACGTTAGACAAATTTTAGTTGAGTCTCAACTTTCGTCGTCTCATCCTGGCTCTGATGCTTTAAGAGCTTATTTTGAGAAGGATGTCAGTTCTATTCTCGAGGTATTAAGTGCTTTACTTGAAAACAACGTTGGCTCCGCACTTCAGCCAAAAGTGCTTCTCAAGCTCTTGTTGATGACCTTGCATGATTCAGTATACGCAAATGAGCTTAAATACATTGCACCTAATGTGAGCATTTTCCCCAGGAAATTGTGGGTGTTCAATTCCAATTTGGTATTGAGAGCAGAGGAGCTTATAAGTAGAACATACTGCTCAGAAGGACACATTTCAGGAGGTAGCTCCAGAGAAGAGTTTGTCAAATTCACGGCCACTTTGTATTATCTAATATCTAGCGCTGTGATCTTTATGGGCTATTCTAATGACGAGAAGCTTCAAGATTACGAAAATTGGTTCGAAGAAAGGAGATCAGATTGGATGAAAGCGTTATTGAGTAATGGTCTTCTGAGAGAGGCCTTGGTGATTGCAGAACGGTATAAAGACTTCTCTTCTGTTGCCCGCGTTCTTGAAAAAGAGAGAGAGCTCAGTTCACCTGAGTTTATTCTGGACAAGATAGCCCTGTACATGTCTGAGTATGGATATGCTTTCGCTAGCAAGCTTTTTGAGTTTAGAATTCAACAGGATCAAATTCAACAGCTCTTGTCAGACTTCGGTGACTACGAAGAATTTTTAACTACATTTTTCGAAAAAAACCCTTTTCAAACCGGGACTTTCTCGTGGATTCATTATTTGCAATCCAAAGATTATGAGAAAGCCTCTCACGCCTTGCTTACCATGGCTGCCGGAACGGATCTTGAGAACCAACAAAATCGTGAGTTTGGCTTCTCCATGGCCAAGCTCTCTGCGATCGCGGCCGAGGCTGAAGGCTCCAACATTGATTCCTTTGCTTTGGAGGAACTCGTCATTGAGGCTGAAAGCAATCTTGTTGTGATCAGAATACAAAACAAAACCTACAATTACATATCACAGTTCATGCAGGGCAAAAAAGAAATTGTTACATTGCAGTATTTTCTTGACAATTTTGCTAACCAAAAGATTCTGAGGCCTCATGTGACTAATGATCTCGAACCATTTTTCCAGAGGTTCGTAGACCAAAAGGCACTCACCAAGTATCAACTTGTGACTCTTTTAACCTCAATTAATCCAATCTCGCAACTCAGCACAGCTTTTGCGGATGCATTGATTGTAGCTGCCCTGATAAGCAACGATTCTGAGTTCCGTCAACTCGCAGGATTAATCTGGGCCAAGCTTCTTGTCAAGACAGATGATTGGAGTCTCATGACGACTACAGGTGATAACACAGATGAAGTTAATAGAAGCAAAATCCGCGATTCTGTGATTTACAAGACCCTTAAAGAGGTTAAGGATAACAGTGAGATCTTGAATGCGCTTGACATGATTTTAAGTGGTAGCAACGACCCGGGTAATGCGGAGTTTAAATACTGGGTTGGTCAGGTGCACACGCTCAAGCAAACATATGATTTCGATAAATGGGTGGCAATTATTCAAGCTGAGGTTCAGATGTGACCTGTGGGTCTACTTCTATAGGATTAGACGCGTTTTGGCTGTCTCTATGTAGATTAATACGAACCAATGTTTCCGGTAATGGGCATCCAGTCTCGTAGTCTTTTTTTGAGTAATTCAATAATCCTAGCGAAGCCAATGAAACCAGATTCATAATGTTTTGCCAACTTGAAAGCACTAATGCTATACTTTCAGCACCACCAGCCATCTCATCGAGCTTCTCTCCAATTTGCTCCAATTGTGCAGCTAGTGTCTCTGTATACGATCGGATCTCTTGAAGATCCCTTAGCTCATCTTCTTTCTGCTCTATCTTTGTTTGAAGAAGTGTTTTCATTTATTTGTTTTGAAAGAGAAATGTACAGTCCCTCTCTAGGGAGGTCTGGGGTGGGTTCGATTATTATTCGAAGAAACGAAAGAAGAAAAATTAATTTTGAAAAAAGAGCTTTACAGAAAAGCTTCTGGTGTTCAAACTTAAAATAAATTCTACATTATTTCAGCCCTAAGTTTCACAAAGCTTAACATTATTGAAGATAAAATTGAAGCACAAAGGCACAAGTTAAGGACAAAGAATAAGAAAGTCAGGTAAGATTCTCTTGGATTTTTTTAAATTATTATAAAATTAATCACCGTTTCTCACTAGGGCATAACGTGCTCCACTAATTACTGGCTACTTTAAATATTATAAGCTTCTGCATTGTTACAATTTACAACTTACAAAACTTTGAAATTCTTAAACTCAATCAGAACCCTTGAGATTGATTTCATTGAGGCACTTAAGATCTGAGTGGCATATCATACAATCATAAAATGCATGTCATATTCTCTATTACTCGGGTATTATCATTTCTTACATTGTCTGCCTAAAATGTATTTGCTTTTTATGATACCTTATTTCCGTTTCAAAGAAAGTTTCTTTTGCTTCTGCCAAAATAAATGTTTCAAGATATCTTGATGAGATGAATCAATTAGCTCCCATAATAGCTGCAATCACCATACTATGCTATTTACTTGATGGACAATTTGATTAAGTGGGTGGAGTAAGAAAGTATCAGATCGTTTATCGCTAATATTCCCAAAGTTGATCTGTTTCATAGACCTGACGTTTGTGGGTTTTCAAGTTCTGAGCATTATAACAAGTCTATGAAAAAGAATGAATAAGTTGAAAAAAAACAAAAAACTTGCAAAATACGGGAAGGAAAAATTATACTCTCACTTTATTGCGAAGTAAAATGTATTTTCAATCATCTTCAATCAATTACTTTTCATTGACGTCGAGATTTTTTGATAGTGGTGTATTTCACTAAGGCCACAACATTTATACAAGTAAAACTCACAACGAAATAAACTTACAAAAGGACAAAAATCTCAATAAGAGAAATCCAAAGAATATAAATCAAATAGTTAATCGCTTCAAAATTTGGAAATGGACTCTTGAAACACCTTCTTGTGTTCTAGTTCAAGGTGCAGGTCCTTTGTTTTGCAACAACAACTTACTCTTGAATGGCAAGATTATCATTTGGGTCACACCATTTTCAGGCTCAAAGCAACAGAAACGCTCTCCAATTAGAAAGTGCTCAGCGAGTAGTCAAAAACGCGGACGAATTGTCTCACGAGTCGGTTGAAGATGACCCTCTGAATGATACTGAAGTTATTCCTCTTCACAATACAAGAGCCAGGCCAATCGAACTAGATCATGTTGATCGAAATAACATTAGCGAATCAAGAGAAGAATCAGAAGCAGAAAATTTGAAATCACAAATAAACCTTTTAACTAAGTCAAACTCCGAACTTCTGGATAGAATTTCTACATTAAAAGACGAAAACAACGACCTTAAAGATGCACTAAAACAGCTACGAGCCCAGCTTCAATCTATACAGAAACTAAATTTGATCGATGATCTTGAGTCCACTGTTCTTTCCACTTTCGCTAAAATTTTGGATAGAGTTCAAAAGCTTAAGAATAACCACATCGATGCGAACCATGAACAGAATAAGCCAGAGCAAACTTCAATGGAAATAAAAGATAACCTTACAAGCAAGGCAAATCCTAGCGAAACTGAGATGGAATGCATGAAATCAACCCCAGTTACTATCGAGAGAAGACTAGATTTTCTGGACTTAACTTTTTTCAAACCTACTGGTCGTGACCGACCCTCCATAAAGCGAAAATCATTTGTAGTGAAATCAGAAAAAGTGAAAGATTCGCGAGCTGATACAATGAGCAACTTCAAAACCGAAAGCCAACAACAGCCAATGCATGGTGACAAGCTATATGGCACTGACTACGAAGGATATTTAGAAGAAGATCAATCCTTGAATCTTGAACACCATAGAGAAGAGATGAATACTTCTATACTAACAAGTTCTACCCCACACAAGAAAACTAAAAGACTACCTATTTTAGATATCTACGGCGATGAAATTCATGTCGGCAAAAAAACCAGGTCAGATACTTTGCAGTCTTTGAACCCAAGTAATAAGGAATGCACTGCTACAAAGGAACTGGTGAAGGACACTAATGCAAGAGGCAGCAAAAGGGTGCTCGCTAATATCACCAATCGAAAGAAACTAAGTAAGACCAATGAAAAGCCATCAATGCAAACAGTTGAGCCGGTGGATAAATCAATATTTGAATACGTTGATGAAAATGTATTGATGGAACAGACTCAAAATCTGGTCAAAACAATTAGGGATAAGTTGAAATAGGAACATGAATTTTATATTTATTTTATATTAAGCGAATTTTAAAACCGAAGGAATATATTCTCTAAAAACTAGTCCTGTAGCTTTAAACACTCATAGCCATTTCGATTGACTTTTGAGGCTTGTACCCGATAATCTCAAAGTCCTCATATTTAAAATCGTCGATTGTTTTAATCTCTGCTAGACGATCTGCCTTTATTTGTAACTTTGGGAACTCCGTTGGGGTTCTTTCTATTTGGATCTTAAGTGCCTCGACATGGTTCAAATAGACGTGAGCATCACCCATTGTATGAATAAACTCACCGCAGTCCATGTCTACTATATGTGCAATCATTCGTGTGAGCAAAGCATAGGAAGCAATGTTGAAGGGCACCCCAAGGCCAATGTCACACGACCTCTGATAAAGAAGGCAAGATAATTTGGGCTTGGAATTTTCAGGGAAATTCACGTAAAACTGACAAAACACATGACATGGTGGCAAAGCCATTTTAGGGAAATCTTTTGGATTCCACGCACTCATGATGATTCTACGATCGTAGGGATTTGTCTTTAATCTCTTAATGACCTCTTGTAGCTGGTCCACTCCCTGGCCACTATAATCATCCTCACATGTTTTATACTCTGCGCCAAAATGGCGCCACTGGAATCCATAGACTGGTCCCAAGTCACCTTCTCTATTGTTCACTAAACCAACTTTATCAAGAAACTCTCTGGATCCGTTGCCTTCCCAGATTCTCACTCCCTTTTCGGATAATTTTTTTGCATCTGTACAAGCAGCGACAAACCAGAGAAGTTCATGGATTATGCCCTTCAGGAAGACACGTTTGGTGGTGAGGAGTGGGAAAGTGTCGTTGGAAAGATCGAAACGTAATTGTGGAGGAGCAAAGATCGATTTCGTACCTGTGCCAGTGCGATCAGGGCGAAATTCACCTTCTTCAATAATACGCTTACACAAATCAAGGTAAGCTTTCTCAGCTGTATTTTCTGTATTCGTCATCAATTATAAGAGTAAAGGGTCTATTGTGATGTGTACGCGTCAGTTAGACGCATCTGCACGCCTATCAATGTTTACGGGGTTTCAAAACTTTTGACACGGGTAAAGAATAATTGGCTTCGAAAGAGCTTTTTCAAATATCATACATTTAATATATATTTTCCAATCTTTCTAAGTATGTGTATTTAAGCTCTTGATTTTGTTTTGGATTCCTAGCGGCAACATTGATCACCTAAAATTTAACTACAAATAAATTTAAGAAGGCATTTGTCGAATTAGATATTTAGACTCTATTTCAGCCTGTGCAAGACGCATCATCGCTCATCGCTTAATCCTTCTTACCGAAGACAGCATCAGAAGCTTGTTGGATAAAAGACTTGTCACCCTTTCTGGTGTTGTCGCCAATGGTGTTGTCAACGCTGTCGGTAACCTTGTCCTTGACAAGCTCACCAGTAGACTTTTGGCTGTCTGGCTTGACAGCAGATTCGATCTTGTCTCCAATAGATTTACGGCCGGCGTCACTCATTTTTGTATGTTGTAATAGATATTTGTGTTTATCTGATGGGGACCAAAGTATTGGGAAGATTGACTGCAATTTATACCCTTTCAGATTCAAATTCAATTGCTATTTGCAGCTTTGTAGTTGCCCCGGACATGGCTATTGCTTAGGCATTGTGCAGGAACAGTCATATGTTGAGTGAGTTGCTGGATGTGGGATAACATGCGTTAGCAAACAAAACATAGTGTTCCAAATTTAGCATCAATTCTAGCGTGTCAAATGCGGCTATCATATCCACAGTTGTACTCATGGTGGGCAAAATGATCTGTTCCAATGGATAGTGAAGAAACACTAACAATGCCTGCATATAACTGAAATAATGATTCACTTTGCTGCAAATTATCTCGACATCATGCATAGATATTGTTTATGGTTCAGATCAATAAGGAGTTTGCGGAATTCCTATGTGGAGGTAAGTCTTACAGTGAATAGTTTCCCGTTGTTCTCTTGTAACCGGTAGTTGAATCTGGAGCGGTTGAGGAGACAATCGTAAAAGTTACCATGTCTCAAAATTTTATCTGTCATAGCTTGCCTAACGAATCAAATTCCTAACCAGGTAAGGTATTTGAACCATTTGGGCTCAACTAAAATGCAAGTGGCAGAGGCAATTTCAATAGAAGCTTCACTAGGTGTCAGTAGGGTAGATAAGTTGCCCCTAATGACAACTTTGCGACCCTTGGCACTCTCCACTTGTGCACGCAACACCACGGTACTGTCTGGTGGAGCTTGATTGTGAAAGTCTATAGTAAGGTTGGCAGTTACACCCTTCTTCGATGGCAATTGAGCAAATCCACATCGACATAGACCCTCGTCTAAGATTGTGGCCGTAACTCCATTATGGATTAATCCATCTTGACTTATGAGACCCTTTCCGAGATGATAGAATCCGGTAACTTCTCCAGTCTTGTCATTCATGAAAAGTATGGGGTCAACTTCGAAAAGGTCTGGACCAAATAAGATTCCAGAGCCGATGTGGTTCTTTTTGTGCTGACGTGGAAAAGTTTCGCTGTTGTAGCTTTTTGTCACATTTATGTTTTGGTCAAGTTCCTGGTAAAGCGCAGAATTCTGGATCTTGTTCATGGCATTCTCGTTAATATAGGATAACTGACGAGTGTTCCACCTTCCCCTACGCCATTCGGAAGGAAAGAGCATGAATCCTGCCCCGAAGGCAACAAGAGGAGTTGTTAGGCGTGTAAATGGTTTGACAAAAGACATTTGGTGTCGTTGATTAAGAATCTTAAAGGTGTTTTAAAAAGTTGATTGTAAGTTATATGCAGGCACTCAATTAAAGCATGGAGAGAGATTAACTAATAAATGTAAAAAATAATAATAATAAAATGCTCGCAATTTGATTTTTTCTTATTTTGGCTCATATAACTGGATTATATTATCAAGTATGTGATATTTTTACCTATTCAGCCATAGCGACTTGGTGTCTTATCACCAAGTAGTATTAGCCCAAGATTGGACCTGGTGCCCAATACACATCACAATTTTATTGAAAAAGAACATGAAGTATTCTTTTCAAATTATTGTAGTCTTTCAAAGGAAACTCTCTATCACCTTCCTGACACACCAGTCTGCAGGTCTTTTGTTTCACTAATGATGGAGCTGAGCTGTGTTGAGCATACATAAAACGTCTACAAGAAAAACAAAAGGCCTTGAAATTAGTCTGAAGGAGAATACGGTGTCATAATGGAAGAACATGCAGCACAAGAAGCAAGTCTATCTCGCATTAGTAGTAGATCATAATTAGTATCACCCTTCACGCAAAATATGTGAAATTTGAAGAATATTCCAATCAAAACTGAAACTAAAATTAAGTAAAGATTGTTAGATTGTATTATTATGCTTGTTTCTGTGCTATGAACATGATCTACACTGACTTATTACCATCCGTGGCGCTCCATTGTTAAACAAAAATTACTTTCGCAAATTTTCGTAAAAAGCTTTTAGCATTCAAAAAATTACAGATAGATAAGGGGAATCATAGATATTTACTATGAGCTCATTAGAATTATGGAGGTTTATTCTTCGTTAAGCCGCTAGGTACAGATAACTACTTGTGAAAGACTACTTGTGATATTGTATCCTAATTTATAATAATTTAAAAGGTTGATTTATTTGAAAGAGGTTTTGAAATACTGCATCGCTCTTTGGAACTGTTTTCAAACCTTCCTTGCTTTCAAATCTGCCTCCAGCAGGTATGCCCAACAACTAATGTCAATATTGGAATGTTTTCAAAACTCTCTTGACTTTGGCTATCTATCTTTCAAATATTAAAACTTTTATTAGCTCCATGTTTTTATTATCTGCGTCGAAGTTGAATCCCCAGATGGGTATTCTGCAGGCTGATCCTTACTATTACAATCATTAGAAGAACGGAGCTAGGGCTTGAAAACTTGGCCGTCATGACGACGCAAAAGAATTATGCCTCTCTAAATAAACGAAATCGAGGCGTCGTGCCTCAAAATAATCTCATCACTAAAGTACACCGAATAGAGATTCCTTCAATAGACACTGTGAGCCTGGGTGTTCAAACAATTGTCAAACCATTGAGCATGGACCATGAGGAGAAGTCATCGGAGGCAAAAAACTGCTTCTTCATGAGAATAAACTTGCATGACTGCGGTCTCACTCTCGAACCTTTCATATCCCTCAACGTAAAGAAGGTTGATTACAATGGGGTCACAATGAAGTCAGAGCAGATCGGAAGTTTACGCCTTTTAGTGCTGGCACGGAAAGATTATATATACTTAAGATTGAAGCACTGTTTTGTTGATAAAATGATCATCCCTTGCTTTGCAATCAAGAGTGCGTATTTCGATACTGACTCGTCCCTCCTTCTCGTTTTAAACAAAGACTTTGGGTATTGGTGTGTTAAATTGATGTCCCCAAATAATAAACTATTTAATCTCCTTGATGAGCGAAAGTCAGAGTGGATCAACGATCAGATACTCACAGTCTCACATGAAAAATTGAAACGAATCCACGAGCATGAGCGCAGGAAGCGAGAGAATTCTTACAGGGACCCAGTTACAATAAATCATTTAGATCCTCCAAATTTTGAAAAGGAGCCTTCCATTACAGCTTCAGATGACATTCTTCGAAATGGGCTACCTTCAGAACTCTTGCCAGAAAAACATTCCCAAAAGCCGAAATCCCCGCAGATTCTGGGCACTATCAATGCTACTTCTCGACTAACTCGCTCCCTGAAAGGCTCCTTTATTCCATTTAGTCTGCCTGATGACACTTTAGACCTAGAATCTAGTGACAATCCCTTGGATTTCGATATAGAGGAAGCAATAGATGTTCAAGAAACTCCAGCACCATTCGAGCCTCCACTCAGATATTGCGTAAATGTATCCAAACATTTCACAATTACAGCTAATGATTTTAAGACCCTTTATAACGCATCCTGGGTGAATGACACCCTTATAGATTTTTTTATCGCATACGAGATTGAAAGGGCGATAACTGAGCTTCATACAATCACAAGATCACAAGTTCATGCTTTCAACTCTTTTTTTCATACAAAACTAGTTTCTGCAGTGGGAGACGAGGAGCCGCCTTATTATGAGAATATCCGCAAATGGTTGGAAAAACTCGATCTATCATCCTTTGAGTATATAGTCATCCCAATTATGGAAAATGCACACTGGTTTTGCATAGTCATAAAGGGGTTGCCAAATCTCGTTGCCCTTGCGAAGGCTCAGGCAGCTGCTATGGAAACTGCAGTTGACTTGGAAGAGGTGCATTCGGAAACGCCAAACTCTAGCCCTACGCGGGTCAAAGCTAAAGTCCATGAAAGTCCGATAAGTGAGATCTATGTATTAGACTCACTTCGGCTCACACATCCAAACTTGACTGAACCGATTAAGACGGTTCTTAAAGAGCACTGCAGAGAAAAACATGGAGTCACCATTGACACTGACCTTATTAAATTGAGATCTTCCAGGGTGCCTAGACAACGTAACACTAGTGACTGTGGCATTCATGTGATTTACAATTTGAAAAAATGGTTAAGTGAGCCACTTAAATGTGAGCTGATGTGGAGAAAGCGCAGCACCACCAATCGCTCCTACTTCAATGGCCAGGAGAGAAATGCGATGCGTAGATGGTGTATTGACATTCTTATATCATTACACTCTCAACAGCCGACTCCAGAAGCAAACAAGAATAGCACGGAAGAAGGCGAGCCACATTCGGAAGATGACATTGAGGAGATCTCCTACGTTCATTCTAAGCCAGGCGAATTATCTGAGCATGGAGTGGAAGGATTGCAAAATTTGGCAAGTAAAGACGAGGCTGCAATAATGGAAGCCAATGGCTCTCTTGAAAAGGACCACGAGCATGTGAGTAAAGCTGTAGCAGCGCTGGATACGCTGGTCAAAGTTCCTCTGCCCTCAGAGAGCCAACTATCTCAAATTAGTGAAGGCCAGGAATCAGATTTTTCTAAACTGATTTTAAGCCAATTTCTTGATACCTCAAATCATGAAATAATGTCATTAGATGTGGTTCGAGCCGAATCGTCTTCATTGGACCTGTCACTTGCCGAGACAGAGAGAAAAGAAGCTGTTAGCGTGGATAACAAACCTCTGTATTACATAAAGACTTTAGACCCGCGCGTTTCAACTCCATCCCAGAGCACCGAAAGGCTGTTCGATAAGAAATTTCGCTTTGTACAGATTGAACATCCACAATTACGGAAACTGTGCATGGGCTTGAAGCTCAGTCAGGGAACAATGCATTACCTCAATCAAGCATTCCAAAATCATGAAAAGGTTTATGAACCCGATCACCTTAAAGCACTTGTAGAACTTACAAAGCTCTACGAGGAGTGCAGTCAAATGCGGGACTCTCAAGGCTTGGACGTGATCCAACAACAATTCACAGCTCTTCTTAAAGAACCCCCAGCTCCAATGGACGCTCCATTTGTTATTGATGAGGCTGAAGAAAGCATGGAGCTTAATAGAAGTGTGGGGGATCTTCGAATTGTTGACGATGAAAGGAGTATTACTGAAAATCAGACGCCTCCATTGAAATCAAATTCCTCAGATACACTACAGTTTAAATTTCATCGTGTAGTCCCAGTACCAGATAATGGCTCACTCAAATCTAGACATGATATCGATCCGCCTGTGGAAGTGATAGATGCTGAAGTTTTGGGTACATCTCCTGACCATAGAGTCACAAGAAATGAATTGCGTTTGCAAGTAGAGGAACTGCGTCAGAATAAAATCAGAGTTGAGGTTGTGTCTGACTCGGATGAGGACATCCAATCTACCATTGCGAGACCCAAGGGTACACATTATGAATGGAGCTCGCCCAAAAGGCGAAGACTAGACCGTAGCATGTAACACTATATAAATGAATAAATTCATTATGAGTTAATGAATGAGTTTTCAATTTTCAAAAAAATCTGTTTACAAGTACTTCATGGCCTCGTTGATACACCGGAGGTGCACATAGACAGTGGTACACAATACCAAATATATAGATAAGATTGTTGACTTCAAACATTCCGAAGTATTAATTCAAAAGGAGAAATACTATTATCTCAAATAAGAAGCATGACCAGTGAAAACCCCGTGGAACAAGATATGTCCGGAGAGCCTGTGGTTGCGGACTACCAACCTCCAGCCTTACCACCAAGAGAAGACAAACCTAACATCAAGCCCATCTATGGATTGGACACATCATTGTCTACTACCCTTATTTTCCGTCAAAGTGAGTACTACGGAATGCCCCGTATGTCCCCTCAAACCGCCGTTTACACCACGAGCACCATAGATTTGGAGCTGATTGTGGCTGCGCAAGAAGACAAGGATGAATTCTGGCTAAATGTCATTGGTTGCTACAATGACGCTTTTATCAGGCGTAATAATTTGCCAGGACTTGAGCAGCGCATCATGAATGGAATTCCTGACTCCCTTCGTGGTGCTATATACCTCAAGGTGCTTCAAGTAAGGACTGGAACTGAACAAAACACTTATAGTAGTCTTGTTAAAACAGTAGAGAGCATTAAGGCAGAGAATTTCGAATTGAGAATCAAAGATTTACCCAGAGACACTCAAAGTTTGCTTTACGTATTTGAGCATTGCCTTAACGAGGTTTCGCCAATACCCTCACATGACACTCGTCGTAAGACCTACGAATTCATTACAACATCGGCAATTTTATTGAAGCAGTTCTCTAGCCTACAGGATTGTGATATTCTTGCACTATTATTTCGGTTGTGTGAGCTCCATAGCTCTCTTTCAAAAGACGCTTTCACATATAAGGGCTTACGAGCTCTTGAAGATGTGACCAAAGAACAATTTCTTCATATTGTGACACAGGGAATCGATCTTGAGAAATTTTTCAAGAATCTTATTCTAGTTGCCATAAAGTTTCCTGTAGATGATGCCACAAGAATGACCATGTTGGACTTAATTATTTTTGAAGGGTTTGACAGTCTAATAAGATTGGTGGTAGCACAAATGCTGTTAAAGAAAAGCGAAATTATGGAATTAAACGGTGATGATCTACTGAACTACATAATGACGGACGCATTTTGCAGATCCATCAGCAAGGAGTCTGTCACAAAGCTGACGGAGGTTGAGTTTCCTTTGATTGTGTATGAAAACGAGTACTACATTAAAATTGCCAATCCAATCTCCAGCAATGATCAAGAGCTTTTAAACTTGAAAGAAGTTCATGAAGATCTTGTCAATAAGAAGGCCGAAATAATTGAAAAGCTTGAAAGCCTTAGAAAGACGCACCAGGAAATACAGTCACAGAACGTAGATTACGAGAAAAAGTTATCTGATGCCCAACGTGAACGTGAAGGTTTTCAAAAAGAACATTCAGAGTTGCAGGATCAGTATGCTCGCCTTACAATGCAAGAAAACCTCAACAATACAGTGAAGGCTAACGAGGACATATCAAAAAGTAATAAGGAACTAGAGCAACAAATTCACGAACTTGAAGCTGCAGTCGAGAAAAAGAAGGCAAAATTGGCAAAGTATTCCTGATAAAGATTTTATTCGGCTTTTTTTTTTTTTTCATGTCGCTACCAAATACTCTGGGCAGTTTGCAGCTGTTGCTGCAAGCGCATTTCCCCAGAGTGTGTATACAGCAAGTTCTTATAAAACGAATACCACACCATTTTTCGGCTTCACCTATCGCTAGCATTCTCAAACGACAGTTTTTATACCTACAGTGCATATACCAATCATCCATAAGCAAGATAATTAGTTATTTATTATGTCTCAATCTGTTGCGGTTGTCGGTGCCGGTCTTGTAGGTTGCGTAGCAGCTCTTGCCTTCTCAAGCAAGGGATACAAAGTGACATTGTACGAGATGAGGCAAGACCCCAGAACAGATGTTAACTCGGGAAAGAGTATGAGATCGATCAATTTGGCCGTCAGTGATCGTGGAATCCGTGCTCTTCGCTACCTTAGCGAGGATATGGCCAATAGAATACTCAAAGATGTAATCCCAATGAAGGGTCGAATGATTCATGACATCACAGGAACGAAACAAGAGTCCCAAATTTATGGCTTATTTGGAGAAAGCATCAACTCTATAGACAGATTGGTTCTCAACAAAAGCCTATTGGATGAATTGGAGAAAACTGATGTTGAGATTCTCTTTGAACGAAAGCTCGTAGACATGGGCAATGTTTCCAAACAGGACTCCAGCATATTCCTAGAATTCGCATATAAGTCTAAACAAAGAGAGAGGCGCGACTTTGATTTCATTGTTGGTGCTGATGGTGCTTTCTCCCAGTCAAGATACCTTATGCAAAAAACAATGCGGATGGATTATTCCCAGAAATATGTCGAGCAGCAATATATTGAGTTATACATTCCTCCTGCGAACGGTGTTCGCGATAGCAAAGATCCCAAGTATTCCCTTGATCCAAGCCATCTCCACATTTGGCCTCGTAAAGAGTTTATGTTAATTGCCTTAGCCAATAACGATGGTTCGTTTACATCTACTTTTTTCTCCACTTGGAATCTCATCGAATCCATTAAGAGCAGCGAGCAATTTCTTGAATTCTTTCAGGAAAATTTCCCTGACGCATACAAGTTGATTGGCGAGGAGGGTTTGAGATACGCTTATGACCACCAGCCTAGAGGGGCCTTGATGCAAGTTGCCTTGAATCCATTTGTCAGTCCGAATAACCGTGCTATTCTTATTGGCGATGCCGCTCACTCTATGGTGCCTTTCTATGGCCAGGGCATGAACTGTGGTTTCGAAGATGTGCATGTCTTGATGAAATTGATTGACGAAACTAATAATATTGAGAATGCTTTCTCGAAATATACTGCTGCTAGAAAGGAAGATGTCGATACAATCTGTCGCCTTGCATATGAAAACTATCAAAATATGTCTTCTAAAGTTCTTGACCCATTCTATCTTTTGCGCAAGAAGATTGATTACGTTTTCGGAAAATACGCCAACGGAAATGTGTTCCAATGGATTCCAATGTACACGATGATCTCCTTTCGTGGAGATATCAGATATTCAGATGCTGTGCGCATTGAGCAGAGACAGACTCGAGTGTTACTGACCCTTCAGTACCTTACTGTCGGTGGTACTATACTCTTTGCAGCTGCCAAAGCTGCCCAAATCTTCGACAGATTCCGTCAGTAGGTTACATAGACATAGAAATCAAATTTAAGATAGAATTTGCCATTTTTTTTTCTCTTCAGAGTTCGGATATTTAAACATCTTTTAAAAAGTGACCGTATCATAATCTACTCTCAGCACAAAGAGCAAACACAAGCTCAATGAAAAAAGACAATTTAAAAAACTAACATATATGAAATTCCTAAAGTGAATTTCGGTATACCATAAGAAGTAACAAATTTAATTTGTGATTTTTCTCCCCCGGAATTTTTCACTCGCCCCTCCACCATCGCCGACTATGAAGGAAAAAAGTTCAGAGGGTATTAACTCTGCATCACTTGTACATAGTCTGACCCTGGGCGCCTCTAGCCTCATTTTTGTTATAAAAAAAAATTATTTAACAGAAAAGCTTGCCTTAGTAGCTTCACATATATATTTGCCATGTTGCGTCATTCTATAATCCGGAGTGTTCGCTCTGTCTCCGCCACCAGATCGTTCACCGCCTCTGCGTGGTGTGCCAACGCCCCTAAAGGCAAGTCTCCTATGCAAGTGTTTTTTGAGACTTTTAAGGATGAAGTGAAGAAATCGAACGAGCTTAAGCAAGACATAAAGGCTTTGCAGGATGAGACTGGAAGAGTCGCTGACAGCGAGGCTTTCAAGAGAGCCAAAGAGGCATACGACAAAGCACAAAAAGGAAGCTCTGCTGCTGGAAAAATTGCAAAGCAAACTGCCGAAGTTGTTGGAGATGTCGCTAACAAGGCCTGGGAGTCCCCCGTTGGACGTGGTGTCCGTACCACTGTCAGAACCAGTGCCGAAGTTGCAGACAAGGCTTTTGAGCCAGTCAGAAAGACACAGGTTTACAAGGACATTGGAAATGTTATTGATGATGGTTCTTCTACTGCTTATGGTGGTTTATTGACGAAAGAGCAAAGAGAAGAGTTGAGAAGAAAAGAAATTGAACGCAAAGCCCAAGACAAAAACGCTTACAAATTTGTAAAAGAGAACGCTGAAGCTGGCGGTGCTTTGGTTGCTACTGACACCAAGCCATCTGGTCCTAAGATTGGCGAGAAGTGGGAGGACTTCAAGTTGAAAAACCCTGTTGGTCGTGGGTACGTTGTAGCTAAGGAGAAGTGGGACGAGAGTGAGAATGGATTAATCTCTCTTGTGCGTGCTATTTTCCAAAAGATTAGCTGGTTTTTCTCTGAAACTGAGCAAGCTCAAGTCGTTAAGCGTTTCCGCATGTTAGATCCATCTTTCCGTATTACCGACTTTACCCGTACTTTGACTAACTATATTGTGCCAGAGTTATTGGAGGCTTATGTGAAAAACGACGAAAAGGTGTTAAAGAAATGGTTCAGTCCTGTTCCTTATGAATCATGGGCCGCTCAACAGAAGCAAATGATCCAACAAGGTTTGTTCTCCGACAGCCGTATTTTAGACATCAGAGGAGTAGAGGTTGTCACCTGTAAGATTCTTCAACCAAACGATACTCCTGTGATTGTTGTGTCTTGTAGAGCTCAAGAAATTCATTTGTTCCGTGACGCAAAGACCGGAGAAATTAAGGCCGGTACCGAGGACCACATCCAAATGAGTACCTATGCTATGGTTTTCACTCGTGTTCCAGAAAACATGGACGATGAAACCACTGAGGGCTGGACTGCTGTGGAGTTTGTGCGTGGAGGCTCTAGACCATTCCACTAATGGTTTCAAAAGAACCCCCAAGGGGTTTAAAACTCAAAAAAAGAAAAGGTAATTCTTAGACGGTAATGGTGTTGCAATTCTGCTGTATATATTAATGACACGACTTATGTGCATAAATAAGGGTAGATTCAAAAGTACAGGTAGATTCTTTGATGTTTTCGATTTAAGAAGCAGATGATTGAAACCCATAAGACTACGTATTGTTCAATATCTTGCCAATGTCATAAGAAAGTCAAGATACTTAAATTTAAAATTTAGCCTGTCTTTAGTTCATAGCCACCTAACTTCAGGTACATCTGTGAGTACAAACCTTGTTATCAACAGACTGATCTCATGAAAATAATGAAAATTAGAAAAAGAGAAAGCCAATTTACAAATTTGAAAATTTTCTTTTTCTCTCTTTTCCTCCCAAATTTGTTTGTTTTATAAAAAGCTCTGCTCCTGTGACATAGTGACACACCTGTACCTCCTTCGACCACCATCAACACACGTCTGATTTTCCAGTTATTCAACCAAAGGTAATGTCGGACGGGTTTGCTACGAAAGAAGAGGTCAACGCGATCTTTTCAAGATTGAGACAGAGCCACGCAAATCAAGTCTGTTTTGACTGTGCCAACAAAAACCCCACATGGACTTCTATACCCTTTGGCATTCTTCTCTGTATGGAATGCTCAGCCGTCCATAGAAACTTGGGTGTTCACATCTCATTCGTGAAGTCTCTGAATTTGGATCAATGGCAACGCATTCAGTTACGCCATTTCAAGTTTGGTGGCAACCAAGTGGCGAAGGAGTTCTTCCAAAAGAATGGCGGATCTCAGTTCTTAGCTGGAAAGGTAGACCCAACCACCAAGTATACTAGTCCCGTAGCCAAGAAGTACAGAGAAAATTTAAAGAAGACAGCCGCTCAAGATGCCTTGAAACATCCGGATATCGTAACCCTTGAGGATACTCTGGACTCGCTTAGTTTGGTTGATGGCTCCTCTTCGAGTGCTTCCACTGATGACTTTTTCTCTAATTGGTCTAAGCCTATCAACAACTCACCCTCTCCTCTGATTCTGAGACTGGGAACTCCTACTGCTGGAGATGATCTGTTTTCAGTCCCTCAACAGGCTCCTGTCCGTGCCGCCGCTGTTAGAGCAGTCAAGACCTCGAGCACTGGCCCTAAGAAATCTATTTTAAGTTCTAAGGGTAACGGACCCAAAACTACACGGGCAAGAAGAATTAATAAAGTGGAAGAAGATATTGATTTCGATGAAATTGAAAAGCAAGCCAAAAAGGATGCCGAAGAAGCCAAAAAATTGGGATACAACCCTACCTTTGAAGCTAAGAAGGTTGCTTCCGAACCAGCAGCTGCAAAACCAACTTCTCTTTCTTTAAACAGCAACAGAGATGTTTCCAGTTCTACACCTACACCAATTGCTCCTAGAGTTGTCGAAGACACCACTGTTAAATTTCAAAAGCTTGGTTTTGGAATGGTCGATGGTGGCAACGATACCAATGCAGACAAACCCAAGAAAGCATATAAGGAAGTGACCTATTCTAATGAGATTTCGAAGAAGTATGGTAATCAAAAGGGTATCTCGTCAGACGAAGTGTTTGGTATTGGACCGCAGTATGATCAAAACGCGCAAAAAGAAGCTAGCAAGAGACTTCAACAATTCAGTAATGCGCAATCTATTTCTTCTAGCTCCTACTTCGGTGAAGAGGAGTCCGTTGAGGGTCGCCCAGGGAGAAGCGATAGTATGGGGATGGGTGACTTGGAGTCGGCTGCCCGTGACTTCGCTTCTAAGTTCAGCGGTAACGCTAATCAAGATCTCGAGGTTTTGAAGGATGCTTTGGAGACTGGTGCCACTAAGCTTGGAGGCTACTTAAGAGACTTTTTAAAGTAAGTTAGACAGCGAGGGGGCATTGAGTCGATAGCTCTGTGTATACATTTAATTACATAACATGGTAAAAAAAAGACATTTGTACTGACAAGTAATGAAAAATTTGTCGAAGTCGATTTGATATTGAAGCTAAGGTTATAAAAGAGGTTTTTTGACAATTGGTGAGGACTTATTCAGGTGAAACTTAAATTGAACAGTATAAATAGAGCGAAAGTGACTGTTTGATACAACAAAATTAAATCGTTTAAGGCGCTGCCCATGTGTCAGAACAACACGACAAAGATTCAAGTTATAAGCACGCGTATCCTACGACATAATTCCGCAGGTCCGCGAGATGGCCTCCTTCAATTGCAAGCATAAAAAGGAACTACGGCGTTTTTCTGTAATTCTACAACACCCAAACATTGACGCACCCGAGGCTGAGGATATAGACGCCTCTCATGGATCGAATAGAATGGAATCCAGAGATTCAAATCGCGCAAATTGCAAACCGCCTCGTAAATCTGTCTGTCTTTTCGCCCCACCTCTTGTTGTAGCAGCTTATCCGTCAATGCCTCTCGGCACGTTGTTTCAAAGCTTCTATACACCGATTCAATCTACAAACCAGCCATCTCACGTAGACTGAGTCGGAGCGGTTGAGATAAATAAGCTCAATTAACTTATTTTAAGTGAGAAGTCAATCTTTTTCAAGAATAAATACCTTTTTATTCAACTTCTCGTGTCTTATAACAGATGATACACATTGGTGGGTACTCTCCAACAGATCTGCTGCTTCACAGAAGCAAGCGATCAAAATCTCAAAAACGACTAAATATAGGAACACAATGAGAGCTATTAAGAGCCCAGGTGGTGGGGTATACGTATGGACCTACGGTGATTGGACGTTTAAAGAAACAAGTCAAGAAACAAGTTTCGGAACCTGTGTCCAAGAATCCGAACTGCTGGAACGTCCCCACAGATGGGTTTTGTGCCATGTAACCAAAACATTGTAATTGAAATATTCTTTCTTTATTCGGCTATTACTTTAAATATTTCAGCGCCGTATGCCTGAAAGCTTGCTTTTGCCGAATCTGATTCTGCATGAAATGCAACATAGGACGTAAGCCAGACCATAGCCGCTGTGCGTCCCCACATTTCCCCGGAATTAGGTGCATTGAAACTCAGCAGTCAAAGTTGGGGCGACCAAAATATAAAAAGGTTATGGAAGACGCCTGAAAATCCTCATAATTTCCCAATTCGAAGATCCTCTTTCGCTACTTTCTGACTTGTCTTGGTTTGAATTTAAACTTGACAGTTCTTTATTACTCTTTGTGCGCACTGGTCCCCTTGCTCTTTCTGCAGGCTTATCGTAGCCGATTGCTCAAATTGGAAGAACAACCGCAACAACTAAAGCACAAAACGTGACATTGAAGAGATTTGCAGATCTGTTGTTGATATAAAGGTGTAGAGTTCTGCTATCCTTCATTAGTCATCAAGTTTTTTTTGCTTTGTTTTCTTACTTACTTACTCGTTTTAAGTGACTACTGCGTACAACATGACAGAAAAGGTGTCTGCGGACTTTGACAAGAAGTTCGATACCTCCTCCAACGAGTCTTCGCATGAAGCCGTTCTTCTCCAGGCCTCGGCCGAGAGAGAAGGTGAACATGGAAACATTTTATCCCAATACACGGAAGAACAAGTCATGCAAATGGGTCGTAATTACGCTTTGAAGCATGAATTGGACCCTACTCTCTTTGGCCGCGCTGCAGCATTGGCTAGAAGTCCTGGTGACTTTAACTCGATGTCGTTTTTGACTGAAGATGAGAAAATTCTGCTTAATAATGAGATTACTCACAAATGGCATATCCCAAGAAAATTGGTTGAGGTCATTGCTTTAGGCTCCATGGCCGCTGCTGTGCAAGGTATGGATGAGTCCGTCGTCAACGGTGCTACACTTTTCTATCCAATTGCCATGGGAATCACCGAAATGAAAAACGCCGATCTTATCGAAGGTCTCGTTAACGGTGCACCTTACTTGTGTTGTGCGTTCGTTTGTTGGACCTCAGACTACTGGAACAGAAAATTAGGCCGTAAATGGGTTATTTTCTGGACATGTTTCATATCCGCAATTACTTGTATCTGGCAAGGATTGGTCAACTTGAAGTGGTACCATTTGTTCATTGCTCGTTTCTGTTTGGGTTTCGGTATTGGTGTTAAGTCGGCCACAGTTCCAGCGTATGCCGCTGAAACTACTCCTGCTAAAATCAGAGGTTCGCTTGTGATGCTTTGGCAGTTTTTTACCGCTGTTGGTATCATGTTTGGTTATGTTGCTTCTTTAGCCTTTTACTACATTGGAGACAATGGTATTTCCGGTGGTTTGAACTGGAGATTGATGCTTGGTTCAGCCTGTATTCCAGCTATGATTGTGCTTGTTCAAGTCCCATTTGTTCCCGAATCACCCCGTTGGTTGATGGGTAAAGATAGACATAAGGAGGCTTATGACTCCCTACGTCAATTGAGATTCAGTGAGATTGAAGCTGCTCGTGACTGTTTCTACCAATACGTCTTGTTGAAGGAGGAGCATGCTTACGGTTCTGCTTCGTACATTCAACGTGTCTTTGAGATGTTCACCGTTAGAAGAAACAGAAATGGTGCTTTGGGTGCTTGGGTTGTTATGTTTATGCAACAATTCTGTGGTATCAATGTTATCGCATACTACTCTTCATCTATCTTTGTTGAATCGAATCTTTCTGAAATAAAAGCTATGTTGGCTTCTTGGGGTTTCGGTATGATCAACTTCCTCTTCGCCATTCCAGCCTTTTATACTATTGATACGTTTGGTAGAAGAAACTTGCTTCTCACCACATTCCCGCTCATGGCAATCTTCTTACTTATGGCCGGTTTTGGATTCTGGATTCCTTTCGACACAAACCCCAGTGGACGTTTGGCTTGTATCACCGTTGGTATCTATCTTTTCGCATGTGTGTACTCCTCCGGTGAAGGTCCAGTGCCATTTACTTATTCCGCTGAGGCTTTCCCATTGTATATCAGAGATATTGGAATGGGATTTGCCACCTCTACATGTTGGTTTTTCAACTTCATTTTGGCTTTCTCCTGGCCACGTATGAAGAACGCTTTCAAGCCACAGGGTGCCTTTGGATGGTATGCAGCTTGGAATATCATTGGTTTCTTTATGGTCTTGTTCCTTTTGCCTGAAACTAAGGGTTTGACCTTAGAGGAATTGGACGACGTTTTCGGTGTTTCGTTAAGAAAACACGCTAGTTACAGAGGTAAGGAGTTGATTTACAACCTTAGAAAATATGTTTTCCGTCAAAAACCAACCCCATTACCACCTTTGTATAATCACCAGAGAATGGCTGTCACTAATCCTGAGTGGAACGAAAAGGCAGAGGCCTCTCACACAGAGAATGTTGGCATGAGCACTGGTGTTAACTAAGCTTACAGCTTGTGATCCAATTTTTTAATGTTAATAGTTTTAATAGGTTAGTTAATTAAATGCTTTTCTTTCCAAGTGCATCAAATCTTTTAGATCGCCCGTAGTTTTACAACATCTTCATTGTATGATTTTTCCTTGGTTTTATGTCATAAGAGCTGCACCAAAGGAGTTTTACTCAAAGCGATGCAAAAGCTTCTACATATTAAGATAGTAGAATTTAGAAGAACAAAGAATATTTCTTTTGATCCCATAAATCAATGAAGCTTACTTCGATCTAGGTAAAGATAGATTAATTAACCTGCATTTGGATTCTATCATACCATTGTATGCAGTATTTTATATGTGTTTAGAGTTTGTTTTCAACACACTTAATACAACCATTTGCGGCTATATTTAATTTTGAGTCAGCCTGCTTATTTTATACTAAAGTTTCAAACTGAGAAACATTAGGATGACCTTAAACTCTATGTAACAGTTAAGCCTTAAGCTCAGTGTCATTTTACTCTTCTCGTGCAACTCTGACTGAGCGCAAACTGAGTGCTCCAGAGGTTGCATCCTTAAAAACATCTGGAGGATCTAAAACGCTGGGATAGATAATGGCGAAGTCCATCATATATGATGAACCTTCCTTATGTCCGACTATGGATTTGTCTTCGGCATTTAAAATAACATTTGAATCTGCAACCAATATCGTGTTTAAACCATCCTTGTACCCGGCGTCAGTAGAATGTATACACCATAGAGACTGAGGAATGTAATGAACGTTACTAAGTATCATTTGATTACAATCCCCATACTCAATGAGTACTTCTCCACAACCTTGAGACTTGATGTTCTCACCAACAAGATTAAGGGTAATATGATTTAAGCGAAATGTTCGAAAAGCATTTCTGTCGTTAACCACATGTACCTCAGCTCCAGAATTGAATACAAATTTTACAGTTGGGTAAGCAGCAGTGTTTTGATTAGAAACACTTCTAACATTGGGTTCTGGATTAGACTTGTTCTTCTTAACAACCTTAGATGGTTCATCACCGTTCAGAATTCGTTTGTCTTTACTATCTCTACCCTTGAAGCTATTTGCTAACCTAATGAACTCGGTACAAATTTCGCCAATGTAAATTGCGCTTCTTCTTGTTTGTATCCGGGTTGACAGGTTTCTTATCACACCAGTCGCGAACGTACTCCTTGGCGGCACTCAAAGGTAAACCTTTGTAAACAGCATTCAATAAGATACCAATTGAGATGGTACCAGACAAATAGCCATAGTTGTCCAAAATGTATACGCAAGTTGGATCAACAGTATGTCTTTTGGTCTTGATAAACTCAACAGTATCGTAATGAGCGAGAGTGTAGTTGGAGTCCTTCAACGAGTGCTCTTCGAAAGCCTCTAAGATACTGTCTCGAGTCTTGAGATTAACCTCAATAAGGACTTCACGTTCCACAACTTGGCCAATGAGCTTGCCAAGCTCTACATCGCAATAACGGACAAGTTCGTCATAGTCGTCTTCATTTTTGGTTGCCTTAGGGAACTCTTTCTTCAAGAACTCAGGTCCTTCGTCGAAATACTGGCACAAGACGTAGTTGACAGTTTGCAAGGATGTGCAAAAGAATTGAGACCAAAGTCCCAACAAATTCACATTCTTCAACTTCTCTTTAGTAAATTGAAAAAGATGTCCATTACCGAATCGTACAGGGCTCATAACCTGTTGTTAGTAGCATATGCATACTGCATATGGGTTTGAGTAGACGACATTATGTTAAATAGTACTTAATATTGTATAGATCACAATATTGAATATCTAACTTTCTTGGATCCATCCCTTGTCAAATCTGGGAACGAACTACGCTTTTATACATTTCTCCAAGATGGTCGATCCTTTCCTATAATTGAGCAATACCACTGAGTATGGTAACTGGAGGGTCTAACTGTATGCAGTGCTTCTAACTGAGAGGCACGGGTCTACTGACACACAAGGTGGTGCCGCGGGCCCGGCGTAATCCGAATTGTTATCGTGAGATAGTTGATTTGGCCTGCTTATATGCAGGCAGCAAAGGGATCACCAAAACAAAATGGAACATTACAAGAGAATAACTAGAGACTTGTTTCCGGAGAAGAATCGAACTTCAAACAGACTTCGTTCATTACTTCCACGAGTTCAAGTATACTGCGTCATGTCTCTAAATAAGGTGTATCTCTCCTACTTAGCTGCATATCCACTTGCAACCAAGTCTGTTACAGCAGGAGTTCTAGCGACACTCAACGAGAGCATCGCTACCTCAATCGCAGATTCGAAAAGGAAACAAAGTCGTCGCCAATTGTTTGATTCCAAGGTTTTGAAAAATATTTTGCAGATACTGATGTATGCATCGTTGTTCGCAGCTCCAGTGTCTCACACATACTACAACCAACTCACTCGCTTGTTTAAGGGCAAAACAAACTGGAAATACAAAGTGTTGCAAATCTTAGTGTCTCTTCTCAGCATCTCGCCCTTCCTTAGTGCGGCGTATGTGTCGTGGATAGCGGTAATGAATGTTGAAACCAATGTACCTAACTATGTCTCTGCTATTAAGACCTCCGTCGCTAAAGGTTTGCGTAACAACTTTTGGCTCGTTTACCGCACATCTGCCATTACCTCAACAGTGGCTATTGCTGCAGCCCAGTTGTTGATCCCAACAGAGCTTTGGGTTGTTTTCTTTAACTTGGTTTTCTTCATTTTGGGAACTTATCAGAACACCAGAATGAAACTTAGACAGTCTAGACAAGAGGACAAGAAGCAAACTTAAATCAGAATCTTCAATTTAAATTAATCGCATGATATTGACAGGAGGTCAACAATTTCACAGGGTATTATATTTCATTTTTTATGAAAACTCACCTCAAGAGGTGGAGTGGATGGTCACACAATGAATAGACTAGTAAGGTAATACAACGAAATTCACATAACCAATAACAAAATATTTAATTTTATTAGAATAAAGCTGATAGTTACGCCTGCAATAAATTTTCTTATTCTTTTCCCCATATTAGTAATCATTCACGTGATCAAAACCGAGGTTTAGTTGACTGGAGGTGCTATATATTAGAAGTTCTTCAGGTCTTACAAAAGCAACAACATTTTCATGTTCAGAACACCGGTATACAATATTGCAAAACCAATTGCTTCCGCTGCTAAAAACGTTCAATCAATTAGAATGATCACCGCTCAAGCTGTCGTCTTCTCAGACCATGGTGAACCTAAAGATGTTCTCTCTACACACACATACGAGATCAATGAAAATGACTTGGATGCCAATAGCATCATTGTAAAGACAATTGCTTCTCCAATCAATCCATCTGATATTAATCAAGTTCAAGGCGTGTACCCTTCGCAACCTGAAAAGAACACTGCATTGGGTACCGAAAAGCCTCTGGCAGTCGGAGGTAACGAGGGACTCTTCCAAATTCTAAAGGTTGGCTCAAACGTTACAAACTTCAAGGAAGGCGATTGGGCAGTTCCAACTACTGTCAATTTCGGAACATGGAGAACACACGCAGTGTGTGATGCAAAACAGATGTTAAAGCTTCGCAATCCCGAAGAATCGATTGCTAGCGGCCAAAAGCAGGGATTGACCATTAATCAAGGTGCAACAATCTCTGTCAATCCTTTGACTGCATACTTGATGTTGACACATTATGTTAAGTTGAACCCCGGAAAGGACTGGTTCATTCAAAATGGTGGAAACTCTGCTGTCGGCAAATACGCCTCTCAAATCGGACGTATTTTGGGAATTAACTCTCTTTCTGTTATTAGAGACCGTCCCAATTTGGACGAAACCGTTAAGACTTTGAAGGAAACATACGGTGCTACTCAGGTAATCACTGAAGAAGACAACAATTCACGTGATTTTGGTGCTGAGGTTAAAAAGTGGGTCCTGGAGACTGGCGGTGAAATCAAATTGGGTCTCAACTGTGTCGGCGGTAAGTCATCGACCGCAGTGGCCCGCAAGTTGGGTAAGAATGGTTTGATGTTGACGTATGGAGGTATGTCATACCAACCAGTGATTATTCCCACTTCTTTGCACATTTTCAAGAATGTTACCAGTGCAGGTTTCTGGGTCACTGCTCTTTTGAAGGCAGACCCAGAATTGAAGAAGAAGACTATGGATCAGATCGTCGAGTGGTATGAGCAAGGAAAGCTCCTTGATGCTCCATCAGTCGAGACTAAGTTTATCGGTGAGGATTTGGCTCAATTTTACATCGAGGCAGTTGCAAACAGCAAAGACGGTAAGCAGCTCATTGTTTACTAGATATCAAATGAACTAGGCCTATAAGACTTTACGCTAGAAGCATGTAGATATTTCTTTTCAAAACAGACAGTTTTCAGTCGGCAAAATTGATCAATCTTGAAACCTCAAACTCTGAGTCTACTAATAACATTCCTCTTCTGTGGTGACCTTGAATCTAATCCAAAGTTTACAAAGTATTTTTTTAAAAAGAATTAATCTACCTCGTCGAATCACCACAAAACTTTCATTTTCGAATCCTCCAATAGCGATGACTGTCCGTGCACAGCTTACACAATACCTGGATCGAATCAAGTAAATCACATGAGCCAAACGCGAGAAGCGTTGCGCTCTCCACAATTCAAAGCGCAATACGATCCCTGAATTTTTCATTTCAACGTGTTACTCCATACGTGGGCGGGCACTAGGGGACGGCTTTGTGTCACATACGAATGGTAGCCCAAAGTTCACCATCCCTAAAACAGCCTTGTACTCCCAGAAAGCGAGTCAAAACACTCAATGTGTTTTGTACAAAGAAAACAAATCCTTTTCAATTAAAAATCTGAAAAAGGTAGTTCTACTTGATCTATTCTAGCTCGCCAACTCCTACTCTAACCTGGACAACCTGCATGGAGAGCGGCCCGCGGACATCGCCGACGGCGCGATAAGGATTATTTGGTGTGCATGGTTAAAGTGCCATGGGTGAAAATTGTAATTAAAATTTACTACTGAAGCTAAAGGCTTTGAAGAAGTATCTTGATATCATCAAACGCGAACCAGCGTAGCTCTCGATTTTGATTTGTGACCTACAGCATTCATCCACTTTCCAATTTGCTCAGCTCAAATACCTTACTAGAGTAATCGATCGGGAGGAACATAACTATCCATACAAAACAAACCATACATATAATAGAAGTGCTCTAAACACAATTGGAACTCGTTTTTTGGAGCCGAAATTGATACAGATTAGGCCTGCTTTTAATAAGAAGAAGGAGGAAGAAGATAGATCAAGTGCTTACGATGTCTCGTGCTATTGCATCTACGAATGTCTTGATCGACAACAAAATTGGCCCTGCAACCATTATATATTCGGTTAATTCAGGAAAAGTATTACACATTGAAAGCTCCGTCTTGTCTGAGGATGACCCTAGATTGAGCACTTTTGCAGTAGGTGCTGGTGATTACAGAGACGTCTCCCCATATGTGGTAATGCCAGGATTAGTGGATGCTCATGTTCATTTGAATGAGCCAGGAAGAACAGAATGGGAAGGTTTTGAGACTGGAACAAGAGCTGCTGCTGCAGGAGGTGTCACCACGGTCATTGACATGCCTTTAAATGCTATCCCTCCAACCACTACCGTAGCTAATTTTAATTTGAAGATCGATGCAGCCAGGGGAAAAACTTGGGTAGATGTCGGTTTCTGGGGTGGAATCATTCCTACTAATTTAGACCATTTGGTGCCTCTTATTCGAATGGGTGTGAGAGGTTTTAAGGGTTTCATGATCGATTCTGGTGTTGACGAGTTTCCCGCCATTACCCCAGCGTATATCAAGAAGGCAATGAAAGTAGTTAAGGGCCATCAGACTATGCTTATGTTCCATGCAGAGATGCAGCCACACCAACTGCACCAACCTCCTGTTTTGGTAGAAGCTATTGGAGACAGAACCCCCAAATTAATTGCCAATGAAAGACATGCCCAATTCTCTCTTGATGCTGAACTTTCTGACGAAGATACAGACTCACTGTCTCATGATGTTTCCGAAGATAACATCCTGAACGGCAACATGATTGATGATCTCAACCTTGGAGTGTCAGCATCGTTCATCTCGAGAGCGCCAAAACCAGTGGTCAAGCTTTTAAGCACTCAAAAGCCTGGTAATGACTACATCTTACCGGAGAGAAAGCTTCGTCTTGAGTCCAATTTAACAGATGCTCAACTTAGTGCTTTGGCCAAATCCCCCTATTTGCAAGCTTCGGAACCTCAGTTTGGTAAGCTCTCCCGTTTGGCCAATCCAAACCACGAGAAGGAACAAATTGAAATGTACAGAAGTCCCTTGGCTAAACCGCTTGACTTTGACTCCGAAAAGTTCTTGCAGAACTTTGATGAGCCTTTGAAGATGGCTCAATCTGAGGACCACGATTTAGATGGCGTCGACCCAACATTGTACGCATCATTTTTGGCTTCTAGACCTGATAATTTCGAAACCACTGCAATTGCCGAAATTATAGACTGCTCTATTAGAAACCCCCAGGTTCCCCTTCACATAGTGCATCTTGCTACACATGAAGCAGTTCCACTTATTAAAGCAGCCAAGGCTAAAGGTTTACCAATTACAGCAGAGACATGTTTCCACTACTTGTCACTTACAGCTGAAAAGATTGCCAACTGCCACACACACTTCAAGTGTTGTCCACCTATTAGAACAGACTCCAACAGAAAGCTCTTGTGGTCTGCATTGAGAAGTGGTGTCATCACAACTGTCGTATCTGACCATTCGCCATGTACTCCAGACTTGAAAGGTTTGGAGAAGGGTGATTTCTTCTCGGCTTGGGGTGGAATTTCCTCTGTAGGATTTGGATTGCCTATTCTCTTTACCGAAGGCCAGAAACTTCTGCCACCCGTAACGCTTGCTGAGATTTCGCAGTGGTGTTCATGGAACACGGCTAGACAAGTTGGTCTCGCTCACAAGAAGGGTAAGATCGCTGTTGGATACGACGCAGACTTGTTAATTTTTGACCCTGAGGTCAAGTATGTTGTTCAGAATGACCAGACTTACTTCAAGAATAAACTCACTGCATATGATGGAATGGAATTTCAAGGAAAGGTTGTGGAAACCATTGTTAGAGGAAACGCCGTTTTTAATTTGCAGCAGGGCCACATAGACAAGCCAGTTGGAAGATTGATTTTAGAGCCAAGAGCCTAGTTGTAAGACCAGGTATATAGAAATGACCAATAGATTAATGATTGAAACAAAACTTAGAGGAAAAATTACAAAGTTGGAATGTCAGTCCGCGGAGTACATAGTTGTTTTAAGATACGGTGTCATTCAAAATCCTGCAAGCACAGAATCAAACTATATCAAGAAGAATCTTTTAGCGATTTTGATTCACTAATATGAGATATTGTATTCTCTCGTTATTTCCTTCCTTTTTGTTTGGGACACAAGGAGAACCAACTTTTAGAACAGAAAAGATAAGAAAGGATAAGTTTTTGAGACAAATTCAGGAAGGAAAAAAGGCCCTAAATCAATCAAAATAGAGTGAAAATTTATAGGAAAGTTGTCTTCATTTTCATACATTTGATGAGATTGATCATCTCTCACCCCCACATTCACAAGTCAATACTACATGATCAATGAGTGAACTAAAAACAGAGGGTCTAGAAGAGCTTGAGAGTATCTTTTCAGATGTGGATCCTCAACTTGCCGAGAGAAGAAAGCAAGCATACGAGGCTGTTCGTCAAAATCAATTCTCCTCGTTTCCCTCTGACATCTCCATTCTTACAGCCTTTGATGAAGCGATCCAATGCTTCGGATTAGTGGGACAGATACGAAACTACTATAGATATGGAACATATAACCTCTGTGGTGAATCTAGAAAAAAACTTTGGTTCGCTATAAGAAACGGAACTATGACCGAAAAGAAAATGGACGCTGAACAGATGGCTGCAGATCCCAGAGAGTTGGAAAGACAGGCTCGAGTACAACAATTCTACAAAGATAGGCTCATGAAGCAAAAGTTAGCAGGAAGTTCGGAGGATGTGTGGAAAGAGCGAGAGACGCTTTTATCCCATCCTTTCCGTGAATAGATTAGAAGGTGTTATCCTCCAAATTGGAGGATTGGTATATATAATAAATGTAAAAGGATTGTTAATGTGAGGGAGAAAGAATTCAAGCGTAGAAGCATTGTTTAGAAAACCAAATTCTTTACCCCGTCTTCGATGAAAAGAAACCGATTTCGTCTTTTAACGTTTTTTTGTTGATGTTCGCTTTGGAAGCTACATGACAGTGCAACTCTTCTCCTTTTGTTCGCCGTTGGCACCCTTTGGTTTGGCGTTGAGCGCACAACGAGCAGCCTCCGAGAAGGCCTCGTTAACACCTCTATTCTTTTTAGCAGAACACTCCAAGTAACGCAATGCACCAACCTTTTTGGCCACGGATAAACCCTCTTCGTAAGTAATCAAGCGTCTAGCACCACCAGCTCCTGGAGACAGTTGGTCATAAGGATTGTAGGAATCGTCTTCAACAGCTTGAGGGTCTTCTTCAAGGTTACGCAAGTCGCATTTAAGAGCAACCAATACGAGCTTGACACCCTCACAATGATCTGCGACTTCGCCAACCCATTTCAGTTGAACATTCTCCAAAGAGTCTGGCAGGTCGATGGAAAAACATAACATGATACAATGAGTATCAGCATACGAAAGGGCTCTCAAACGGTCGAATTCTTCTTGTCCAGCAGTATCCCACAAGGACAATTGGACCGATTGGCCATCGATAAAGATATCGTGAACGTAGTTCTCAAAAACTGTAGGTTCATACACTTGAGGAAAGTAACCTCTGGTAAAGACATTGATAAGGGAGGTTTTACCACATGCACCATCACCTAAGATGACGATTTTACGCTGTACTGAAAGTTAGTCGAATGTTGGGATTTTGTTGTGAAGCAATTTGATCTTGTGTATGAGATGGGGAATTTATCTAAGCCCAAACAATGGGAACATAGCTCATTTATCGATGATAAGCGCGATTAAAGCAATTTTTTTCACACATTGGAGAACTAGAGACCCGGTTTAAAAGAATATTGGAAAAAATGTAGAAAAAAATACATTTTGAAGAGGGTATTTCTCTGAATTAAGGGAAGGGTCTGAGCCTAAGATGATTGCTTGACGCAAACACTCATTTGATAAAACAAGGTCGCTGAAGCGAAATTCCACATACTCGTATTAGATCCACCACCACAAAGAGGCATTTTGGTTCGTTCTTATCTCTTTTATGTTTGGGGTGGGTATCCTAAAGTTGACTTGAGAGCTGTGTCCGTTTCCTGTGGTGCATGTAGTAGACACACACAAACATTCTGCAATAGACGCCCAGCGGCTGCTCAGAAATAGGGGAACTGGAGCAAAAGGGTTCGTTTAGTAAAATTAATTAATTTTTATTTTTCATATAACTTTCTTTTTTTTTTTCGAATTCTGGGTTCCATTAGGTAGTTTTGCTGGTTGTTCTCATGGCTTGTGGAGTGAAGTATTAGGAGGTTTAGATTAGAAGCATTAGTCACAACAACGGAATTCATGAAATATTTCTAAAAAGTTAATAAATTTTTTTGCTTATTGGTTTCAAAATTTAGTTTTTTTGTTATGGGTTTCTTTCAGTTATTGGGGCCACCAGTTCTAAGCAATGCTGTTGTGACTTGAGCCTGTAACTTTGAATTCTATGATAAACAAAAGAAATCTACTGAAATTATAAAAAATAGTTAACTCGACCTAATATTTTAGAGTTAAAACTACCTTGGTTCTGGGTATTGGGGACAGTATTTTATACAGAGAGAATAGGCAATTATGACAACTAGATTTTCCGATCCACTCAAAATTAAATTCATATTTGTACGTTGGTTTCAAAATCTTACTAATTTTCGATATTTTTTATTCTTTTTAGTCGTTTCTTTGTGTGTTTGATGATCTGGTACCGCACTTCAAATCACACTTCCATCACACTTTTCAAGTAGAAACTCCCGAGGTCTTTTCGAAACAGTTCCAAAATGACTGAGTTTCTCAACTATAAAGTGGTTCTTCAATTCAAAGACGGGAAGGAGACTCTGGGATTTATTTCAAATGTAGATTCCGCAAACATATCGTTGGGGAACAAGACTTATCAGAACTCTCTTGTGAAAGACTTGAAGGTTGTGCAGTTGCCAGCTGAAAAATCCAAGAAGAAGTCCGCCCACAATGCTGTTGCATCCGAACAATCTCAAATGGCCTCCTCGAGATCCATTTCCCGTGCTGGAACCCCGAAGATTTCTAAGAAACAGCCTGATTGGGGTCTGAACGTTGGCGACATCAAAGCCTCAGATGACTTTGACTTTGCAGCCAACTTGGCCATGTTCGACAAAAAATCAGTTTTTGCCGACTTCCAGAAAAATGAGCACATCAATGCACTGGACCGTCTTGTCAGTCTCAACAAAGTTAGCGATAAGTACGATAACGATGAGAACGTTCTTTCCGGCCAAAATAGCGATAACTGGAACAGTATCGGATCCATGTCTCAAAGACTCACTCTGCCTTTGCCATCTGCTGGTGGTCCATCCATTGGCTCTCATTTGGCTCGTGAGCATCAATATTCTTTCACTTTCGAAGACGACACTTCTCAAGTTCCCCTTGCGTCTCCAGTGCAACTCTTGGAGATTGAACGCCTTTCAATTGAATCTTTTGGAATTGATCAAAAGTCCTTTTCAGAACTTTGTGCTGCCAATCTATTGAAGTTAGCCGTGTCCAAGATCCTTGGTGGTTCTACCAGATTGAACCAAAGAAAAAACCACAATTTGCCTCCATTGGTTTTACTCCTTATAGGTGGTGGCAGAAGCTCTAGTAGGGCGTTTGCTCTTGGAAGACACTTGACCAATCATGGAGTCAGAGTTCTTGCATATGTCATAAACGAGGAGATGGTTGACGGTGAGACCCTCCATCAATGCCAATTGTTTGAGAAGTGGGGCGGTAAAGTTGTAAGTGCACAATTCTCCGAACTATTAGACATTTTACATAATCAGTTAGATACGCCAGTGGAATTGATCATTGACTCCCTACAAGGACTCGAGGGTCAATTGTCGGACTTATTCTATACGCCTAAAAGCATGGCTGCACTCACACAGGTGGTGAATTGGGCCAACGAACCTACGCAATGCTCGAAAGTGCTCTCCATAGATATTCCCTCTGGTCTCGATGGCGGTTCGGGAACTGCATCGCTGCCAAAGTTAGTCATAAACAGTAGATACATTGTTTCCTTGGGGCTTCCCTTGACTGGGCTTGTCCATGCTTACAACAATGGAACTTTGAGAGATGACATTATCCACTATGTTGTGGATGTGGGTGTTCCTAATGCTGTGTACAACTCGAAGCCACATTTGCGGAAGTTTGATAAGTTTTGGTTCTGCGCTGAGGTGTATTTGAGACTTTTGGTGAAGTCGGAGTGATTAGATGTAATGAAGTCTGAATTTAAATAAAGTGAATAATACTTAAAAGTCATAATGAATAATTGAAAATTGAAATTCGATTTAAGTTTTTTTACTCTTGAATTAGGATCGCTTGTATTTAGTTGATCGTATACGGATTCTGACCCCACAAATTCTTTAAGTTATTCGATGCAAATCTTACACTTATTCTATGTGGATTTCCTAAAGGTCTGATATGATAAATACTGTTTTTTTTTCGTGTTTGCGCATCTTATTGTTTAATATATCCAACGAACCCGCTCTTGATACGAAGTAGACTACATAAAATTTAACATTAAGCCCCAAAGGAAAAAAAGCTCTGCAAATTTAAAAAAGGAAAATTAAGATTTCTTGCATGCTTCATATTGCTAATGATCGTTTCCTTACCATCTTTGACCTTTACATCTGTTGATCCTGTCCTGCGTACTCATCCCAAACCTAAATTTCATTCATCAACCCATTAACCAACAATTCAATGAATAGCGGCACCAGCTGGGGCAATTCTACTGGTTTTGCTCAAAACCAATCAACTGCTCCGCTGAATCTCTTTGGTAATTCATCGAGCGCTCCCGGTCTAGCGACCAAGTCTGCGTCTATGGCAAACTTGGGTTCGCTAAACAACACAACTAATACCGGTGCTCCATCATCGTTTCTCAACCCCAATACCAATTCAAACAATAATGTTTCTGGCGGATTCTCCTTGGGACCAAGTGCTCAAAGTGGTGGATTGTTTGGTAACAGTAGCTCCAATGCCAATGGGAACAACAACACTGGAGGTCTCTTTGGCAATACAAACAATGCTGCTAACTCAGGAGGCGGACTTTTTGGTAACTCTTCTAACTCTAACGGAGGCAATACTCAGGGCCAAAATACCGGTCTCTTTGGCTCTTCCTCTTCAGGTACTACTCAAAATGTTGGGCTCCTAGGTAATCTGAACACAAGCGCACAGAGCGGGGGGCTTTTTGGTAACAGTAATAATAATGTTCCAGGAGCACAAAGTGGCGGTCTTTTTGGCGGCTCAGGTACATCTTCAGGCGCTGGTGGAGCACTCTTTGGTAACTCATCAACGTCCAATCAGTCCGGTGGTCTTTTCGGAAACTCCAACACATCTCAACCAAGTGGTGGTTTATTTGGATCATCGAATAAACCAAATACTAGTACTTTATTTGGCAATAATCCCTCTTCTAATCTTGCAAGTGGCACCACTGGTGGTCTCTTTGGCACTACCAACAAGCCAGCTACTACGGGTCTTTTTGGTGGAGGCAACACAAATTCAGCTACTGGTGGCCTTTTTGGAAATTCTGGCCTGTCTGGAATTCCCGGTGGAGCTGCTGGCGGTCTCTTTGGCAACTCAAATACCGCCCCTTCCTCTGGACTTTTCAACAATACCAACGCCCAGAATCTTCCAACTGCAACAAATGCTGACCCATATAAGTCAAACTCCGTCATAACAAGCATTGCGAAGGGTGACTTCTCCATGCCTCAATCAATCACTGAGTCTCTCTTCGACAACAAACCATTTCGTAGGCAGTCCCAGACGGAGGTGAAACCCAAGCTTAAGAAGACCTCTTTGCTCGGGAAGCTTGCGCAAACGTTTAACATTTTCCGTGCTTCTTCCACTGCAAAATCATCTGTTGGAAGTGCAAATTTCAAGGGAATTTTTACTCAACAAGATTATGTCACTGATACGCCAATCGCAAACACAAAGGATTATAGCATCGGTAAAAAACGTCCCGCTTCGCCAAAAATAAAGATTGGAAACAGGAATATCGGTGATGTTCGTAAATTGGTTATCAAGTCCAAGCCGTTACAATTTCACTTAATTGATGCTGACAAGGTTTTGAGTGCCAAGCGCCGGCGTATCGCCGCGCCCTTAAACTCCAGTGCATATGAACAAAATGTATTAACAGATGAAGAATCCAGTGATGAGAAACCTGTGTCTAGAACTATCGCATCGAAGGATTTCAAGCAGACTCAGGAGGCTGCAGTGGAACCTAAGCAGTCCAAACTCCAGGAAGACTTCAATGGCTACTTTTCTTCTCCCACCATTGCGGAACTTGCAGCTATGCCAAAAGATCAGCTTTCCTCGGTATTCAACTTTATAGTTGGGCGTGTTGGTCATGGACAAATCGCATATAACTTCCCAGTAGACTTGCTTCCATTGTACGAAAGATGCGGCGAGGATGTTACCACAATGCAACGTGAGCTTTTCGGTAAGATCATAAATATCGACAAAACCGTAGTTCGGGCTTATGATGATCCAGATGTGGAATCTCCGCCAATGGGATACGAGCTTAATGTTCCTGCCACAATCACGCTCATAGCTCCTCCAGGCGCTAATCGTTCTATTGATGCTCACATCAAAAGGCTCCAAAACATCACAGGAATGGATTTTGTAACTTATGACCCAATCCTGTTTAATTGGACATTTAAAGTTAAGCATTTCTCCGTTTGGGGCTTAATTGACGATGGCGAAGATGAGGCTGACGAGGTAAACGAGAATAAAAGACTCCGAGAGATGAAGAAAGAGCAAGACGAGAACGAGGATGAAGCAAATGCCACCTACTCTAAACTTTACGAAAGCTCGGAATTCAGAAATGAATTAAAGCGTCAAAAAGTAGTTAGACAAACGAGCGGCTTACCTGGTGGTTGGCAATTTGACTCTACTGTGATAACTGACGGTGTTGATGATTCACTTCTTGCAAAACAACAGCTTGTTCAAAGCGAGATTAATCAAGAGGTGAACCAATTTAAAGAAGGTCAATCTGCGCGCGTGAGAGCTAGCAATGCCAGCGACATCACTGGTTCTGAGGACGAGAGCGAGACTGATAGCCTTGATGAAATCATGAACGAATCTGTTCTTCCTACGGAGCCTAGAAAGTATGAGTATTTAAAACATATCGTTAGTGCAGTTCCCTCCTCTGGCCATTTTGAGGATATTATTGACGAAAAAGCCTATGAACCTGATGTTGAGGACGAGCAAGCGTTTGATATGATTAAATTTTCATCTGGAGTTCCATCTTCTAAAGATTGGATTTTACTGTTGGAACTTGCTAATGCCATTGACTCGGCACTCTCCCCAGCTGTTGTCGTCAATGAATCCAGACTGGCATTACAAGCAGTGAGCGACATTTTATTCACTGATTTGGGTAGGAACACCGTGAATCTTGATCAAGCATCTACTCCAATTAAGGACAAAAGCACGCCTCACCTTCTCGAAGCTCACCCAGGAGTAATAAACAAGAACGCCATAGTGAAGCTTATTCAAAATGTGCTTATTAATTCGTCGATGGAATTGCGCCAAAACGGTTTCCCTCAACTTAGTTTTAGCGAAAGGATCAGTTTGGATATGTTTGCAACCTTACTATCTCAGGATGAGGATTTTGACTATATACAACTTGCATCGATCTTGTTCGACAGCAAATCGCTCACGCAAGATCCAAAATACGAGGGAGCTGATGTTACCAATATCCCGCTTGTCAAAAGACTAGAGAATCTTCGTCAAAGAAAGGCATTTTCTCTATGGCTTCAGAAATTTTTTTCTCAAAGCGAGAGTATGCATGATGAACCATTAGATAAAATTCTATACCATGTTTGCAGTGGAAACTTGAAAAAAGCTACTGAAACAGCACTCGCTACTGGCAATATACATTTGTCATCGTTGCTCACCGTTTTGGATCTGAACGACGATGCTGTCTCACAGCTCGCTAAGGACCAGTTAAATGCTTGGTCTGCCGCCAACGCTACTGCATTGGTGCCAACACAAATTGTTGACATCCACAAAATTCTCGCAGGCCAATATGAGCAGCTTGAACTGTGTCCAGTGACTGATATCTCCTTGGCGTTGAGAGCATTTTATGGCAATTCTGCCGAGAGAATTGAGACCTTAGTCGCTCAGACCTTGGAATCATTGAAGACTTTAAAATTAAAGGATCTTTTGTCTTTCTACTCTCTTTGCAAAAATGAGTCCTTTGGTGAAGCCGCACTGGTTTTATCACGGTCTCTGTTCAGTCTCAAGCTAAAATGGATTTTGTTCCAAACCTCCGGCCTTCATCCTAAAATGGGCCGCGAATGTGATCATATCACACAAAAGTTTGCTAATAACCTTGAATCGGCGGGTTTGTGGAAAGAGGCCGTTGCTGTGGCTTCGTCCTTGCTCGACCCACTAGATGCGAAAAGCTCGATTAGGCAAATTATCCTTCGGAATATTCACTTGATGCTGTCATTGGAAGAGGACGATGAGGAAAATTTCTTGGTGACTGTTCTAAGAGTTCCGCGAAGTCTTATATATGAAGCCATCTCAATTGAGAAACGCTCTCAAAAGGATTATTGGGGTTGTTGTGAAGCGCTCGTCACTGCAGAATTGTGGGAAGAGGCACACGATGTTATCTGCAACGAGTTGGGTCCTATTACTGTTATTGAATATGACAATGTGCTCATAGCCCGTCTTTTTTCTCTCATTGAAAGATTTCCTAATCGTGGAGCTATCATTCCTTCGTGGAGCCAGGGTGCCGGCTTGTTTGCAAAATACTTTGAAGTATTAGAAGCTTATGAAGACGGTTTGCTTATTGGACGCGACGATGTTTTGTTTCTTTTGGAAAACACCGCCCTCTCTATTGTGGCTGACAACTTTACTGCTAAAGTAGCATCAAAGGTCTTGTCACGCAAGGTGGGCGATATTGCCATTGAGAATAGAGCCGAAATCTCTAACGTTGATGAAAAGATAAATGCACTTAAACTTGGCGAGAATGAAAAATCCTATTTGAATTCTCGTTTAGTTTCTGCGTAAATATGTACAATACGAATAAATGCAATAGAAGCATGTGTTGTGACTTAAATAAAATCGAAGTGTTCTGAAATCGTCAAAAAGAAAACGAAACAAGAGTCGAGATATGTTTTTATTCAAAATCAACTCGAGATTTAATAATGATGGTTCTTTAAGAAAACATTAGACCCGTACATCCAACCGTTTGATCAGTGATTTGTAATGATAGCACTTAGTACACTCTCTTAATATCATTTATTATACTGAAACTTTATTTTCACTAAATACTTATACCTTTAACTCGTATTCCCTAGCATAATTACCCCAACTGCATTAAGGTCTCCTTCCAATCAGCATATCTTCACTCAATCCGCCACCTCTTATAGATCTTTCCATCTGCATCAAAACTCAGTAATGACAACGCTAATAACAACAACAACTGCCGAACTAAAAGCCCCCGAACCAGACCACTGTCCTGGGCCCGAATCTGAAATTGCTGGAAAAGGAGATGCATGCGCTGGTTGTCCAAACCAGGAAATCTGTGAGTCTCTACCCAAGGGACCAGATCCAGATATGGCAGTCATCACAGAGAATCTCAAGAATATCAAGCACAAGATCCTTGTTCTCTCTGGAAAAGGCGGTGTTGGTAAATCCACATTCACATCCATGCTTTCATGGGCTCTCGCAGCTGACGAGGACCTAGAGGTCGGCGCCATGGATCTAGACATCTGTGGACCCTCTCTTCCCAGAATGCTTGGAGCAGAAGGTGAAACAATTCATCAATCAAATTCAGGATGGTCCCCTGTTTATGCTCTGGACAACTTAGGACTCATGTCAATTCTGTTTATGCTTCCGGACCCAGACGCTGCCATTATCTGGAGGGGTGCTAAAAAGAATGGACTTATCAAACAATTCTTGAGGGATGTCAATTGGGGTGACCGTTTGGACTACTTGGTTGTAGACACACCACCTGGAACGTCAGATGAACACATATCTGTTACAAATTACATGAAAGAGGCGGGCATTGATGGAGCTTTAATTGTCACTACACCTCAGGAAGTGGCTTTGCTAGATGTACGGAAAGAAATCGACTTTTGTCGTAAAGCCGGAATTAAGATCTTGGGTGTCGTTGAAAACATGGCTGGGTTTGTATGTCCCAGCTGTCACGGAGAGTCAAAGATCTTCAAGCCAACGACAGGTGGAGGGGAGCAGCTCTGTAAAGATTTGAACTTGAAGTTCTTAGGATCTGTTCCGCTTGATCCTCGAATCGGTAGAGCCTGTGACAATGGTGAGTGTTTCTTTGATGAGTATGCGGACTCCCCTGCTTCCAACGCGATTTTGGATGTAGTGGACTCATTGAGAGACGAGGTAGAAGTTTCATTGAGTTCCTTAAAAATTGAGTAATGTCCCATTTAACTCAGAATAATAATTTAATTGCATTTTAGCTTGAATATACATTGTAAATGTGTAACGTCATGGCTAGTGACAACACAAAAGGTGTTAGTTAGAAATTCGAAATTCCGCATCAATTAGTGCAAATTCCATTTCAGTTCTTTAAAGTAACAGTATCTGTAACCTTTCAGGCCAATTTTGTTTATAGATAAGCGCTTATCAGTTATCTACTGTACCTCTTCACATCATCTCACGTTATCTCCTGCCACTATGGAGAAGCTCTACCTGGAAGTCCCACAATTCAAAGAGTCCCGGCTTCCGTCACTATATAGTGACTTCTCCCACCTCAAAGATATCAACCCTGAAGGTTATCAAGCTAATCATGATTCGTGGGTGGCTCTCTTGTATGCCTCTCTCCGACTCCACACATTTGGTACCAGTGTGTCGCTTCCAGGAGAGAAACTATCCTCAACGTTGAGAAATTCTGTTTACGGGGAGCCAAAAATGCTAGCTACTACTTTAGATGAACAGATCAAGAAGGGAGATTGGATTCCATGGAGCATCTATAGATCCCACAATTTAAAAGGCGGGAGGCGACTAACTGATTTCCTCTCTCCCCGAAGAATTGGTAATGCCTTATGGGGGTCGGTAGCTCTCAACTTCTATTCTCTGCGGACTGGCCTGACAGCTGTGGCATCGGATCACTTCATCGCATGGAGCAGTTTAGTCTCTATTGGAGATCGTGTCTATACTGAATTGAAGAAACGGGTTGATAAAGAAAATGGAGTTCTATCAGCAAAACTATTTGACGAAAATCTATTTAATCACACATTAAAAGAAATCGACAGCGATTTGTCGGATATCGATATTCAAGTTCTAATGGTGTACCTTTCCAGAGATACTGGCCAGATAACACTCTTAGCGGACCTTGCGAATTCCGAAAAGACTTTTATTAAAGTGGGAGACTCGACGCCTATTACAGAGGAAGAAATTGGAGTCATTAAGTTGAAATCCAACGTTCGTAACATGGAAGAGAAAGTTCATTTATTCGAAGAACAACTCAACGAGAAAATCCCTGAAAAGTTGGCCAATCTTGTGAAAACAAAAGCTACTGAGGATCGCTTGAGGAATGTTCTCATTCGTAAGGCAGCGTTAAAAAAGTCTCTTTCTAGAGCATCAAATGTATGCATGCAGCTATCGCTGGTTTTAGACAAAATCAATGAGGCAAAGTCTAATGCGGACTTATTTCAAACTTTAAAAGAGTCAAAGGCAGTATTGTCACTGTTAAACAAGCAAGTTTCACTTGAGGATGTTGATTCTGTTGCCGCCGAACTAGATGATGAAATAGCTACTACAAATGAAGTCTCGAATGCGTTGTTATTGTCAACAGAAGTCGACGAAGACGAAATTGAATCGGAGCTTGCAGAAATTGAAAAGGAGGTCTCTGGGAAGGAGGCGTCTGTAAAGAAAGAGTCAAGTGAAGATTTAATAGAGAGACTACAGAATATCAACATTGAGCAGAATGAGCTTACAACCACCAAAGACAAGAAAGCACATGAGCCGGACGGAGTGGAATCTAACTCAGAGAAAGCTGTCGCAATGCTTTCAACCTAGTTTCTCGCAAAATTAGTCAGAAATCGACTTCTATGAATGAGAATAGCAAAAGTTCGTGATGATAATTAATGTACGTAGTTAAATTATTTAAGTTTTGAATTATTTCAACCCAAGATCTGTAAGATTTGCTGAGTCAAATTAAATAATTCTACCTTTGGGTCCTCATACTCGTTTTGATCCGCATTGGCAGTTGCTCCACTTCCCAGTTGGCTCTCACTGAGGCTCTTGATTCCTGATAAAATGGACTCGTTTTCTTTAATCAATGCCTGGATTTCGTTGTTGTTGGACTCCAACAACTGTAAGATGGTCCACAAGGCGATGTGTTCGAAAGTCGCACTTCCACTGCGCAAGAATCTAATCAAGAACCCGTAAATACCTTCATTTGGTTGAGTCCAGTTATCAAGAATGTAATCTTCGTGCTCGTTAGACACTCTCGAACATAAGTTGGCCAATGCAGCGGCCGAATTGCCGCAGACTTCGCCATTTTCACTGAAAGTCAATGGAATCAAGACGTCAATAATATGGCTCTCATATAATTTAGGTTTCAAGTCATCGGCCAATGCCAAGATGGCGAAACAAGCAGAGATTTCCAGCTGAACGGACAATGGTACCTTTAAGACCAATTCTTTACATTTTTTGACGGCATCGGCGTTCAAAAGTGCCAATCTGTTTCTTTCGCTCAGTGCAGCCAAGTTTCTCAAGGTGGAAATTGCATGGCATTGAATCTCCTCCAGCTCGTTGTAATCCAAAAGAGCCACCAAAGGTTTTAAGAAACCAGCCTCGATAATTAAGGCCTCATTAAGGGGATGGATAGAAATATTGCGGATACATGCAACTGCAGCTAAAACGAGAGGCTGGTGGTTACATGTTAAGAGCAGAACCAAGTGAGGTAGACCGCCAGCTCTGACAATGTCCACCTGATAACCTGAGTCTGAGGCCAAATTTCTCAAAGCGAGAGTGGCTTGACATTGTACACGAGGCGATGGCGAGTCCATTAAAGCCACCAACTGACTCACCAATTTAGGCTCCGCGGCGGCCAACTTCTTTCTGTTCAGCTCGTCAACGGCGATGTTAGACAAGGCAGTAGTACAGTAATATTGTACATCGGCGTCATCACTAGAGAGCAAAGACACGAGTACTGGTACAGCACCGGCATTGACCAACTCTTGTCTGTTTTCAAGAGAATGGGTCATGTTAAGTAACGCACCAGTGGCGTTTCTTTGTACCCGAATATCCTTAGACTTTGCCAATTTAGTTAATGGGATCAATGCACCACTTTTGGCAATACGTGATTTGTTTTCATCTTGGGTAGCCAAATTTGTAATGCATCCAACGGCATTGCATTGAACCTCGATATTTGGCGACATCATCTGGCGAATAAGAGGCTCAATGCCACCCATTTCAGCGATTAAAGACTTATTTTCATTATTTACGGCAAGATTACCCAAGGCGCCACATGCTGCACGTTGAACTTCTGTGTCGTTGGATTGCAAGAGGATTAAAATAGGTTCCAACACGTCTCTGTTGACCTCGCGAACGTCCTTCTCTGTGATCTCAGCGAAGGCCAAAGCAGCACTACGTTGCAAATCTATGTTCTCGGAGTAGACTAGAGTCAGCAAAGAACGCAAGGGTCCGTTGCTAAAGAAGTCAACATCGGAGCGGTTCTCCAAGTATTGCAAGAGCGCCGAGATGGCCTCACGCTCGTTTTCTGCCAATAGAAGAGGCGGATATTTTCCATCACTATTCGAAGACGACAAACAGCTACAACAGGCACCCATTACTTTTTTTCGTTGTTATGCTTTCTTTCCGGGGGATCTAGTAAGTAATAGCGGGGATAACAATAAGACACGAGAATAGTCAGCAATCAGAATGAGAGTGGCACGCTAAGTCAAGAGACTATATACTCGAGAGATGTTGTTCTTTATTATTTTCAATTGATACGCGATAGGTTTTGAGTAAACGGATGGCGGTCGATGTGAAGATTTGTATATTTGCTTTGATGATCTAACTGATAAGTTTGCAAAGGGAAAATGAGCGGGAGAGATTCTTGTCCGCCCTAGTCACGTGATACTTTAGGATAGTTATTATGATAGCTATACAAGGGTCAATGATATGGCGACATGTATGTATTTGAATGAAATTAAATGAAACAGCTGAAAATTATTATTTGATAGCAATCGATTGAATGACTGTGATTTCAAAATATATGGCCTTCGTCAGCCCTTTGCTACTTGTACCATGGATGCTATTGCTTGTATGGCTATGCAGGAGAATGCGCTAGCAAGATGGCTGCAAACTTAAGATAAGGTTGAATATGTTTGAAGTTTTTTGCTTGTTTTTTCGTTTTTTTTTTCACTGATGGCGCTGGGCTCGTTCAAAATGAATATTGTTGACTTTGGGATGAAAAGCTTGATCATGGTCATGTTCTTACCCTTGGTCCGTAATTAAACTTGTACTGACGACAAACAAGGCTGTTTTTTTTTTTTTTCAATGGAGTATCCATACTTAATCCCTGTCGTTCAAAATTTATTTGATATTATTTTTACTGGCTTTTGTAAAAAAAGCTTTGGAAATTTATCAGAGTCTAGATAGATTGCAAATTCTAACAGTCGCTAACCAAGAGTACACAATTCAACAAAATACAACAAGGGTGAAAAAAAATGAATTTAACGAAAATTTTTTACTCGAAATTATAAATTTTACTTTTTTTAAATTATTATATTCGTTTCATGCTCTCTTGTTATATCTTTAAAAGGCAATTTTGTATGTCGGTATCAGTCACTTCCGCACGGTAGTGTGCATCTAGCGCCGGACTAAGAACACCTCCGACTTCCAAGTACAACCAACATGGGTATCAATAATCCACTCCCTAGGAGTTTAAAGAATGAGTCTAAGTATGTATAAGTACTGGAAATCGATAATTAGTCAAGATTTAAAAAAATTTGGGGTCTTTACGCTTCTCTGACGTCGAATTATGCGCTTCCAGTTCTTGGTCCCCTATCTCCACACTATAGAAACTAACAAACTAAGAAAAGCTGCCAAAGTCCTTGCCAGTTTTGTGAAACCAAATCAATTGGCTGGCCCAAATGATGTCATCCCTCCTGAGGTATTGCGGAACGCAAAAGGCCTTGCCATCATTACCGTCTTGAAAGCTGGCTTTCTTTTCTCTGGAAGAGCTGGCTCAGGCGTGGTGGTAGCACGGTTGCCTGATGGCTCGTGGTCGCCTCCTTCTGCAATTGTTACGGCGGGTGCGGGTGTAGGTGGTCAGATTGGCGCGGAACTTACTGATTTCGTGTTCATTTTAAACACAAAGTCCGCTGTGGAGTCATTCTCCCAAATGGGCTCTGTCACACTTGGAACAAACTTGTCTATTGCTGCCGGTCCTTTAGGTAGAAACGCTGAAGCTGCAGGAACAGCGTCTTTGAAATCCGTCTCTGCAGTGTTTTCCTACTCCAAAACTAAGGGTTTATTCGCAGGTGTGTCGTTGGAGGGCTCGGCCATTGTCGAAAGAAGAGAAGCGAACAGAAAGTTCTACGGCAGCAATTGTAAAGCACGCAACATTTTATCTGGCCAAGTTGATGCTCCACCAGAGTGCGAGTCTCTCATGAGAGTCTTGGAAAGCAGAGTGTTTAGTATCCCTCGTGATGATGGTTACTATAGTGATGATTATTATGATGACATTCCTGAAGACTTTTCTGATTCCGCCTCAGAGTTCTCTGGTAGAAGACCTTCCAACGGCAGAAACAGGAGCCATTCTCGCGCCAACACTTACTCCGATGATGATTATTCAGATGACGATTATAGTCGCCCTAGCGCCGGTCAAAGCTCTCGGACCAGCCATGGGAATAACTCCGGCAAGGGCCGACTGACATGGGAAGATAGGATATACGACAACCCCAACAGAGATCGAGACATGGAAAACTTGAATAGCAAGTTCAACAAGTCTAAGATTTCGACCGGCGCAGGCTCACAAGCTTACTCTAAACCTGATTTCGGTGGTGCAGCTAAAACAGGTTCATATCAGGCCATTGCCTTGTACACGTTCAAGGGTGAACAGCCTGGAGACTTGCCATTCAAGAAAGGAGATGTGATAGATATATTAAAAAAATCGGAAACTACAGATGATTGGTGGACCGGCAGAAGTAATGGAGCTACAGGAATCTTCCCAGCTAATTACGTTGAATTGATATAGAATTGCTAGACGTCGTGTTTGCTATATAGGCCAATGAAAGTAAACTTCTGATTGTAGATTTGAATAAGTAGTAAGAGTCACTCTGATCAGACTTTGAAAACATGTCGAACAAAGTGGTCAACCACAATTTGACCTTCCTTAAATGTAGGATCCTCTTGTCTGTAAATAATGGCGGAGTGAGTAGACTTTGTGTTCTTGATGATAACTGGAAATTTGGTCCAATTGAGTCTGTTAAAGTTTTTAATAACATCTTCTTGAACAGGAATCAAATTGACTTTGAAGTTAGCTGGTGCTATGTTACCCTTCAAATTGATTGGCCCCGTTGGCTTGAGAAGTGGCTCTTTGTCCTCCCTTGATGAGCTAGGCTTTCCGACACTATGGTGATAATCGTAGTATTTAGCGCTATTAAGAGCACTATAGATTGATTCTACGAATGTTTCAGTTTGGTCTCGAACAGTGTCATCAAGCCTCAGATGTTCATCTGTTGTCGATTCCTTGTCAATAACTGTATAAGAAGAACTAAGTGAATCTGCATGGGAAGGGGCGTCATATAAAGCCTTGAGACTATCGGCGCTTTCTCGAGCAAATTCTCTTACCCGTTTGTTTATGCCGATTCTCTGCTTTATGCTCTTGTAAAGGACATACAAGGAGTATACTGGTGCAATTACTACTATTGTAGCAAGTAGCTTGAGCCAGACATAACCTTTATAAGTAATTCTTCCAATGGAGAATTTAGGCGGCTTTTCGGGAGTAACACGATTGAACTCGATTGGTTTAGAAAAATCCACTATAGTAGGTTCATAGCCTTTGACATACTTGAGTGAATACGCACTTAGGGTCTCATTCACCATTGAATCGAAAGGATCAAGCGCCGAAACAAAAGACGTATACCAGCTTGTACGAAGATCGTTGATAGCATTTGCGTACAAAGTTTTGTGCTTAAACAATTCTAAAGCCTTGAAGAATTTGGAAGATGGATGTGTCATCCATTGGAGCAAAGGCAAATACTCTTTCCCGCCAACAACCTTACGATCTGTGAAAAATAATTGCGGGCCAACCGACGGTACTGCAAAGGGCCCGATAAAATTGTATAATTTAGAGGACAATGTTGTGCCTGCGTTTCTAACACCTACGTGAGGGGTGCTAAATGTAACGAAATGAACTGGTTGAACAGTTTTGAAGAAGTCATCATGATACAAAACTCCTAATGCATACCTAGCCGCAAGCCCGCCCAAAGAGTATCCTATGAGGGAGAACTTTGTCACGGATTCCCCGGTTGCCTGTAACTCTTTCACTTTTTCTAGGATCTCGTCACTAATTCGCTTTCCATTGACATCAATTCCGTCATAAGTCAAATCTCCTGATTGGCAGACGGTGTTGAGTACTATGATTTTATCGTTTGGATCTTTAGGCTTGCAATTACGTTCAATCTGCTCGCCAATGTAACTCATATGGCTCGGGTTTCCCCTAATGCCATGAACGAGTGCAACTAAATGATAATTCACCATATTCTTAAGACGTTTGTAGTTAGAATATTTGTCTTTTTCTAAATAAGCTAGGCAGCTGAAACTTGTACCTGACTAGTATCGGTTGGGCTCTTTGTTGGGTGCAATTCGTATAGATACGAAAGTTTGTTGTAAAAAATAAAAGAATAAAACTATCCCTAGGCAAGTTCCTGTGGAGTCTCTACGGCAAGGATATTCCCTCTATTTACATATGTATCATTTTTTAGGATTGTCACGGCTTTTGCACCCATTGAATGTGACTTTGGCACAGGCATGTGGAACTGCTACTACCCCGTCGTCGGAGATAAAGCGTGAAGTCTTAATGTAGAAATAAATTAGTTCCGAATATGATCCTTGAAAGTTTTGAAAGTGTCACTTTAATTCTTGTTCAGGCATTATCGGCTCTAGTTGAATTATGCGCCTACAAACGTCGATAAAGTAGGTTCTAATAAGACAAGACCTTCATGGTTTGAGTTGGTAATCACGACTAATAAAGAGCATTTATAAAATAGAAAAGCCACTCGTATTTTTTGATATGGATCAATATTCTGAAATTCAACAGACTCCGATTCCAGGATACACTGTATTTGTAGTCTATATACAAGTAAGAAGGTCTAATTTTCAAGACATTTCGAAATTAAAACGCCGGCAGCTACGCCGACATTCAAGGAATCCACCAATTCATCACCCTGGCGTCCTTTATTTAACCCGATTAAAAAATCTGAGCGGACTTGTACACTGGTACGAACTCCTGATCCTTCACTACCGAAAATAAGAAGCGTAGGAGTCAGATTCAAAATCAGTGAAAGCTCAGAAGCTTCCACCATCTTAGCAGTAAGATGCTTTTTATGCTTTTCTGGCAATTCTTCGATTTGCTGCTCTGTCATCTTGGCACTAGCGGTGACAATGGACCAGCCGTTCTTCCTGCTTTTATCCAAGAAATCTAAAGGCAAATCAGCTTTATAGATTGGCATCAAATCAAGGGCCCCGGCAGATGCTTTAGCAGCAACTGGTCCGAGACGTGCAGAGTCGGATTCTGGTACTACTAAGAAGTCTACCCCAAGATAGAAAGCAGATCTGACAATACTTCCTAAGTTCACTGGATCAGTAACACCATCTACGTAAACTCCCAAAGGGAATTTGCTCTGTCCATTTGGTACCTCACGGACAACTGAATTGATTACCGATTGTTCCTCATTTCCCTTCACACGGGGAAAGTCCCTATGAGTAGACAACGAATAGGTTCCCTTTTCTCCGTCGAAATCGGACCCAAGCAGTGAAATCAGTTTAAGCTGTAACCTTTTAGTTTCTAAAACAACACCATTGTGAACACCGTTGGAACTGAGCAAGTTCATCTCAGCTTTACTGTTTTTCTCTATGATTTTAACACCGAATTTTTCAGCCAATCCACGGATATGATCAGCCCTCTCCTTCGGGTTAAATATATACAAGGTGCTATATGCGTCTCTCTTGCCCGATTCGAGAGCTGAAATTACTGGGTGTGTTCCGTAGACGTACTCGCTTAGTCTGTTCAAGACTAGACGAGGCTTTGGTTTATTGTAGTCTTCTCCCAACTCGTGCTTTCTTCTCTCCTCGCGTAGTCTCTTTTGACGAGCAACCTTATCATCGAGCTTTTTACGCTCCTCTGGAGTCATATTGCCGTACTTTCTGATGAAGAATTCATGCTTGGAGATGTTAAGTTCATCCCAGATCTTGACCTTCTCGGGCTCTTTCAGACCAGCCTTATAGAAATGTTTTTCGAAACTATCTGGTTGTTTATGAGCGACTTTCGGTTTTAAAGACCGTTTAACGGCTCTTAACGGGCTCGCTGTAGAGAAACGTCTCATTGATAGGATTGTGGGGTGCGATGAGTTGATGAGATGAGTATTAATGAGTAGTGGAATCTAATCAAAGCATTTCAAATGCGAATAAAATTCTGAAACATAAAAAATTTAAATCTGAAATCTTTGCAAAGTTATTAGGTGTTTATTTAATAAGTAACAGCCTTGAGTTTGGGTTATTATTGTGTAACTGTGCAGCATGATGTGTCAATTTTCAAACTATTCTATAAAATGTACATTCGGAAAAAGCCTTTGTCTTTTAGTCTTTGACTAGAATAAGACGCCCTTGGTGGAAGGAACATCATTGGTTCCAGTGTATGAGATAGCCTCTTTGATAGCGACGGCTAAGGCCTTGAACGCACTCTCAGCCCTGTGGTGGTCGTTGAATCCCCTCAAGCAGTCAACATGCAAGGTGATGGCGGCACCTTGAGCAAAACTCTCAATGACGTGGGGGATCATTTCACATGAAAGATCGCCAATCTTCTCTCTCTTCAAGCCGAGCTCAACTACGGCGTATGGACGGTTCGACAAATCAACAACCGCACGACTGAGAGCCTCGTCCAAAGGAGCAAACCCACTGCCAAATCTTTTGACACCTTTAACTTGACCCAAGGCCTTGTGGAACGCACAACCAAGAGCAATACCTACATCCTCAGCAGTGTGATGATCATCAATGTGTAAGTCACCAATACATTCGACAATAAGAGACCACCCGGAATGTTTTGCCAAAGCGTGTAACATATGGTCTAAGAAACCGATTCCGGTTTGGACATTTATCACTTGGCTCAGGGACTTTTGAGCTGCATGTTCTTCTGAGGACAGTTTGGGGAGGATGCTTTTTTCAAGGGCAATGTAGCCACCGTCTAGCGAGACTGCAATCTGAATCTTTGTTTCATTAGTGTCTCTTGCCAACAAGGCGTATCTCTTGGGTTTTTCAGAATCAGTCATCTTGATCTGGAACAGTATAGAGTATGTGAGTGAGATGCTAGTGAGTCAATCAATCAGGAGCGAGATAGAGGTAATGGGACGAATCGATAAGGCACCGGGATTATATCTTAATATGAAAGATGAGAGGAAATTTTCCTGAAGAATTTTTACTTCGAAGCAATCAGTCAGGATTTTTTTTGATGAAATTCGCTCTCATTCTACCACATTCTAGAGATCACCAAAGGTAAACGTAAGATCGTTGATGCAGTGCATTAAAACACAACTTGTGGTTATCTTTAGCTTTTAGAAATGAATTCCTTTTTTTAAAAAAAAGATTCTTGAGCTGCTGCTATCCCAATCGTGATTATAGTAGGCTCCTGATGAAGTTAAATGAGTAGGAGGAAGAAAAATGACGATGGAAGTGAAAACCACGTAGGAAAAATGTATTGGTAATTGATCTTGTTTTTGGTTATTCAGAAAAACCTAATTTTGAATTTCTTTTACTCAATGCCAGTGATATTAGATTGACTATCCATTAGAATCTAGGGAAGTGGGATGCATCGTCAGTGCCAATTTCCCCAACTTCCTACCTCAGTTCCGGAAGGTACTTTTGCCTGATTTGCTTGAGTTGAAATTCATGTTCTTTAAGGCTTTAGATTCCTATTGAAATGGTCTTGAACAAGAGACCCCGAAGGTACAGAAGGGGAGAGCCAACGACTTGAAGTGGCAAAGGAATTGAGAAATTTTTTCTTAAAGACAGTTTCTTACATATTTAATTCCTTTTGACTCGATTTTTCACCAAAAATTTCTCTCCTCAAGTTGTGTCTGGTGTGCTACTGAGCCGCATGAAACCTTATGCATGAGCTCCCTATTCACTTGTTTATCGACTTACCTCTCTCCAACAACTCCATCATATGGCTCCATACTCAAGCATCTTGACGTAATTTTGCCGTTGTTGTGATTCTCTCCCATTTGAAAAAAGTAATTGCGGTTTGCCCGCTCTGGTTAATCGTCTTGTGTTGCGCAGGCCGCTACAAGACTCCAGTCTCTTCCATCTCATCGCTTCCATCAGCGTGATTTATATCATCCAGACTTCTATTCACTATTCAATTGCAGGGCTAAAAGTTCTACAGTCAAATACACTACGTGTTTAGTCCCCTTTACTGGTCGTTTTATCCTGTTCATTCCAATTATAAGATTCTCTCCTGAACATACAACTTCAACAACAATCACGATCACGATCCAAGAAAAAAGTATTCTTTTCAAAGACAAAGACTAATCGTTGGAAATTCATATTTAATTCCCTCTTGCCCTTCATACATCTCATCATATCGTAGTCTCATCATCATAATGGTGCTGTCTGTAGTGGCATACCAACGAACAAAGGTTATCGGACAAGGTAAGTTCGGTACCGTTTACAAGGGTTACCATAAGAAAACTCGTCAAACTGTTGCAATTAAGGTTCTAGAACTAGATACAAAGGAGAATGAGGTCACAGATGTACAACAAGAGATCCAGTTCTTAGCAGCTCTAAAAAATACCCCAAATGTGACGCATTATCACGGCTCATTTCTTGATGATACAAAACTTTGGATTATCATGGACTTCTGTGCTGGTGGATCCCTACGAACACTTCTTAAACCTGGCGTTTTCGAAGAACGTCACATTTCAATAATTGTCCGTGAAGTGCTTCTAGCTCTTCTGGCAGTGCACAAATTAGGCGTCATTCATCGAGATCTTAAGGCAGCAAATATTTTAGTCACGAAAGAAGGACTGGTCCAGTTATGTGATTTTGGTGTAGCTGCCCAATTAACAGCTAATGCTCTCAAGAGGACGACAATTGCTGGAACTCCATTTTGGATGGCGCCAGAGGTCATTCGTGAGGGTGCACAATATAATGCGAAAGCTGACATCTGGTCTTTAGGAATCACCATTTACGAGCTAGCAACTGGTAATCCTCCGTACTGTGATAAAGGGGCTACATGGGCAATGACCATGATTGAAAAACTGACCCCACCTCGTTTAGAAGGACGTGAATATCCAACTGCATTAAAAGAGTGTATAGCTTTGTGTTTGGATGAAAATCCCGAGGAAAGACCAAGTGCGGACGATGTACTGAAATGTAAACTAATAAAGCAGTACAAAAACCTACCTACCAGCATCTTGAAGGACTTGGTATCAAGGTACCTCTTATGGCGTGACAAAACTCGCCGTGAATCTGTGTTTTACACTGTTGAAGATGAGCGTGACTCTTCCAATGATGACATTAAAGTTCAATGGGACTTTGACTCCCTCAACTCAAAAGAGTACATCATAGAGAACGACATCAACATTGATAACGACGAAAATTACGTACACGATGGTCTGTGGCGTGATGAAGGTGACGAGACAATGATGGGTGAGCGTACGCTTCGAACACAAGGGCGTATGAATGACACCATAAACGAACCTCGTGGACTGCTGGGGACTAGCTCGGTATGGAAGCAAAAAACTTATGATGACAATCTGTATGGAACCAAAACTAATACCGTTCCAAAATCGCTTATCTCGCTTTTCGTCGAGGAATCTGCCGCTGAGGAAACCCCACTGGTGCCTTCCATTGCTGGGCTTCTGATGCCATCAATTACACTTCCAGAACTGCTCCCAGTTACGTCACCAACGATTGAGATTCCAGATATGGAACGTCTCGCAAAGATTAGCAACACACTGGCGAATTCATCTCAATCTTCGCACGCAACATCTAGAACTCTGCAGTCAAACACGGACACGTTCCCTAAGCTTAATAAGCCTCCTGCGCTTGTCCATTCCCATTCTACAACTGCTACTTCTGACTCAAGAATTAATTCACCGATCGGTCGCGCCCGTAAAAAGACGATTCTGATGTCTTTTAACGCCTCTTCTCCAAATATCACGCATCACACTCTAGATCCTCTGGGGCCACATACACCACCGTATGCACATGACAGTAATGGAATCCGTGAAACGCCATCACCTCTGCTTAATAAGGCTGCCTCTGCTGGCAGCGTTACAACTGCTCCGTTCGGGCCTGGCAATCCATCATCTTCTGTGTCATCGGTGAATTCTGTTGATGCACTTTCTTCCGGAAGTCCTTCAAAAATGCGACCTCTTCATCACACCAACAATCCAATGCTTCAGCCAATTAACTTTAAATTGAATGGTGAAGAGGCTGCTGTACCATCTACGAAGCTGGCCACGTCGCTTACGATGATGGCAGCACAAAGCGCAGCAGCTGCCGCATCCTCTACCACTTCTTCCATGGCTACAACTGCACCGGGAAATCGTAACGCTATCTTTGAAAAGCGTGATAAGCCTGCACTTAGAATTCAAATGCCTGTACCATCAGCGCTGTTCAATCTTCTTTCAGCACTTACAAATGAAGAGGGCGAGACAAAGAGACAGAATGAAAACGTCAATCAATTTGGTATCAATCCAGCTTCATTAGGGAATATTACTTCGATGACCCCTGTTACTGAAAACCCTTTTGGAGACGAACCAAGGGAGAATGTGCTACCTCGAGCCCCTCCACAGAAGAAGCCTCCACTGTCGCTTCTGGGTTTCAAACCTCAACCTGTGGCAACGAGTTTGACGGGTCCTCTCACCGCGCCTTTACCCGGTACAGGGCATGTCCCTAATCCTTTAAGCAGTGTGGGCCTCGCGACAAGCTCATCTGTAAGTACTGGTCATTTAGCCAATGCTACTAGCAGCTCGACTTCACTTCCAGCTTCAGTTCCTCTCTCGGCCACGGTCACTGGCAGTGCTGTTTCCAGACCGCATGCAAATCTGATGCCATCCTGGCCTGGAACAACAGCGAAGGTTAACAAGTTCCCTGTTATCCCTGTGTTTAATGTTGATCTTTTGCTGGATCTCACTCCGAAGACGAAAATAACGAGCGAAATAGATTCTCTTATGAAGCTTTTAGAGCAAGGCTTAGAAGCCATAGAAATTAGTCTTCCAAGTTAATGAGTGTTTAGATACTAATAAATATTAGTAGAACGAAAGACGTAAAGCAGGTGCGACGATCATAAATTAAGAAAACTTTAAAAAGTCCGAACCCATCAAGCTTTTTTTTTCTTTTTATGTTTTTAAAAAACTGGGCTATTTTTCAAGATCCATTACACATCTCAAAATTTACTCCACACAATACTACCTCACTCCAACTTTCATATAAGACAGCATCAGTCGACACAATACCGCTCCCCTAATTTACCAAAACAATCATGTCCAATCGTATGCGGCGCCGTATTACAACGGCAAAACGAGAAGAGATCGAAAAGGAACAGAAGTTGCTTGACACAACCATTGTTCGGCCCTTCGAGACGCTCCAAGGACTACCCATATCATACAATCCACCTCCTGGACAGTATGAGGATATATTGAAGAATCCTCTTACAGTTAAAGATTCTGCTGTTTTGTATAATTCTCTTTTACGGTCTCGTAACACGTTTGTTCATCATGCTCCAATGTTTAAACTACACTGGGTGAGACAAACAGCATATGCCAAGAAACTCGCAGAGATGGATAAAGAGAAACAAAAGGAGGTCTTAGAGGACCGTGAGAATAAACGTCGTTTCGCTAAGGCAACTTCGAATTCATTGGAGGCTCATTTTAGACAGCCTGTGCTTACTCCTGAAATCAACGCTAGGGATGTAATGTCAAAGCTCTGCGAATCTTCAATCACTATAGGTCCACATACTATGGACATACGTATATATATAGCTAAGGATGCCCGTTCCGATAAAAGCAAGAGAGGAGAGCCTCTCCCACCTGGTCCTGGTGATCAGACGTTATGTTTGAACCGTGCATTTGCCTCACTAGGGCCTATAGATGAAAAGCCAAACTCAAGCACCGAAGATATTAATGAAAAGCCTGAAGAAGGTGCAGAGGTTCCTGAAGACGCGTCTTCTTTGAAAAGTGGACAAGATAAAGCTGGCACTACTGACCCTGAAAACGAAGCCATTACTTCTATAAACGGTGTTGGAGAAAGCATAAAACATCTGGAAGAGAAGACAGATAATGTAGAAGCTCCCGCTCAGTTGTCGCATTCCAATGTGGCTTCTTCTAACAATGCAGCGCTAGAGCAGCCTCAAAATACACCTGGCTTGTCAGAACCTGATGCTTCTATGAACGCTGCTGACATACAAGATACTGTTGATGTTGGTAGTGTTGTTCCTTCAAACGGTGTTACAACTGCACCAGAAGCAAATCACCCGGCACCTGTTAATTCAGAACAGGACAAGGCATCTACGTCAAAAGCTGTCATTTCAAGTGAAGAAATAGAAATGGAAAATTCTATGGACGTTGATAGCGACTCAGTCGAGAATGCCAAAGCTCCTGAAGATAGTGTGATAAACAATGTCTCCGTGGCCACAGAGGCGATTCCTGAGGTTGATTCCAAAGATGAATTAATAAAACCTGTTGCCTCAAGTGATGTTAATGAAATTGAAATGGGAAATGTCGAAGAAAGTCAAGAAATAGACGCTGTGGATGTCGATGTCTCAATGGAGCCAATGGAGCCAGAGAATTCACAGAATAAGATAACTGAAGGTTCAAATGGTCCTTCTGAAAAATACACGCAATCAGAGGAAAAGCATTTGCCTGTGACATCTGTTGCGTCCGAGCCACCAGTCAATGTATCTTTATCACCGGAATCAACAGCGAAAGAATCCGAAGAAAAAGATGTTGCTACTGAAGCTTCGAGTGAGAAGGAGAATATCAAACAAAAAGAGACTGTAGCGGAAGAAAATAATGTAGAGATGGAAGATGAATCAGAAGCAAAGGTGGAGAATAGCAAACTACAGATGGCAATAAAAGAGGAGAAACCATTGTCCAGTACGGTCGATGAGACCAAGGCTACGCAAGACCTCGATGAAGAAGAAAAGGAGAAAGAGGACGAGGAGCAGATAGAAGAAGAAGAAATCGAAAGTGACGATGACATCTTTGGAAGTGAAAGTGAGGAGGAGATCAAGCCCAAGAAGTACGGAAAGATCAAAGACGACGATTATTTTGACCGTGGTCTGTCTGGAAGAGGTGGCGGAAGAAAGCGAGGTAACGGGCGTGAACCGATATCGAAAAAGTACGAGCTGGTTGAACCACCAAGGCGCCTGAGTCGACTCAAGGAAGAAGCTTTAAAACCACCCCCTCCTCCACCTCCACCTCCTGCCCCGGTTCCTCCCAAACCAAAAGGCAAAAGGCGAGGAAGACCTCCTCTTAAGCCGAGACCTGAGCCAAAGGTTGAAGATGATGATGTAGTGGCTCCTGCGACACCAAAAGTTGAGGTTAAAAAAAGAGGCAGGGGGAGACCTAGAATTCACCCGATAGTTGAGCCACCAAAAAAGGAGGAGGTTTCTATAAAAGAAGAGCCTGAAGAGATCAAAAAGCTGGAAGAACCTGAGGAGGCCGCTGAACCTGAAACAAAGACTGGACTAACGGCAAATGCAACAGAAGACTCCAAATTGACTTCAAAATCGTCTGTTAAAGAATCTTCTTCAACTCCTGCCAATGCTCACATAACTTCTAATTCTACACCAGTACCAGTACAAGAACAGGCACCGCCACCCCCTCCTCCCCCTCCTCCTCCTCCTCCTCCTCCTCCTACCAATTTTCAAAGCATTGAAAGCTACATTATGATCGAGAATCTCAATACCATTGCTCTCACGGATTTGTCACTCAATGATTTGATGAGAGATGTGGCTTTAGGAACTGCCTCTGAGGCTGAGGTTGAACGATTCAAGATGTACATCGAGCAAGCGAAGAGAATGGGTCCACAGCCGCATCACGCAGAAATATACTATCAGCGAGGGCTCCCTTTACCCCAAAATTTTCCCCGTGTGTATCCTCCCAGACCTGTTTACGACCCGCAAATGGCACTTAGACAGAGACAGATAAACGCACTCAAACTCACAGCCTTCCAAGAAAGGTATTTGTACAATGCCACACTAGTTATAGAATTCCATGAGAATGCTAATGTGAGATATATTATACCCCAAGATTCAATTTGCGAGGTGTTGGCCCCTGAAAAACCGGCTCCTGAAGATGCTGAGGAGGGCATGGAGTTCAAAGACGTCTTGTTCAGTCATATCTGGATACACAACATGGATGAGGTTTTGAAGTATGAGAAGGAACTCGAGGAATACGATAAGGAGATGGATAAGTACCAGAAGGAAGAAGAGGCAAAGAAAAAATTTGCCGAAGAGAACGAACGTAGAGCTGCTGAGGGGCTTCCTTTACTTGAAGAGCCAGTATCAAACGAACCACGCACGCTTAGAACCAAGAAGAAAGCACCAGGATCGAAGAAGAGAGATGAAACGCCCCGGTTCCCCGACGATCCAAACCTTAAGTACACTACTTACTCATTTACACTTCACAACATCCCGACTAAGTACGTGCCGATTGTGGTAAATAGTGTCAAGCCTGCGCCAGAGATTCGTGCCAGAATGGAAAAAGTGTTGCGCGCGGGAACTAGGGTTGCCAGTTACTACTTGTGGTACCGAGTTGATGCACGTCTAGATGAGAAAATTGCCGAGTCTTTACGTGGAGCTGCGTTGGATGAAGAAAATGATATGCCAGGACTTGTTCCACCTGTGGAACCAAAAAAGAGAAAGCCTCAACCAAGCAAAAACCCTAAACAAAAGCGTGTTAAGGAAGGAACTCCAGAGGGAAGACAAGTGGTGCTGGGTTATCCAGTGACCGCCAAGGGTTACACTCCAGTTTTGAACACAGGTGTCACTGGTCCAGAGCATACTTCTAGCCCACATTAGATGATTTTGTATTATGTATTTGTAGTGTATTATAGATAATTGAGAAATGGATTTCAATTTGAATATAATATGATTGAATGTAAGAATGGAATTAGAGCCAAGAATGGAAAAATCTTATTGTAATTATGTTCTACGGAGGAAATTTTTTCTACAGAAATTTATCCTACAGTTTTATTAAGTATATACAAGTGTTTAGAGTCTAGGCTTTGAAACCAAGCCCAACAAGGCCTCCAAGGCGTTTGAATCCTGTTGGTTTCTTTCAGAAACGCTACTGAAGTGTGGGTTCGATGGCGCGTAGTTTGAGGAACCAGAATCGCTGTTTTGCATCCAGTCTCCTGCTTTGACTCCATCGGCATACATACGCACAGCGCCCTTGGCCATCAACTCAGCCTCTACAATCTTAAACGGAAGAACAAATTGCCTGCTGTGCTTGCCTGGAGCGCTACGGATGTAGTTGGCTTGTAACAGGGTGGTTCTCTCATTGACACTGGCAACAAATCCACCAATAGCTGCTTCTCTGTCCTTCACGAGTCTACCTGGAGCAATAAATCCGCTTCTGACACCGTTAGGAGTGTTAGAAAGACGACCTCTTTGAAGGTATGAAAAACCTGCAGTTCCTTGCACAGTACCTTTGTCAGACGTCTCACTTCTGAAGAGGTCCTGAGGCGCAAACTCTCTTCTGACAATTGGGCTCGTTTGAAGAAATTCCTTCACGAGCTGATCGAGTTTAGAAGGAACCTTCAACATGACTGATTCTGGACTTTTTTCAAGAAGCCATTTGCGGAATTCTTTACGAAGCTCTGGGTTCTTCTTGAGGAGGGCCTTGACTTCCGAGATCAGTGCATCACTGCCTACATTGAATCTACTTAAAGCGGTGTCCGGAAGATTTGCTCTTAAGAAATTTGCGGTCTGTGACTCTGGCTGCGAAAACAAAGGGTTAGGCTTATTGTATGCTTTCTTCAATGGGATCTCAGACTCCTGGAATCTCAATCTATTGAAACTGTAACCGGAAGACTTTTCAACATCAGGCATTTTCTTGAAGTTATCAATCTCGTTGAAAACAATTCCAGAAAATCCAACCTGTTTAGGTAATGCAGTTTTGAGACCAAAGTCTGATCTCAAAGCGCTACTGGTTGGGGTGTAGATGACCTGATGTGTGGGGATGGTTTGCTTGGGGCCTCTAATCTGAGAACTTATTGGTGTAGCGACTTGCGCCAACCTCGAGTTCTTGAATAATTTGTAGAGTTCCAGGTTATTCATTGATGGCTAGGGTCAGATAGGTTTTCGAGCTGTGAATTTTTCAAATGTCAGTTTCGCTGGTGCACGGGTGTTATATCGTGAAATAGTAGGAACTCTCAGTACACTGACAACACTAAGGAAATCAAAGCCAAAAAATTTGGGCTTTAACATAAAATTTTATTTATTTTGCTTCTACGAAATGTAATTTATGAGTCGTTGATTCGTGAAGAATAGAAGTTCGGTTTGAACTTGTTATATATACCTCTAGACTTGAATTAACACCCATAGGTAAAAGATACACCCACCCGACCCAACTCAGGCACAGCCGTTTCCGAATTAAGGCTAAGTGACACACCTGTTGAAACTAAGAAATCTTTATATCTACTAATCCACAAAAGCTTCAACATGCGATCGTTAAGGCTTGTAGAAGCTTTGATCACGCTGGAAAAGCTACTCTCCCGCACTAGGTTCTGGAACGCATTAACCACTTCTTGGCTATCAGTCTCGTTATATCTTGCAGTTGCGGCGCTTCTTTTGGGAAACAAAGGCTCAGACTGGCGAGGTTGTAGCTGAAATGGCTGCGCGTTGTTAGTGACTGAATGAGCCAAGATCTCCGGATCTGCAGTTGGCGCTAGGGTATCATAATGAATCGATGACTGACTCCTATTTCGCGTACTGGAAAAGAAAGGCGATTTTTTCGAAAAGCTGTACAATTCAAACCCCATGGACAAATTGCTTGCGTACAGGTACCAGTTGAAGTCATACTTGGAACATACGGTAGACGAAACAGAAGTTTTTACGTTATACGTCAGCGAGATATGGCCTAGGATTGGATTGCATGTTAACGTCATCGTCAATGGCTTTCCTGTGGATGTGGATCTCGTTGAGTGACGGAATGCAGCGGAAAGACCAGGGCTCATGGACAGAGCAGCGAACCAAAGCTCTGCGCCAATAGAGGTGACTGAATTGTCGAAGTTCATAGCCACATTGGTCGAACGAATCTTGTCATTTTGTTCACCCAAATTGTATAAGCATCTGAACCCGAGAAGCGTCTCGTTGGTAGAAAAAATGAACTCACGAGAAAACCGGGGGGTGTTCTTTTGTAGATACATAATCATGGTGCCACTTTTATGCAACTGAGGGTTGCTTATGCATTTTATTAGAAGTTGCAATGTTGGATTGATTCGAGTGATTGCCATGGCCTCTAAAGCTGACCCTGGGAAGTACATCTTACCATACATGAGGTAATCGCCCGATTTAACCTTGTTTGAGCGGAGACTGGTTTCCCATATTGGAGTTGGTCTTATTAGTCTAAATCCTGCTATTGCATCTTGTAGTGATATGTCCCTGGTACCAATTGCATTCTTTATTGGAACACTGGAACATAGGTACGCTAATGAGCCTGTCACAGCTTGACGATTGCTGAGAGTCATGGACAGAGCCAGATGAGGCGTGGCTTGTGATGATATTTCCAACTTTGCTCCATTGGGGACTTGAAAATCTAGTAGGGCATCTGAAGTTGCGAGGATATTATCAAATATATTATCTGTGTTCCAACCAGTGGATTTGTTGAAGCATTTGTGGAGATATTCCATTCGTGAATACATCAGGTTGTGACGATTTGGATTATAAATATTTGTCAGCTAATGCGAAAGAGACGAATTTGATTTATTGGGTCAAGCGAGTGCCATGTAATTGAGTTGTATCAGTTGGTGAAGTGAGGAGGCAACGCAACATGGTACACTATTATCGTATTGAACTGAAATCTGGGGTTTGCTGCCAAATTCGGAAAATGACTTCACACTGCTTGAAAAAGTGTTAAAGCTAATTAAAAATTATTGATTTGCGGTTTCTTGCCTTTTTCGAGTACCGAACTTCTGGGTTTGGTTCAAGTCTTCATTTCATTGAAAGCGTTTCTAAAGCATCCTCGACCCTCAGACCACTTAATGTATTTAAATTTTCGAGATTACGGCGCAATTCATCGATGCCTGGAAAATCTGGCCGAAGAAGGTTTGTTTTTTCCTCAACAGTACGCGTCTCTCCCTCGAGGCCAGCCTCATCTGTTAGATAAAATATAAAGAACTCCACAACTTTAAGCGATAATTCTTCCAGATCAGGATCATCAGATCCAAATACCGGAAGGTGTTGGCTGACACTTTTGCATCCACCCAACTTTTCAAACACTCTAAGGTTTGGAGCTGATTTGACTAGAACATGAACTAAGAGCGACAACGCAGAGATACACACATTAGGCTGTTTTAAAGCAGTTTGTTTGTTAAGAAACAGTAATGCAAGAGCCATGTTGCTTTCTCTCTCGAACAATTTGCGCAGGTTTGGATGGATCAAGAGGAGTCCACACATACATTGGTTCGCAGTTAGAAAGCATTCTGGGTCGAAAGTAAGATTGAGACTTAAAAACTCGTATGCTTGTAGTAGAGCAGCAGCAATATTGTATTGAAACGATTCCTGTAGGTTTATGAGTGCTGCTAATCGGGAGTCGACGGTTTGTGTTTGACGAAGGTGTTGTGCGGAGGAAACGAAGGTGGAGAGAAACGTTTTTAAAGACCCTGTGGCTTGTAGAATCTGCTTATACGACTTGGATGTAAGGCCGCTAACGATTGAGTCAATTTCCTTTTCCATCGGTTATTGTAGGGAGTAGGATATTGGTGGTGAAAGGTGGAATAATTTGCAACCACCTATATAAACTTACCACACACATCAGGCACCCAGGAATCTGTCTCAGTAACGGCAAGTTTGTGGATTTATTTGAAATTTATTAAAATAGCTTCCGGATTTGAAGTTTATGTGCAAAATTTGTTTGTGTCGATTCCGTTTTCTGTCGTTGTCATTCGCCTAAACAACAGAAGGAAAGTAGAATCAGCAAAAAGAAATTTAAAAGTCGTTTTTACCAAAACTAGACTCATTTGCAAGAGTATTTTCACTTTGAGTTTTGATATGAACCTCTGTTCAAGTCGAGTCTCTTGTCAATCACTCTAAGTCCCAATCAACGAGTTGCCAGGTGCTGCAATTATCTCATTCTTCATCCAATCTTTCTCGCCTTTGCCAAGCGATTACTCGCTTTTCATTGCGGTCTCATATTATAGAGATTTTCACCTACTTAGCCTAAACAGTGACTGCGACTCAGTTGGATTGCTTACTATTAATCCAGGATGCCAATCACTTCAAAAACTAAACAAAGAAAGATGCTGAACCGAAGCCGAAAGACCAAATTGTAATTACTTAAGAATTTCCAAATCATAGATAAAACAAGACTTTTGTTTCACAAAGAGAAACCTATCTCATAGTACTTACCCAATATTCTTGGTCCTGTATATATTCCCCTCGGCCCTGTCATTCTTCAGCCGTGTACTTGCAACCGTTTTAGGTATAATAAGTTCTTTCTGAAACAAACCAAATATTTTTTCCACAAAAAAGCTTTTTTTTCGGCTGCCTAACTTCTTGAATGTCAGTTTATACCATATCCAATTGAAGAACTTTCCGTAGATACTCAGTTCTCTGACCTCAAACGAGCCTTAAGTTCATACCCCCACATATCTTAAACATCTCCAACTAATTGGAATAAAAACATCCCTGTTGCTCTCAAATCCCTTCATTTGAGACTCAAAGCTCTTCTTTATGTCCGAAAGCGCGATTCTTTGGGGCTGTATAGCTGCTGTCGTGTCGTCAGCTGTTCAATCGTTTGGGATTACTCTTCAACGTAAATCACACGTCATAGCATACAGAGATCCACTAGAAGAGTCGCGAGGACACCGACGCGATCAAAATCATGTCACAGATCATGAATACTCTCGCCATGCATACAAACGGAATATGTGGCTCGTGGGGTTCTTCCTTTTCATTGTGGCCAACGTCCTAGGCTCGGTTGTACAATTGACAACACTTCCGCTCATTATCCTATCGCCTCTACAAAGTATTGGCCTTATATTTAACTCTGTTTTTAGCTGTTTGCTTCTTCCGGGAGAGCATTTCACGGTGAAACTCGCATTGGGAACAATTGTCATCGCCGTGGGTGCGTTCATTATAGCATACACTGGCAATGCGTCAACACCTCCTCCTCCACAAAAAGGTACGGATGAGCGTCTTCGAATCATGCTTGAAAAGTTTTCCCGCCCTGGATTTTTAACCTGGTGGATATTCACTTTTGTGCTCATGGGTGTGCTTATGAAAGTAATTTGGTCTTTATCGCGTCGCATCTCGGCCATGCAACAGCAGCCATGTCATAAGCCACGTAGAAATCTGCGAAACGGGCGGGACCGTGTTTCGCGCTCCATTTTCATACGCGGAATATTGTACGGTGTTATAAGTGGCACATTGACTGCGCACACTTTTTTGTTTGCCAAGTCTATTGTTGATGTCCTTGTGGAGACAGTTTTAGATCAAGTGACGCCGAAAAGTCTGTCTACCTATGTCTTGGCTGTATTCTTACTCCTTCTTACGCTTTCAATCGTTGCAATGCAGCTTGTAGCGTTCAACAAGGGTCTTTCCAATATACTGACAGCGATTCTCTATCCGCTCTGCTTCTTGGTGTACAATTTGATCAATCTTATCAACGATCTTTTATTTAATGCGCTTTTATCGACAGGCGTCATGACCGCTGGTAAACTTGCTTGGGTTATCTTTGGTCTAGCTAATGTAATGTTCGGTGTGGCGCTTATCTCTTGGGATAGCGCTTTTTCAGACGCAAGATCTGAGGAAAGACAGGCGCTTATGTCTAGTAAATTCCCATATGATCAATTAAACAAGGGTGATAAAGCAGATTATTTATCTTATGAGGAGGAGGAATTATTGGGGCAATTTCGTGATGTATAAGACAACTAGATGTAATAAGGTAATAAAAATTGAAATAAAATAAATACGTTCCTTCCTGTTCCTAACCGTTTTCTTTCTTTTTTCAATTCATGGAAATTAAAAAAGTGGGTATCAATCATCTCATCTAATCTTATCTCATCTCATTACCCCAGATCATCAGTGTTTACCTTTTCATAAAACAGACAGAATGTCCCAAGTCGCGGCATTCAAATATCATTCTGATCTCTTAGAGCTACGAGATCTTTTCTACAAAGATAAATCTTGTTTAAAACTGCTTCAAAAGGCTGTAGCTCTCACGTCTCTCTGGCTGGCCAGAGAAGCAGTGCCCCATGGTGTCACCGCCACAAGCAATTTTATTTCCACGAAACTTCTAGATTTAAAGTCTGACGGAGAACAAGATGTTGTTTTGAGGTCAGCATATTCAATGGTCTTCATTAGATTTGTCAATGGTCTTCTTGACCCCTTCCAACAGGGAAAATTTGCCACGGCACTAGTGGAAATTGCTAAAAAAATCCGCCTTCCATATTCGTTCGTAGAAATACGCCATTTTGCAACTCATAACCAATTACCTTCTCTTGAGTTGTTACGAGAATTGACAGAACTGGCGCTTGAGTGGCTCTGGGAACATTACTGGCTTCTGATTGAGCCAAGCTCTAGTCGCTCTAGAAGTCGAGAATTGACACCCACCGTAGACCCTCCTATTTCTACGCGTCGCATATATGATTTATTGAAAGAATACCGACAACTCGTTAAGGTTGGGAAGCCAATGGAGGGCGATTGTAGCACAGCATTGCTACGTATTACAGAATCTCCTTTGTTCGCGTACAAATTGGTCAATTTGCTTCTACGTCACTGGATTAAACTAGGTTCCTTTAAGGCTTCTTTCAATATTTACAAGTCTTTGGTTGACCATCTGCCACCATCATTCGTGTATTCGCTACTCTTAGCAATCATCTCATTCGAAGAAGAACATGAAATTAACTCTCCGTTTAATTCAAAAGAAGAATGGACAGAGTACTTGCTCCAGCGCGTGCGTCTTGGCCCATTCCCTTTTAAGCATTTCATAATTTTCAATTCTGAGGAAGATGTAATGAGCGCACTTAAAACACAAATAACTCGGTTGAGCTCTACAAGTAGACTTGCAAGGGTATTTCAAATCAATAAGGGGCCGAAAGCCTTTAAACGGCCGGCGCTGCTAGATGAAATCTTACTGGACTCCACCCCACCATCGGCTATTGATAAGGAGGAGAAGCGAGTTATGAAAAGAACACTAGCTCTCTCTGTTTTTGAGACACATGAGGTATGGAATCAAACTCCCTTTGGAATTATCCCATGACACCCTACATGACTAGATCATTACTTACAACCTGCTGACGGAATCAAAAGCTTTTTAGTCGGATAAATTGCTTTTGTTTGGTTTGTATCACAATTATTGCATATTGTTGAAGTATCTTACGTTGCGATTATAATATGGATAATAAACTTTTCGTAAACGAACAAATGGGTTTCAAAAAATTGACTAAGTCTTATTTATAGTTTAATGTAAATAATTTTTACTCTTTTAATTATGCGACAATTTAAATCGTGACAATATTGTCTCTTTTTCCCATTGTCTTATCACCTTACCCCATACACTCTTATCTAATCTAAGCATACAACTCAAGAGGTCTCGGAATCCACATAATCGGTCCATTGAGGAACTAAATTCAACTCTATCTCCTAAAAACCTTTCAATTCCAACCCATCTTTTCAACTTTTTCTTTTGTCTTCCATAATTATTTATCGCCACTTCTTCACAATAGCTACATCACACAAGATCCATAGCACACAACAACCAGCATGTACTCATCGTGGATGCCACAGAACGTTCAAAAACGGCTTCTTCTATATATTCTTCAGCAACTTTCGTTATTTTCGGCAATTGACTTGCCCAATTTGGAAGAAGTCTCCCTTAACAACATACACCTACGCGATGTTTCTATTGATCCAGAGCGGTTAGGCAAGTTGCCAGGCTTTCACCTTCGCCATGGTCGTTTACGAGACGTGGAGCTTACTGGAGGAATGGTTGATGGTGTCAATATAAAGATCAATGGTATTGATATTGTGCTTGCTCCTTCTGTGGGATCTTCCCAAGCAGACCCTAAGAGCAGTGCTTTTCTGTTGGCTCAGAGTACGGCGGATTTAGCTAGAACTGTAGTTTTTCCTGAAGTCAACGACCAAAACCCAATCTCAGATTCGAAAATGGATCTCAATTCGGCTGAACTTTTAGAGTCGGCCGCCTCAGGTGCTCCATCCACGCCAAATTCCACATCTTCGACTGAAAATAGCAAAAAGCCCTCTCCCCTCAGCGGTGTTATGTCAAAAGCAGTTGAAATTGCATTGCTGCGACTACATGTCTCTGTCCAAGATATAAAAATCACTATTCTAGTAGAGCCAGTGAATGTAATGTTACAAGTCGAGTGTGTCACTTTTGACACGTTATCAGGAGTGCGCAATATTGTTATTAAAGGAGTCAAATTATCAACGACAAAACCAAATGTTAATCCTGGAAACAAGTCGTCGGCACAACGCGCTCCAGATACCTCGCATAATGGCGATGACAGTATTGACACCGAATATGCTGCTAATATTGACAACACTGAAGATTTAAGTAATAGCATGGTTTTTACTCACGAAGAGGCGAGTCTGATTTATATGAGCGCCACTTCGCAATCATTTTTACCTAAAAAAGAACAAGAGCTGAATGATAGTAGGCCCGTTGTGCTCATGTTCATTGACCAAGCAGAAATTTCATTCGAGGGTGCTATGCCTCCCAAAAACACCAAAATAAATGTTAACACTGTCAATTTTGCTGCCGTTCCTATTATACCCACCGTGCATTTAATTATAACGACTCTCACACGACTATTTAAACTCAAAACACACGAGCAAATGAAGCAGAAAATAATTGAAAAGGACTGTCAAACTCTGGTATCTAAGTTTCCGGAATATGATGTCATCCACGACGAGGTTGACATAGATGATTCTTTAGAAATTGGCGAATCAAGTGACGAAGCTGAAGCAACGGAATATCCTTTCTTCAGCAAACTCCGAATTGCTGAGTTGGCCATTAGCCTCACTTCAGCTTTGAACGATGATGGCACATTTGCTTCCTATGATAATGACTTGTCTATTGTATTATCAAACTCAACAGTAAAACAAAAGTTCGATGGACTGGTCTTTGGTGGAACTGAGAAGTTTGAATGTATATCATACCTTGATCAAGAGCCAAGTCGTGTCTTTGGATTCCTAGATGAAGAATACAGTGAAGCCCATGATCATAATATACTACCTAAGGCAGACTTTAGATTTGAAGTGCAGAGAAAAGCCGATGGGCAGTCTGAAATAACGCTTCTATCTTCAAAACCGGGTAAGCTTTCCTTAGATGTAGAGTTCATTCTGAAAATCGTTCCGTTTTCAGTGTCTATAGGCGGTCTAGTTGACTCTGTAGTAGTCTTCGCGGAAATAATCGATAGGTTTCGGAACTCGAGACCAGCTTTTAGTGATGTGAAACCAACTTCAAATTCCAGCAGAAGCCTGATTACTTTTCAAACTTCCAGTTTTACTATCGAGCTCAAGGTTCTGGACAGTCTCTCGCTTCAAGGCTACTCGTTCCCAATATCCTTTACAAGCACTCAAAATGAATTGAAAATCCACAAAATTGTATTCTCTTACATACTCAATGGAAAAAAGAAGCAACTTTCCCAATTCCCACATGTGAATTTGAGCCTCAACTCTATGGAACGTCAATTCTTCGCATATACAGCACCGGGACAACATTTAAAGAAAGCAAGCATCTTGTGCTTGAAAACTCTATCTGTGGGCCCAATTTCTGTATCAATAGAAGCTCTGGGGCTCAGCTATATCTTCTATCAACTTTCTGGGTTTATTAGAGATTTCCAAGCACTCAGGCGTGACGATTTGTACGAAATCTCAAAAATTTCTGATCGCCCATTTTCTGCTTCTGGTAAGAGTATGTATACAAGCACTTATTCCAATTCTATGTACTTCAGTTCTGGCCAAGCCAGACGTGTGAATGGACCCTTAAAGTCGTCCCATCCATTTGGAGATAAAAAAAGAGTGGTCGCATCTTTTTCCGTGACAATTGAGCTGGCCTCATTGATAATCAAAAATATTTTTGATAATTTTGGGAGTTTTGAATCTGAACTTCGTCATTTTGACCTACATAGCCTTCCCAGTGGCACTCAAGGAAGTTTGAAGTCAGTGTCTGTCAATCGTATACATGAGGCAATCGTTGAACCATTCGTTAGAAACATTGCCGGTTTGCCAGACTACCCCATGATTTTTTTCAAATTGAAGGCTGGTGACGGTATACCTAGTTTCGAGGTGGAGCTTAGGCATTTCTACGTGGAGTACTACGCCAAATGGCTTAAGTGGTTTGAAAAAGATGTCAGTCAAGGCCACGATGCTGAAAAGATCGTCGATGTCACCCCAAATAAGGAAAATTCTAAGGAAAGTTTGGATATTAGATTGTCGCTATCTAATTTCACCATAGGCTTGACGCCGCTAGAATTACCCAGCAAATTGTATGTTGCGACTGGAAAAGGAACCATAGATTTTAACTCCAGTAAATCTCAGTGCTACGTTAAAAGCTCCTTCCGAGATTTACTTCTTTTCTTGTCTGACGATGTGAACCAATGTCATAGTCATACAGACAAGCGATACAATTCAGTTCATCAAGCGGTGCAAGACCAGGGTTTTGTAGAAATTGGACGGGCGAACACTTGCCATGTCGGTATTACAATAACTACTGATATCGAGGAACTAAAGAGACGCAACTCAGTGCTCGGTATCTCTGGAGAGTTGCCACTTATAGATGTAAAGTTGAATTCGGATGAACAAAGGCTTATGGTTTGTGCTGATTCGATGCATACGCTCCTTCAGACTCTTAACAATCTAAAAGAGGCTCTCGTTCTTGAGGATCGAGAAAAGTTTCGCGTCAAGGTTGATGGGTTTACTTTGCCAGCTGAAATAGACGCCGAATTAGAAGATCTTCTCAATAACTCTCTTGGTAAGGTTTCGGAAGTACGGGCTCCAGAATTACCCGCTAGACCTTGTGATAGACATGTCTCGGAAGACTTTCTAATAGTAGATGAGTATTACGATGACAATCAAATCCTTGGTGATGACCATCTTGACTTGAGTCAATTGAATCTAGAAGATTCGAGCCGCAACTCCGCGAATTCCATTAACGTGGTTGAAGGACACTTTGCAGAAAGATTACGGACATGTGAATCGATTGTAGTCCCATTCAAATTAAACGTGAATTTATCGAAAGTGCAAGCTTACCTCTTTGATGGCTACGACTGGAAAACAACACGAAAATCTTTCCGGAGGGCCGTCAAGAGTATAGAGAAACGTACAGAAGAAGCACTCTCAAAGAGCGATTTGATTCAAAAAAGAGATGATTTAAACTCCGGTGACGAGGAACAAAACTCAGAACCCGAGCACATTGAAGAGGTCCTCTTCCAGTCCATTCATATAGCCTCCAGGCCTTCTGATAGTCCCCTGGAATTTATAAGTAACATCAACTCGCAACTCCAGAGCGAAGAGAAATGTGACGGAAGCAACACCTACAAAGACCTTAAATTATCGCGATCTCATCTACACAAGGTTATGGCGGATATAAAAAATGTTGAATTAAATGTCACGAACTATACAAGCAGGGACCCGCGCCATGAGGTGACACCGCCAAGCTTAATCAAGGAACTTGTTAACAAAGTTGAAATCCGAATTGACACATTAACTGTGTTTGATAATGTCTCATCTTCAACTTGGAATAAGCTTTTGAGCTACATGTCTTCACTTGGAGAGAGAGAGGTTGGCACGAATATGTTGCAGCTTCATCTCACCAATATAAGGCCAGATGCAAAATTACCCTTCACAGAGGCCATTGTGTCTGCAAAGCTACTTCCTCTTCGTATGTATATAGACCAAGATACCTTGGATTTTATAACTCGGTTCTTCGAGTTCAAAGATTCTAGATTTGATCTTCCCGTGGACGAAATCGTGTATTTCCAAAAGCTCATCTTGGAACCACTCAGAATTAAATTTGATTACAAGCCCAAGCGAATGGACTTCGCAGGTTTAAGGGCTGGAAATCATGCTGAATGGGCAAATCTTTTTATCTTGGATGGGTCGAACCTTTCTTTGGAAAGGTGTGTGGTGTACGGAGCCCATGGGTTTCCCGATTTGGGAAACAAAATTGGTCAAGTATATGGTCCATATATTCAAAAATGCCAGATTGCAAATCTTTTATCTGGAATTGGCCCCGTTCGGTCGATCATGAATGTTGGAAAAGGTGTCAAAGATTTGATAGCAATTCCGTTAAAGGAGTATCTGAATGAAGGAAGATTTTTGTACGGGCTTCAAAAAGGTACAAAGTCTTTTGCTAAAACCACCTCTTACGAGTTGCTCAGACTCGGAATCAATCTAGTGTCTGGCTTGCAGGTGGCTTTGGAGACCCTGGAAGAGTATTTTGGCGGCGAAGGTGTCTCTGGAAGAAACGTTAAATCAAAAACATCCAAACGCTCGGCTAAATCCGTTCGCATTGCTGAGCAAGCCAAAAAGCCTAATCTAATGGAAAGCTCACAGAGTTTACGCGCTCTTGCAGTGGCAAAAGGAGCTACAAGTGATCGTCAAAGGAAATACTCCATGACTGTCATTGATGAGGACGATGATCTGGATGATGGCGAACTACATCCGTCAATACTAGTGTTTGACCCCTCCTCAAATTTGTCGCTGGCCGATGTCATTGATGACGATGAAGAAGTGGAGGATGTGAACTACCTTGATATTCCCTCAAACGCAAAAGAATTTGCTCCTGGGGAGAAATTGGTGAGTCTCTACTCTAACCAGCCCAAAAACACCAAAGATGGTCTCAAACTGGCCTACAAAACATTCGGAAAGAATATATCTAGTACAATGAAGCGAATTTCAGATATAAAAACTGAACTACAGGGTGTCGACACTGTACAAGATCTGCTTAAAGTTATTGCCAAATCGTCACCGGTTTTAGTGATAAGGCCAATGATTGGCACAACAGAGGCGACAATGAAAGCACTCATGGGCATAAGCAACGAAATCGACTCGCGTGCTATGCGAGAGAATAGAGATAAATACCGAGCCGATGCTAAAAGCGACTCCACCGTCTAAATAAACACTGCAAGAAGGGTTGAAATTGACATTGCATTGTCGTGTACCATAACTTTCCGTAAACAAATGTCGCAATTTTCAGTCATTAAATTTTAAAGAATTCTCAAATCATCAAATGTGAACTCATAAAGGAAGCTCGAGAAGCGCTGGTTTCAGCGGTGAAATTGAGCCGCTTATACTTTGCAAGATAAGAATTCGCGCAGATATTGACACTTTGTGTCTAACAGAAACTCCGTAAGCTTCGCATTCTATTCTTGGATCATGACAGATGAATACGTCTATGGGTATTATGAGCTACGAGAATCACATTTGTTTCCAAAAATTTAAGCTCCGCCGAGAATTGACGTCTCCTATTTCCCTTTGCGGGAATGCGGCACCAACTCTCGGCACCCATATCGTGGAGAAGAGAACAATTGCCGTGCATGAAGTGTCTGCATTTGGAAGCGAAGAGTAGGACAGCCGTATGTGCATGCGGGATTCCTGTTACCGGTTTATTTATGTGAATCTAATCATCCATGGCTAAGGCTTTTGCCGAAATAGTTCAAAATTGAGTTTCTGCACTTGAGCTATTGTTTTGCCTTTTTTTTGGTTGAATAAGACCGGGGTATCATGAATGCAACCCGTTATCTCTTTAAGCGAAGAAAAAAAGACGTTGTAATTTCTTGTATATAAAAGAAGTGATGAAGCGATGTAGCCTCTGTCTGCAGTACCTGATGCCTTTCTGTGCCTTATGAGATCACCTAAGGGCATATATTGGCAGCCATCTCCACATTATTTTTTTCATCTTCTCCTTTTTTCCTCTTTCCTCAGAGAGAAAATACTGAGAGAAAGAGAGAACTTGAAGGAAAATGTCTGCAGTAAATCTTGAAGAAAAGGTACCCGCTCGGGAAGAAGACATCGGGTTCGAAAATTCCAAAAGTCCCTCAGAAGAACTCGAAATCAACGAATATGAAAACTCGCATGAATCCCAGGGTGTCGTTAGATTTGCCAAAATTAAGGCTTTTCGCTACTGGAATCTTGTTATCCTAGTGCTTGTGGGATGTTTCTTCACTGGTTGGTGGCTCTCAATCATCATCCAGAAAAGCCAACGTTCCAAATGGTTGATTCCTACCATATTGTATATTTTGCTTATGATCAGGTTACTCACGTGGAGAAATCGTGTGTTGAAACGATCTTTCGGCTACGTACAAAGAGTTTGGAGCTTTGGCTGCGAAATCATTTACGGACGTATCTTGTGCAAGAAATCTCACCGTCTCCTTGTTGGTGCATCTGTTACACTTGCTGTTGTTCTTTTGGCTACATTCGTGAGCCCTGAGACTGAATTCTCGAAAAGATCTGACAGAGCCATTTCATTTTTGGGATTGGTAGTGACATTATTAGGCTTATATGCCACCTCAAGAAACAGATCCAAAATTGTCTGGAATGCCGTCATTGGAGGTATTTTAATGCAGTTCATCGTAGCGCTTTTCGTCTTGAGAACAAAAGCTGGTTTTGATTTCTTCAACTTTATTTCTTCATTGGCCAGAGAGCTCTTGGGCTTCGCCAAAAACGGTGTCGCCTTTTTAACCAACGTTCAAGTCTCTCAAATTCCAATGTTCTTTTTCATTGTGCTTCCTGCCGTTGCATTCTTCGTTGCTTTTATCCATATCTTCTATTATTGGGGCGTTGTGCAGTGGTTCATTCGTAAATTCGCATCTTTCTTCTTTTGGGCTTTGAGAATCTCTGGTGCCGAAGCTATCACAGCATCTGCATCCCCTTTTATTGGTATCGGTGAGTCCGCTATTCTTATTGTGGATCTTCTCCCTTATTTGACCATTGGTGAGTTGCATCAGGTCATGACGTCCGGATTCTCGACCATTTCTGGTGCGGTGTTGGTGGGGTACATTGGCCTTGGTTTGAGCCCTCAAGCTTTAGTCTCTTCATGTGTCATGTCCATTCCCGCCTCAATCGCCGTGTCCAAAATGAGATGTCCTGAGACTGAAGAGTCCATGTCCAAAGGAAAAGTCACTTTCGCCGACGAAATGGAAGGTTCTAATACCAAAAAGCCACAGAATGTGTTGCAAGCTTTCTCTGAGGGTGCAAGTTTGGGTTTGTACACTGCTGCAACTATGATGATTCAATGCATGTGTATTATTGCTTTGGTCTCCTTGATAAATGGCCTTCTCACTTGGTTCGGTAACTTCTGGAACATTGATGGATTGTCGTTAAACTTAATCTTCACCTACATCTTTTACCCAGCTACATTCCTTTTGGGAGTCCCAAGAAACGAGATTTTCTTGATTTCCAAATTAATTGCTTCCAAGTTTATCCAGAATGAATACGTCGCCTACACAATGTTGACCACTGAGGCTCCTTATAATCAGTTGTCCGAGAGAGGAACTTTGATTGCCACATACGCTCTTTGTGGATTTGCTAACTTAGGTTCCGTTGGTATCACTTTAGGTGTTTTGAACACATTGAGTAAAGGCAGAAGAGCCGGTGATATAGCCAAAAACATCATTTCTGCATTATTTTCTGGTTTTATTGCTACTATGATGACAGCCGCTGTCTCTGGTATGTTAATTAATGACTTGAAGATGTTTCAACATGTCTAGATTAGATAGTACTAGTCTACATCATTCTCAAAGTGCGATTATCAGCACTGAACCTGTGCATATTGTGTTTTAATTTTAATGATTTTTATGAATTAGCTTATCATTTGCAAATATGAATAGAGTGGAAAGCTGGCATTTCTGCGATAAATTCAACTACTACCATGTGTCCTTAATATAATTTACTCAAATAAGTAATTTTGTAGCCTTCTGCGTCATTGCCTTTTTTTAATTGCATGGTTATAGCGTCTTTGGTTCGTGACCGATATAGTACTTTCAAGGGAGATCGAAAAGCACCCTATGACCGGAGATTTCTTCAGTGAGATCAATATGACTTCCGGGCTGAATTGTTTCACAGAATTTCTTCTCCTTCAAGTTATAAGAGAACCATTTGGCCTTTCATAGCGCCCTGCAAGTTCGTATGGCTCAAGTTCTGTTCTCAGAAATGTTTTAGGAATACATGATCTCCAGTGTAATTCATCATTAATTCATGACAACTTTTCGATTGAGATTATCTTTAAATTAGTTGGAACTTACTCAAGTTCACTCCCTAGATCTTTGTCTAAACCGTACACAATCTTAGCAAACGTTTGCATACAAATTTAAAATTAAATTGGAAATGATCTTACTGATTATTAAATGCAATTATTTTAAAATATTTGAACTGATTCTCGTCGTTTACGTCAAAGCCTCTCTCACCCTTTATCTGCCTCATACTCCGCTTCGTTGGTACTAATAACTACGATCTCAACACCGCTCCTTATCTAGACCAATTGACCATGGCAGACAACTCAGCTGTTGCTTCGGCGCTAGCCAATATCCGGCAACAGTCCAAGCTTATGAAGGAAAATCTCCAAGACGGTCATCTTCTTCAGGCCTTCAAACACTGCTCTGACTTCCTTAACGAGCTCCGAACCTCTGCCCTTAGTCCCAAGCAGTACTACGAATTGTACGTGGAAGTTTATGACCAATTGGATGTCCTATCCGAATTTCTTCTTGAGTCCAATCGGTCGAAGCAGGCAAAGTCTGCGGACACACCATTCTTAACAGATCTCTATGAGTTGGTTCAATACTCCGGCAACATTATTCCCAGATTGTACATGATGATCGTCATCGGAACAGCACATATGGCAACTAATAGCTCATCCACAAAGGACATCATGAAAGATATGATTGAGATGTGTCGCGGAGTACAGCATCCGGTCAGAGGCTTGTTTCTCAGACACCACTTATCCCAAAGGCTGAAAGACTTGTATCCTATGGCCACAATTGATGATTTCAATGACACTGTGGATTTCTTGATTACAAATTTCATCGAAATGAATAAACTTTGGGTACGCTTGCAACATCAGGGCCACTCCAGTGAGCGTGAGTTGAGATACCAAGAGCGTAAAGAGCTTAAAATTTTAGTTGGCTCCAATTTGGTGCGTCTTTCACAAGTTGTTGATGATTTCTCTGCCGATGGTTACTCCCCGCAAGAATACTACGTGACAAAAATCTTCCCAGCTATTACCGAGCAAATAATCCAATGTAGAGATCACTTGGCGCAGAGCTATCTTAATGATGTTCTCGTTCAGATTTTCCCCGTCAAGTTCCATTTTGCCACACTTGATATACTACTCAATAAAGTATTCTTGGAATTACATCCTATGCTTTCGAAGGCTGAGTTGGTAGCCACTCTCGTCGACAGATTTGTCTTAGACCACAAGTACGAGGAAGATTTAGCAATCGGAACCAGCAAGCTTTCTCTTGAGGAAACGCCTTACTCAGCAGTAAACATATTTAACTCCTTTTTGGCCTTTTACAATAATTTGTTGAAAAGAGAGCCTGAATTGAAACCTGACGAGTATATTTCGATCCTACGTTCGCTCATCAAGCTTTCTCTCACATATGAGCCAGGAAATTACGAAAATTTAAACAAGATTTACGAATTTGCTGCCGCCGTGCTTCACGATGATAATACTGTCCAAAATATCGCCGACACTGAAGCATTGTGGCTGGAGTTACTCGAAGCACCTGTGGCTCACTTTCCATCCATTAAAGATTTATTGAAGTTGCCATTCTACCACGCATTATACACAAAAATCAAAGACCCCAAGCTTCTTCGTACACTTGGTATGGAAATAGCAGAAAAACTACTCTCGAGCTCTCCTAAAGAAGAATTGTCCACAACAGAGGATATTGATGACGTGTTCAAATACTTGTCCGTCCTCGTTGTTGAGTGTGAACCTCGTCTTAGTACTTCTAAAGACTTAGGTGTGACCACGGCCATTACAGTGGGTGATAACCGAAAGGTTTCAGAAGGCTTTCTTCTAACACAGGAAACCATATGTAAAGTTTTCCACTTGATCACCAGTAAAGATAAGTTTCAAGCATTGTCACACCTTTTTTACGTAAGGAAAAGGTACCTCAACAAGTCCCCCGAAAATATCGTCTACACGTACCCTACTCTCATTACACTTCTCACTAATCTTATTCGTCACGCTGGCTATTCAGCCGTACGTCGAAAGGAAGTAGATGCCTCAGATCAAACTGACCTCATGATTACTAGCAATTTCAAAAACACTTCTGTCGTCATTGATGAGTTATACAAATACCATTCTGAATACGACGCAGAACTTGTGTTCAAGTTGTGTCTCAACTTGGCTACCGTTGCAGACCAGTTAAAGCAGGAAACCATTGCTTATGAGCTATTCAATCAGTGCTTTATTATTTACGAGGAGTCACTTCTTATGAATAGAACTCAGAGCAATCTTGTTAATCCCCACGAATGTATGGGCGGTTCACTATCGTATCAGGCAGTTCTAATGTTAGCCAATAGATTGCAACAACTGAGGTATTTCACCGGCGAAAATTACGAAAACTTGATAACGAAACTTACGCTTTATGGTTCTAAGCTATTGAAAAAACAAGATCAATGTCGCTCTGTATACTATTGTGCTCATCTCTGGTGGTGGGTTGATCCACTTATAGATGAACCTTCTCCAACTGTTACTACGAACAGGGCTGACCCGAAGTCAGAAAATGAAGAAGTTAATGGAGAGAAAAACGCAAAGCAAGGTGAAAAAGAGGAAAAAACTGAAGAAGTCGATGCTGAGGAAGAACCTTTATATAAAGATCCTAAGCGGGTATTGGAGTGTCTTCAGAAAGCCCTCAGAATTGCAGATCTGTGCATGGATCCCAAGCTTCTGTTGAAGCTCTTCGTGGATATTTTGAATAGGTGTCTTATCTTCAATGACTATGGCAACTCCGCCGTGGATTATCGCTACATTAATGGTCTTATTGAGCTTATAAGAAGTAACTTGTCCAATTTTGAAGATGATTTACGCAACCATGATGATGAGGCCAAACTTATACGCCAAATTTCTGACTACTTTGACCGCACTCTCTTGTATGTAAAAAACAGACAAGAGTATGAGGGAGCTCTTGTTGGCATCGTCGTTTAATTAAGTAAGGTTTGGAGCTGAGTTAGATTTATATCTTGAATACAAATGCCGGAAATATTTTTATGTTTTAGAATTTTTTTTATACTTTTTAGTTTTGGGGAGACCCTGGGAGTGGCCTTGAAATATTGCACAAGGGGTATAACCAGAATTTAATTAGAAATTTTTCATTTGAAATTTTCTAAAATCTCTGGACAAATCAATTGAAGTCAAAGCACCAGCATGTTCTAACTTGATTTTCACTCTTTAGTATCTCCATCATTTTAATCCGTTTTGCATACTCAAATAAGACCCGATCTGCTTCACAAAACAGAAGAATGCCACTTGATCCAGATAATAGTGTATAGAAAAGAAACAAAAAAAGTAAGGAAAATAATTTTAATTTCAATATCACCAAGTTCAATCTCACTTTTTCACACCTACATTGTAATCGCTTATCAAAGTACTGCATGTAAGCCTCCCAAAACGGTTTTGCTTCCTGCACTCCGACCCTTGCCACCCTGCGGAGTGGCTTCTAACCAATGAAGTTACTATAAAAGCCCATGAATCCTACTTCTTTTATTGTGAAAGCAGATAGAATGAGTCATTTTGCCAGAGACCAATCTATTTGGAACCAATGGTTCTACGGAATTGCTCGTGTGCCTTCTCAATTGGGAGATGAAGAAATTGCTAGGGGCACCTCAGATGATGAGAAGGGTAGTCAAAAAAACCAGCAAAAGGAGGGTCAATCTGTGGATTTTAATGAGAAGTCCGAAGCGTATATCCCAATTGACTTATCTGGAGGAAAATGGGATGAATCGCCCAATTTCTTAAATGAAAAGAGACGTTACACTGTGTCGAATAGTTCTTTCAAACAAAAGGAAAAGCCTCATAAGTTGTGGCGTAAGCTCAGATATATCCCGCTCATCGGATGTATCATTACATACTATTATCTCCTTGTCTACCTGAACCATGGATCAATGAAATGCCAAAGCGTTGTGAAGCCTCGCTTCTCCGTTTTTAGAAGCCATGCAGACACTGGTTCGTACTCCTCTCAAGGCAATTCGCCCCAGGAGATCATCAGTGTCTCTTACCCATATGTGCCTAAGAAGTCTTACGGTAAACCTGTTCATTCTGAGGTATTAGTTGACCACGTTTTCGATTCTTGGGGAAACCCCAGTTTGACTCACTTCAAACTGCCAAAAAACGTAACATTCAACAAAGTTGTTCTTACACTTAATACTTCCGTATCCGGTGTTCAGTTCGATCGCTTGGCCCATTTGTATGTCGGCGGTGCTGAGATTTGGAGAACATCTACTATTGAGCCTGGTGGAAGAAAAGTCTTTTCTTCTTACAAAAAAGACGTATCTCAATACGTCACACTCTTTGAAGATGGGTCTCCTATCATTTTCCAGTTAGATAACCTAATTACGGACGGATTAGATGGAAAATTTCATGTCAAGTTGCAGGCCGATTTTTACTCCTCTACTTCGTTTCATCAAGCTGACGTCGAGTCAACTCACTCCACCCAAGACGAGCTTGTTGAATCCGAGTACCCGGAAATGTATCAGTATTTTGACGTTCGCAAGGCCGCAGACCATGTATACCCTTTGAATGCAAAGAAATGTCACAAGAAACTACCAATTGAGTACGTCCCGGCGCAAAAATTCACTGTTTCTTTGCCACAAGTCCCGAAAAACACCACTCGTTTGAAGTTGGCTGTGTTTGCTAGTGGTAATGGCAATGAAGAGTTCTGGTATAGCAATGTCTTGGACAAATACAAGCATAGTTTCGAAGAGGATGGAACTGAATTTCTCGGCCATGGTCCTTTGCGTTATGTGAGTGTGTGGGTTGATGGACAAAAAATTGCCTCGCAGTCACCTCAACCATTCATTTTTACTGGAGGATACTCGCCTGCTTTGTGGAGTCCTGTGGTTGGAATTAATGCCTTTGACTTGCCAAGTATTGACTTAGACGTTACACCTATATTGCCTTTATTGTGGGAGTCGGGTAACCACAAATTGGAGATACATGTTGATAATGGCGTAGACGATTTCCAGGGTGATGTATCCGGAATTGGTAATGACTGGATCATTAGCGCCAACTTGCTTGCTTACCAGAATGATAATGTGAAAAATGCTCTGGGATCATCCTTTTTGGCTTCCGAATCTCAAAAAGGACATGCATTTGGCATTGCCATTCCCTACTCTAAGTCTTTGCAGCAGATCTCTAATGGAAGATACACCGTAGATCTCAGTTCCGAGTTATACTTGGAGTTAAAAAACGGCAAATTCTTGAACACCTCTGTTCTTGTTTCCACTAGTGCAGACCAATCGAATGTCCAGTCGTACTCAGAGTCTGGCCTGCTTGGAAAAATTGTACACCACGGAAATTCGGTTAAATCCTTTTCGCTTTTGGATAATGAAGAAGAGATTGAATTTCATACAACAGAGGTGAAAACGGATTACCCACTCGCCCTCAGTTACAAGGAGAAAATGTCAAAAGATGGATTTGTTTTAAACTACGACATTGCCCTTGCTAAAGTCATTGAATTGGATATTGATGGACACAAAACCATGGTGGAAAAGAACGCTCAAAACGGCACTTCTTATTTTGTCATCGGCGACAAGGGAAATTACGGATCGGCTAATTTAACCACAAGATTCAAATCAATTGTCGATGGCCCAACAAAAAAATTCACTTATAAGAGAAGAGTCGATGCCGAAAATGGTAAAATTGTGAGAGACAAGGTCAGAGTCAAACCACATTAATGGTGGTTGGCTAATCATTTAATTTCAATTTAGTTTTAAGTTTCGTTTAGCCCTTTTGTATTTACTTCATATGTCAATATGGACGAATTGTTTTTCACTCATAATTTGCATCCGTAAAATTTGAAAGAATAACGGATACGTTTTTACGAGACGATATCCATTCATGAGTCTTTTTCAACCAAATCCAGCCCATTCAATGGAAAAGCACTTCAATGATGTACTTTCCTCAAAACCTTCTTTCTTCTTCTTATCATGCTTTGTCTCGATCTCCCCCACCAATACCCAGGCCTTTTTTACTGCAGTTGCTAATCTTCCGCTGGCTACAAGCTGCAAAAGGTCGACCTTCAGGTCTGTCTCCAATGATTTTACTATTAAATGGGAGTGAAATTTGAGCGGGTCACCGGGGTATGCCACAAAATCCCCTCCGAAGCGTAGTCCAGGCATTAGATAATACTCCCGCAGACGTAACATCGTAAATGTGGAGTAGAGAAGCTCATGTCGTCCGAGATCAATTGAAAAGGCACGTTTGATAAACTCTTCAGGAGTCAATGCTGCGCCAGATATTACACTCGCAAGAACTTCCGCGTCACTTGTCTTATATGTGTCATTTACGACAATATACTCTATTCCTGGCAGAATTTCTACTCTTCCACTATCCTTGTCGACTTTTTTGACATCATCTACTGTTAGATCCTTCGAAGAGGAATTTTGTCCATCTTCTAGTAGATTACAGGGAGTCTGACTGGCACATTCACGCAAGTTTTCTGCAATGAGTTCATGGTAACGTGATCCATCTACAAACACCCCAAATCCCTGCTTTACGGTCCATAAAGCTTCATAAGGGCTTAAACGTAGCGGTAATCCCAAAAAGACATTTTGTTGTGGGGCTTTTGGGAGGGATCCGGTTAAAACACCAACAATACCATGACTTCGGAGCAATTGCACATGTTCTATGTCAAAGACAAGCACGTCACGTCCGCAAACAGATAGTGGAATCACCATTTGAATCAACAAGCGACAAAGTTGTAAGTTGTTCTATTTGACACTCTCGCACAATAATAGAAAGACCAAGAAAAGTTCGATGACTACAGCTTGGTATATACCTAATCGCCAAATCTCAAACTCGATTGGAAAGAGAATGATTTTGAGTATCAAGTGAGCTACTGTGGCTATCGAGATGCAGCTCAGATGGACGTCAACGCAGGGTTCTCCAATACAGCCTTGGTGATAAGTAGATCTATTCACAGGGCGCACGCATTAAGCAAACTGTCAAGTCTTCGCCTCAGTAGTACTTGGAATCATCGCGAGTTGTGGAGGCAATAGATGTAATAAGCAGGAATCTTGATTCCGGCGAATTTCACAATTGTTCACGTAGTAATTTGCTTTTCGAAATCGTTTATGAATTTCTCGCTGCAAGTTTTTTGTAAATCCATTTTTGTGCGATTTATTAGATGTATTCCAACTCTCAGTTAGAGGATGACTGACGATCTCGATAGAAATCAGATCAATTCTCAGTTTATGGGAAGTATTTCAAGGAAATGATTTGGGGTACTTTCCGAAAAATCTTTCGAAGATTCTTTCCTTAAATCATCTTCGTGTTAAGCGAGTTCTACGTAAGAATGGCCATTATGCTATTTAAAATATATTGTTTCGCTTATCAGAGGGTTTACTTTCCGTTCTTCTTAAACCTTAAAATCATTGAAGCATCATCTGTCAATGGGTTAAGGTTAGTTCCTCCTCCCAGCGACTCTTTTTGACACCTTAGTTAATTGCCCCGCGTATTGCTGCGTTGGGAACCCTTCACAAAATTCAATGCATATGCATTCCTGTTCATTACTGTTCAGTTGTGAGTTAGTGCTCTTAACGCCTTTATTCTTTATTTGCTTTCTTAAAAAGAAACTGCAATTGGTTAAGCTGTGTGCGTCTAACGAAAAATATGCAGAGAAACAGCAATACGTGGTAGACACAAATTGAAATTAGCTCAGGTTATTACCAAAAGTAAGGGTATCAAAAAAAAAGAATACTTTGCTAGTGAGGGTTTGGATCCTTGCGGAAAAGGCTTGCCCAACCGCGGTGATTATTACTTTTTCGGTTTTTCTTTACTTTTTCGGGTATCCTCTACTAAGTATCTAAAGACAGCAATCCGAAGACCTTTCTCGTAAATTATTCGGCAGTTGGGCTCAAAAGGGCATTCCGAGGAAATCCTCGACTGAGTTTAAGTTACGTCATACAGATCTAGCCACAGTTTAATACAGTATTCTGCAGATATTTTACTACGTCACCTTCTAGTACACAGAACGTCTTTCCATTCGCAAAATAGTTCGATGAATCGCTATTTTGTGCAGGTCTTGACTAGTCTGATCTTCGAACCTGCTATAACCTAAAAACATGTCTATTGTGTATATAATTGCGTTCATGCAGAAGTGCTAATCTTGTACCGCGCACAGGTGAAAGTATTTCACAATAGCGCAGGACGTTATGCATAGCGCTTTTTAGGAAAATATGCTTAACTGTAGTCTCCACAACGGTCAAACAGGAAATATTCATTATTCAAAAAGTCTGCAAATCTGTTCTTGGAATCCAGTGCATCCATTGTCTGCAGAATAAAAGTTTATTGTGTAAGTGGATCTTAACGTCCGAGCTCTTGCTTTATGTACAAAAAAAAATAACCAATTTGAATTTCTTGATGTTTTGAGCATTTTCTAATGCACAAAATCGTATACCGGGCCCGAAATAGAGTGCCATAATAATTCCAACGATTATGAGAATGACCAAAGTTACCAAAGTTTGAAAAGAACACGTCAATCATAAATTAATTTCAGTAGTTTTAACCTATTCTTTCAAATTACTGAAGGTTCAAAGGTGTTCGATAGACATATACAGAAGAAAACCAAAGCGAAGTCTGTAGTACTGCACATAATCTTTCTGTCCACATATTGGTAACCTTGCATCTCAATTGCATAAGAACAGGCCCAATTTCCAAAATGGGCTCTCGCCCGTTTGGCGACCGTTGGCATATTTTGTGACAGTCAGCCTCATTAGACTTCTTTCGCGTGTTTGTTTCTGTGTTTCAAAAGCGCATCAATGATCGGGCGCCAATAACGGAAGTTTAAATCACATTGTAAGCATGAGTCATTTTATTCCAAATAAGGCTGAAGTATTTTATTGGCTATTTGGTGTAGTTGGAACTCAATAGTTAAAACCATGATCTTCGTTGCTCCTGTCGTTAAGATTAGGTCTTGCAGTGTTTGAAGTCAGCGTCTCGCGGGTGCGTTTATTTTTATTTATGCATAAGCGCTTGTGCAGACACCTTCCTTTCTAATCTCACGCCACTTTTTTGCGGCAAAAGTTTTCTATCCCTTTTTTATGCAGGTCTCCTTCCTGCATGCTAGAGGACGATGAACACAAACAACGTACACTCTGTTTGGAAAGACCGTCTTATATGACTGGTCTATAGCTTTTCTAGTGCGTTCGAACTTGCTTAGAACTTTGAAATCAACTCATTAACTGTGTCGTAACTATGTTTCCTTGGCAAAATTATTGTGTTCCTGTGGTTGCAATGTAGAAAGCGCTTACGTTAGCGAAACTGTGGTTATTTCGCGTTCTCTTTCTAACTTTTACTTTTGATTGGCGATACGCAATTCGTGCATGCATCTTAACCCCGAACTACTCTTACCATTGGTAATACATAGTTGTAGGCTCGAAAAGCGCATAAGTCGCATAATTTCGTCCTACGAAACTGATGTTTGGATTTAATTAAGCTATTCAAGTATTTGCAATTTCAAATGCGGTATGCAAGTATCCATGTCGATATCTCACCGGTGCTCCTTTGCTCGTCAGGAGCCGTTATGCGTATCCTGAACAATTACAGTAAAGCTTTGATGACCTAATCGCTGCGACTCAAATGAATGCAGTGGTTTAACGGTTTGAATAAATGACTCTGTTGTCGAATATTGAAACAATTTAACACTTGGGAGTCGCAGACATTGGCCAGAGCTTTTTTCGCCTGTTCAAGATGTTTACACGTCCTTCAATGACACTAGCTCTCAAATTGAGAAAAAAGACCAAAAGAGGAGGTTCCTAAAGCACAACATTGCGTTGACCACGTTCGTCTTGAGTTGCAGGTTGTTACGTTTGAGTTCTATCTTTGTTCACTTGTTTCCAACGGAGCGTATGTCTATGGAGAAAAACCCCACTCATGACAATAGCCATCGGCGGAAAAACTATTCTCAATCTCAAAGAACTCTCTTGCTTGATCATTTGTGAACAAGTAGTCTATTTAGAAGAATACGCTCTTCTCGTTCTTCTTAAACATGCACTGGGAGAGACTTAGTTTGTTATCGAACACAAGAGAACGGAAAACAAACCCCTTAGTAAATAACAACATCGATTAAATCCATAAGTTTATCTTACACATAATATCTTGGATATGGTTAGGCTCTGAGTACAACTCAAATCAACGTGAATTGCAATCTTCGCAGCCAATTTGCAGCCAAAAAGGCCATAAACACCCGTGCACCGCTTCAAGAAATGAACTATTTAGCAGCTCTTGGCCATTGAATTCAAAATTTTATAATTAAATTGGGCCGATAGTTGATTAATATACCGAATCAGCATTCATTCACTTAGTAGTCAAATCCTTAGTTGAAATCAAATGTAGAACTCTGGCGACCGGAGAGAATGACAACAAAGTTTCCTTGTATACAATTGCAATAGCCCAAATTTAAATGTTATACTCAGCGATTCAGATTTTTCAATCTCAAAAATTCATTTGCCATTACTGTCTATGATGTTTAAAACAAAGGAGTCGCTATATTCAGGAAAGCTAATTAATTAAGTTAGACACACACATCCTTTTTTCTTCCGATTCGGGAGAAGACTTTTCGCTCGGAGCAGTTTCAGAGCTTTTTATATCAGGGAGAATTGGGCTCGAAGCAGAGACATGAGCAGAACTCAAATTAAATGCACTGGCAGAAGTGCACAAGGGGAGTTGTGTCTTTGCTGAATCCGATTCTTTTCCACTAAGAGGGAATGGAAAGGCTGCCAGCATGCCGTGTGCCGAAGATCCAGTCGTGGCATTCGCTGAAGGGAGAGCCAGTGGTCTACGCAGATTTTGCGTGCTCAGAACTGCTGAAATCGTCAGATTTGGAGGCATGAGCGAATATGGAGACATGTATGGAGCATACATGGGGCCGTGTTCGTAGCCAATGCTGCTGTTCCTGCTGGCGTTATACAGAAGAGGTTGAGATCCGAGAGAAGAAATAGATGAGATAGGAGCGTCTGCGGGCGACTGAAGTACAAAGTGTGACATTTGCAGTTGCGGTACAGAAATATACCTGGAGTTGATCCTCTGAGTCTCGACGAGACCAGCGTCGAGTTTCACCTGAGGACCAGGTTGTGTGCCAATAGGAGGCATGGGATTGCCAAACATGGAAGTATTGAATGCAATGTCTGGGTTATGGTGATATGCCAACGGAGTTGTAACGAGGCTACCCCCTTCGTTAAGAACTGGTACTGGTGCCAACGTCAAAAGCTCTGTTTTGTTACCTGCATTTGCTCCAAGAGCCACGAAGCCTGTCAGACGTCTGCGCCATGAGCCTTCTACAGAACCTGGGAGTGGTAGTGTAGAGGTGATGGTACTAGACAGTGACCGGTTTAGCGAACCTGGAATAGATGGGGCAGTTGCTCCGGTGCTTACAGACGAGCCTGCGCTAAACGTACCAGAAGCATGTCTGGATCCAATTGTGCCTGAAGAGCCAGAAGCTGCAGAGGAAGAAGAACCTCCAGTTAATGGTGCCGTATCGTCAGAAGAAATTTGCAGAGCTCTGCGCCGACGGTTTGCTCCACCATTCCACCAATTTTTGATGGCATTGTCGCTTCTTCCAGGTAAGTGCCGAGCGATCTCAGCCCATTTCTTTCCATGTTGTGACACCAACTTTTCGATAAGCAAACCTTCCTCGGAGTTTATAGGGTTTCTGTTAAGCAGGGGCTTGAGGTTTTGGTGGTATCGCTCACGACACTGTTTCGGTGATCTACTTACAAGCAGGACGGATATCCTAACCCAGTTCAGAGGGCCATACAACAGAATTATCTCCATCAACCTCCGGTCCTCTTCTGGACTCCAGGGCCCGCGGCGAATTGTTCCTGGTTTGTTCGGGTCTCCTGAACGGGTTTGTGAGTCCGTTGGTTCCAGAGGAGTAAAGGGTATCATTCCGTGTGGATAGTCAATCTTTGTAAGTGATACTGTCTTCATAATAGAGAGTCCAAAAAGCCAGATCGAGGCTTTTAAGTCTTCAAAAAAAATTTATGAGGGTCGTACTAGGTGAAGACAAACTTTTCGTCTTGGGTAACTCCGGCGAAGTTGTAATCAAAGACCAGTTGATACTAGTGTTTGCCAGGAATTTCTATGCAGTAAGAGGACCTTTAGAAAAAAAAGAGAAGACGAATTAACCAGGTTTGAGGTGAAATAACCAGGTTTGAGGGATTGTTTTGAGCTGTTGCCAAAAGTACGTTGTATGTGGTATCGGTGGATAGACAACAAACCGCGGAAGATCCACTAAGAGTTAGCAAGAAAAGGGAATTAAGGAAATGAACAAGCAAATAGAGATGTAGCCGGTATGGGGTGGCTTAGGAATGATGGCTCGGCTTCTGAAAGGAGTGATACTTTGAGTCAATCTGAGTCACTTCGTCGAGGGCAAGGGAAAAAAAAGAGTAACGGGAAAGGCTATTATGGGTGAAGTCTGATGTATTTGTATCAAACGATGAAGCCTATCAGCTCTTTGTAGACTTCTTATTAAGAAATGACCTTTAAGAAGAAAAAGTTTTGAAATGGAGCGTTATCGCACGTGTGGGATTTAGCCAGGATTATAAATCGTCTCCTTGAAAAAGACTTTCGGGGGTGTTGGGGTAAAAGGCCATGTAGATTGTGCAATTTATACAATGCATGCATGACGCAACACGCATGTCGGTTAAGTTGCCAGTTTAGATGTGCAACTGGACGCCCTGGTAGGGGCACTTAACAGTAATAATTTTTACCAGTAAAAAAATGTGCAATTCAGAAATAATAGGGAGAAAACAACATAACTACCTCGAAGTTATGAGCGCTCTTTTTGTTTTGATTGCCGCTACGAGTCTTCATGTATTATATCCTAGGAATTCAATTCATAGTTAAACGAAATTAGACATATCCAAACACAAATATTTTTGACTTGTTCCCGAATTACTTCAGAAGGATTTAGCGCGCAATACATAGCATGTATTATGCATACCTTCTTCTGCATATGGTGCCGATTCTGGAGCCTCTCCGGCGGGTTCCATAACCCTCAGGGACGTTAATTCAAGTGTAGGCCCCACATTTGCGGGTCTAAGAACCTTTTCGTCTAAGTAACGAACATTCCTGTGTAGTGTCTGTTTCATGAAGGATTAGAGTGCGTATGACTCTGGCCGGCGCAGGCCTGCATTTCTCATTCCAAATTTAGGCCATTTGAAGTCTAATTACTTGACAATGGAATATGGTTAGGAGTTTCTTGACTTTTGTTTCGGGTGAGGCTCACCTATCCTTCGTCAACGTAAGACACTGCGAAAAACTTCCGATGAATGCATACAAAGTTATGTTAAACTTGAGAATACTAATTTTTGCGAAACCGAAATCGAGACCGAAACCCGAACCTAAACCTAAACCCAAACCCAAACTGAATTTGCGTCGGAAGTTATTCAAAATTTCCCAGTCTTGACCATGAAAGTAAACAGTAGCTTTAATGGCCAGAACGAAAAGACTACGAACTTGCGTTTCCTGCCCCATTATTGATGGACTATCTTGGCATGAGTCCACCAATTGATATACGGACAACGTTTAGCCAAGAAAATCTACTCGTGATCCTCCTTCTCCAAGGGCAAGCGGCTAAATGTTTGTGTCAACGGGTCAGTAACTAGTAAAGTAGTTTTTGACGAACATATCATTCGCCAGCTTTGAGACAATAGCTAAAAATGCCGAATTTGGTTTTTAGTGAAAAAAAGCTTTTTTTAAATTACGAGACAAATTTGTGCTATTTAGCTGTTCATGCTGTTCAACACAATATAGGGGGCTCTTCAACCAATAAAGGGGGTTTTTTAATTGAAAAAGAAATTGAGTTTCAATTAAATTTAATTATAAGGCTGGAATTGGTATGAGCTTTTTGGGCACGCCAGACAATGTGAACGTGGAACTGTTTATTTGGTTGAGTTCATAACTTTAACTGTTAGTCGCCTCGTAATTCGACTCTTAATTCGACTGTTGGTCCGACTGTTGGTTCGACTGTTGGTCCGACTGTTGGTTCGACTCTTAATTCGACTGTTATGAGGGTCGATTCTTCGGACATCTCTATTGAATCTTATTAATTTCGGTTTCTTAGCTTTTGCTCAATTCTTTTTAGGCTTCTTAGCTTTGGACCCAATCTCTTTTCGGTTCCTTAGCTTTGGATCCATTCTAGGTTTCACAACGAGACATTGATTGGACATATCTTCACTACCCATCGATGGTTCTAGCTTAACATAAATTAAGAATGGCCAAAGAACATCTGTTTTGAGAATTCATATGCATCGCTTCTTAATTTGAGGATACAATTTTCCAAAATTGAATATCAGAGACGACTACAGTCCTAGAAGAGAAAAGTTCGCTACACGTTGTGAGCCTGCCCATGCCCGATGCACGAGGTGGAATAATCGCCGACAATCCTTCAAAACTGAATGAAGGTAGTTCTGGTCCCAGCAACTGAACATTTCCGAGACGACACGACGAAGCTCGTGATAACTGATACCTGCTATTACTCGGAGCAACGTTCTTCGTTGTCATAGCAACTTACATCTCGTTACTTGACCTAAGAAGTTTCAACGACTGTCATATTCGCTTCCTTCACCCTCATTTTAGACACCCCTTGCTACGGCGTTTTACCCTCTCGCATGGTGCTGTTTGAAATACTTCTTTGACCCTTACATTTAAGTTGTCGCGCATTCAAAAAATCTGCTGCTTAGCATTAATTGTATGATTTTCGCCGGGCATTCGGGGCTCATATTTACGTTACAAATTGATTACGTTTATATTATACCTTACATGCATAGTGATTAAATTAAGCTTCATGAGTGAATCCTGCGTGTCGATATATATGCAGTTTGGTTTGCATTTGTGGGGCGTATGTTGTAGATACGAGCGCCGCATGTATGATTTGTATATTTACCCGCTCTAGGCCGAGAGGACCTAACCCTAAATTTAAGACTGCATGCATGACCTAGATTACCCGGGATACACGTCGTAAAATAACAGAAAAGCGGTCCATGATTAGAACAATAGGCTCAAGTCATGTATTAAGGGACTGAAACACTTGAACCTTTTACAGAAATACGAATACATGCTCGAAAGGACATATGCAAAGAAATTTGATTTGATATTTACAGCCGCTTCTTCATAAACATTGTACGAAGAAGTTTGCCAAAAGCTTGCCCATGCAATGGCTTGTTTACTGGCTTTGAACAGGCGAACGACTATTATTGAAACCAAATAGCCAGATAGCTAGTTGCAATTAAATCGGGTCTAGAGATGAATTTGTAAACAAACTATTGTTGCGAGGTTCCACGTTTTTGAGTGAATTGTTATTAAAAGAGCAATTCAAAACACTAGATATTATAGGGATCTAGAATCAAATTAGAATGACTTGTATCCAGACTTGTATGTTATCTCTGTCTTCCGATAAGGCAGTAATCAAGATCGCATGTTTTGTCGACGGCGTGGATAATTTCAACCATGTTTTTGAATACCCGGGCCGAAACAAAACAAAGAGGGAATTTACTTCGATATCCGATTCGGCCCCGGAAAGAATATCTGACACGGGTACAAATTCATCCCTGACTTATGTTCAAGGTGATAATTGGTTTGAGCTGGCCGCGATTCTCAAAACAGACAAGCAGACTCAAGCGTAGAAGCGCCACAGATGTACTTCTGTGAGAGAAGTAGAAGATCAGAAAAGATAATGAGGGTCAATAATATTAAAATGTTCAATTTCACTCATTGCCTTGAGACGACAAGATAGTATGACTCCGCAAGGAAAAGCCTCCATATACCATTTCCCACAATCTTGCCTCTGTATTCTTGAGTCAAGTTTTAGTCCTTGCCTCACTCTATAAGGGCATCGAGATCCTCAACTTCGAAAATCACTCTTACCATTAAGGAACAACTAGGACACACAGCAATGTCCTCTCCGTCTCTTAAATCATCTATGGAAATAGCGAAACGATCACCACAGGGGCATGGGTATTGAAAGAGCTGTGTGATCGGGTCATATGTGAAATCCTCAATCTCGATCTCATCATATACAGAAGTCATAGTCTTGGGTGGCGATGATCATCGCATTGCAAATGCGGAGCGTTCTTATGGTCTTCGAGTCACGTGATGTGTAATTTAAAAAGGTTCTTTTTAAACACAAAAAGAAATCAGATTTTTGGAAAAAAACCGTAATAGTCTTATCAAATCTTTTGAGTTTCATGATAATTTTGGGTTCTGGGCGCCAAGATATATCTGTACGGAAATTATTTGTTACTTCCATTATCAGATTCCAAAGATGAAGAAGCTTCACCAAAATGAGGGACGACACCACTAGTAAATAGATCAATAAACTCTTGCCGCCCAGTAGAAGGAATTTTAAATGAATTTGATCCTTTGGTGACAAATTGCTTAAGTTCTTATCCTTTGACCCTTTCCATTTTCTTCAGGAAGAACTTTTTGGAAGTCTGTCTTTCAAGAATCTCAATTAAAGTCAGCTCGAAAATAAATCACGCCCTGAATTAAAGTATTTCGATTTTACTTCTAGATTTTCCAGTTTTATTTTCACTGAATTCTCCTTAGATATGGTGAAGTGAAATCTAGTCATCCTGCACATCTTTCCTGCGGTATTGTATATAAAGAATTCTATGCTTTATGGCGGCCAGTTGAAACGGTACAACAAGCGCTTTTAATAGGGGTTAAATTGGAGCTGTTTGAACCTTACTTGCGTTTGAAGGGCATTTAAAAGCCTTGCAATTAGGTTCACTTGAAAAGCTCGCTTGATAAGTAAAGTTCTGTTCTTTCAATCAAATGTCGTCATGTAGGTCAAGGGACTGTATGATGTCCAGTCAATTGAACATACTTCAGCATCCTGCACTAGCACACTATTGTTCCACTTATATGCATTCGTGGCATTACTGACGGATCGGGTAACAGATACTTGATGTGGACTTGAGCCCTTGCATTGGTGGAGTCTATCAAACCGCCAACAGCGGCATTTTCATTCCGTTTTCCGGTCCACACATTGATAAAATTTTACTAAAAAATCAAAACCGAATAAGTTTTTTTTCCTTGGCTTAAATTGTACAGTATGTTGGCACACGATACATGGGTTGATTTTTGGCTAGACCAACCATCTTCAATTGCGTACTTTGTACCGATTGAATAGCGGCCAGCCGTCAAAGTAAAAGTGAACTTGGCTAGCAAGAAATTGTCAACCAGAAAGTTTCTGTTTCATTCATTTAAGTTGCAGAACAAGTATTGCAATATGCCAAACTGACTCGCTAAAGCTCCGCGCTAGGTCCGAACACCATATTTCAAATCACTCAATGTCGTTCAAAGCATAGACAAACCTTTCTTTTGAATAAGAAAATAGTTTTGTGCCTTCGAGGAAGCACCATTAAGCTCATGGTTAAAGTAAACAGGTCCTTCAAGATGGCACACCCTCTATTCTAAGTCACGAACTCAACAAACCAGATTCGTTCAACTTCGCTCCGTACTATTGCCTAGCTATAATGATCATTGCAATATCCCATAATACCTGAAAGTTTTCTGGAAGCGCATAACAATCACTCGAAGGCCTCAGCGATGTTAAGCCTCTTCAATGTCTGTAAAACCTCTTTACTGCCTTCACGATGTTTCAATGCCTCGAACCCAAGTATTGACGGACAATTCTCACTTCCTCTCCCACAATCTTTCAAATCGAATACTTCAAACAACTTAACTCGGATATGAGTCCTCTTCTTGATCTTCTTCGGTCACGCATACTCTTGTCACCAGAGCTCCAGGGAATCACCTGCTCAAACTAGAGTGGAAACTTACTTTACATGTAATGACTATTATCGCACTGTTTAAGGGAAAACAAGATTGTATGGACATTCGCGTCAATCTTTATGACGCTATACAAACATTCGAAGTTCTTTCTAAGTAAAGTTTGAGTTGCAGGTGTGTTAATGTAAAATCCTTAGTGACATCTATCCAACAGTGATTTGCGATCATTTAATGCCTAGGTCTTACAAAATCTGTTTGCTTAGGAGTCGAATAGAAAAGAAATTATCTTTATCTTTGACATCTGGATGCTTTACTTTTACAGATAAATACCCCTAAAGACTCAAGATCAGAATTGGTTTATGTGTGAATTTATACAACGCAATTATTGAGAATTTATTACTTTTCGTCTGGAGGTAAAGTCTTTGGCATTGTCTTTATCTTGAAAATGTAGAATGCAAATGTAGTCTGCACACAGTGGGCGCATAAAACTTTGCAGCGGCTCAACGGTTTGAATTGTATGCAGGTATTTTCAAGGCTGAATAAGTTTGAGCGTTACAACTGAGACACACACAAAAATATTTTCTCTCCGATCCTTTGGGTCTTAGAGCTCTACTTGCAATTTTAAAAACTAGTTTATTTTTTACATTTTAGATTGAACCTGCAAAACCACATATACGCTCCTTTGAATTCAGCGGTTTTAATAAACACCTGAACTAATTGTAGACTATGCAATATCAGATCTATATATAGTCAAATATACACTGTCGATTGAGTTGCAGAATTGCTAGTATGTACGAATACCACCATTAGTTGGTAATATTGGTAGGAACTGGCCAACAATCATCATTGGCAAATCGAAAAGATCTCTTTTCACAGTCCAGACAGAGCAAAACTCAATAAAGTCAGAATCCCCTAGTTTTGTGTTTGTTTGAGCAAATTTTGTCCCTGACAGCCTTTTTATTAGCTTACATTTAGTGACAATAGTCAGGTGTAAGTTTCCAACCGCTACAGACTTGAAGAGACGAAAATATTCTACAATGGAGTTATCATCGTACATAAGCTCCATGATGAATGTTCTTTTGGACAAAATATCAGATATGCTTAGTCCCAATAAATTTACAAGGTCATTCGAAATGGATACAATTTCTCCTGTTCGCCGCCAAATGATTGTTGGAGAAGCATTTAGACGCGAGAGATTCTCATAATCAAGAAGACATCTCTGAAAAGACATCTCTAGGAAATGAATGTCATACGGTTGCAATAGCGAGTTGTGAAGACTGATGAAGGTTGGACGATAAGATGCAATTAGTTTGAGAATTATTAAAAAATTCTTCCTTTTAACAGACCGCTCGGTCTCTGTGTTTTTCTCGCTAACCGCAAATCTGTTTCGCAAAAAAAATGTTAATGAATGGTAAGACAGTGGATAGTCAAAATTAATAACTGGGTTTGAATAAATATCTTGAACAGTTTGGTAAATGTGATGGGACACTAAAGGCAGCATATATTGTGGTTTGCTTGACTCATGGGAGTCTGAATGACTCTCGGCATTCTTGTCCGCAGTATCAAGCGAAATAAATGGTCTCGTATGATTTGTGTCCAGCTCCAACTCGCTTAAAAACCCCGGTGAAACAAGTGTTGCGGCTGGGGCCGAATAATCTAGTGAAGAGGGCGAAGAGGGCTTTGATATGAGGTCTCCAAGCATCATGTACTCCTGATTAATGAAGTTTGAGTGAAAATTTGCCGTAGTATTGGTTGTGCCTGTTGCTGTAGTTGATGGCGTCGATCCGGGCGACTCTTTGGGACCCCCGTCTACCAGACCACTCAATAGTTGGTTCTGAGAGTTCACTTTATCTGGAGTGAACGCGTCGACAAAATCTGGACGTAAATCAGGACCCGAATGTAAACTTGAAAATGTTTGACTCTCAGGAAGCTTGTCTTGTAGATGTAATTGTTGACGTTGTTGTAGTAGCTCTCGCTGTATGTCATTTTGCTTTGCTTCTACGCTATTAGAGTCGGGTGTTGATGTAAGTCCAGTTTCTTCTCCTGGAGCCATGTATTTTGCTTTTTTTCTGATGATATCAGTACATTGGTGACCAATATTTCGTTTGACACAGTTGACACAGGGTCTGAAATTCAGACATTGTAAGTGTTTTGAGTGACAAAATGTGCAAGCCCGCTGGGTTGGCTTTCTAGCTTTTTTCTCCAAAGGGCTTAAGCGTTTTGTCATGTGGTAAACAGATATGAGAATGAGAAAGAGAAAGAGTGAAAGGGGTTTTGCTATAGGTATAAGCCAGACATGAAAATTATGTATACGAGTCCGGGGAAGAATCTGGGGTACTCCCGGGATGTATAGGGATGAGCCTTAACACGACATTTCCCGGGGCAGAAACGACTCTTGATCCCGGGATTTTCATGTGCAGGTGAAGAGAAACAAAAAAAAAGCAAGTGAATATCGAATTGAAATCGTCTTATAGTTTGCTTATTATTTCTTGCATAATGCTTCGTAGTCTCCTCAAGTTTTCCTTATAAATCAATTTGAAAATGTATGTGTAGCGGCCGTCAACATTTGTCTTTTTTACCCTACAAATTAAGAAAAGAAAGTCTTGTGTACAATAATCATATGAAAGTTAGAGCAATGTTCAATTAACTGTGAATCAATCACGGTTCTCTTGACTCCAATAGCTTAGAATTTGTTTTTGCGATTAAGATTAGACCCCCCCCCTTGGACTCAAAATAGTCATTGTTATAACCTTCTTGAGTCGAAATAAATTTTCGAATTTCCGAGTATTCTCGTTTTCAATAAGATCCAAATCTTATATCTCGTAATTTATCTCTTTTTTTTTGTAGATATGGAATGTATAAACTTAGTCTAAGTATCCTTTTACAACATCCAGAGTAAAATCAAGTCGCCAAGATTAAAAATTAAGCCAAATCTTTTCCAAATGACTTTTAAAACCACTATTCTTTTATTCAGCCTTATTCGGTTTGTATTTTAGGGTATTTTTATATTTTTTTTGTGCTTCTTTGCGTTTTTTGTCTTTGTGCCCAACCCTGTGTGAATTTAAAAATGCAATTACAAAACCCTGCCTCAGCACTGGAGAATTACAGTGCATACTCCTCTCACGAGCTTTTTAAGACAGTTCTTTGAACTAAAAATAATTTATTCTAGTATACGTCAATCGTAAAGTGGAGATGGAGGGAGATCGATGTGGCTCACCTACACTGAAAGCTTTAAGACACATTGTCGTTTGGAAAAAGAGCTCTGAACTCTGCAAAGTACACCACCCTGGAAAACCGCCTTGCTTTTTCCCTTCTCAATTTGCTACAGCAAAGAAACCCCAACCTTTAAAGCTGTTTCCTATCTTCGTACAACAATGCCCAAGTTCAAACGTATACTTGGAGTTCACTAAGCAAGGCAGAAAAAATTCCCAGAGCCCCAAAAAATCCATTGAGTCCAAATACTACGACAAGTTTTCCATCAATAGAAACTCACTGAGAATGTCTACAAAGGATATCAATTTTCGATCGGCATCTTCGCATGCAACACTGTCAAGCATCTACAGCTCACTTGAACTGATTAATAGCTCCAGATTTACTATCTTATCGCCAATCACAAATTTGGTTCATTCTCCCAACTTAAAGCCACGTTTGAGCCATGAGTCGCTTGGAGAAGAAGAAAACAATCATTTTGTAACAAGTCAAGCTCATCCTAATAAAAAGTCAAATGCTTCCTCGGATTTAGATATTGGCAAAATCCAATGGGATTTAAAAGACTATGATCCAATTGAGAGATTCATAGAAGAGATGAGAGCAATGGCTGCATTAGTTGCAACCGAGATTCAAAATTGGAATACAATTTAGTGGCATATTTGTATGCAAACTGGACCAAACTATGATTGATAAAAAATATAGTGATAGTATTTCAAACTTTGTCTTCCAATAAATTTAAATTAAAGGATAAAATTCAAAAATTCCTGTTTTCACAATTACATCAATTTTCATCCTACAATTTGAGTTAGGACAACTTTATTCCCTTTTTCTACACCGATCTTTTATTTCCTATTGAGGAATCTTGCATATAAAATGTTCGAATACGTTTATACTTAATCCGGAAGTTACATCAAGGAATTACCGTATTTGGCAAACCAAACTCCAAATAATTTATAAATCCATTTCCTAAAGAGGCTTTACTTCAAATGGATATTCAATTTGATAGTATATATTTATGGCTGCAATAGCCAAGCCAAGGTTGATCTAAACAACAAATTTGTGCCGCAATCAAATATGAAATTGACTCTACCCATTTTGTGGTTGATCACATTTATGGGAATTGCTCTGTCCCTTCCAGTAAATCCATACTACCCGATTCAGACTTTAGGGAAGCGCATGGAATTTAGCGAAGATGATGGTTTAGTAATTGCTCAGAGAGGGACCGATACCCTGCTCGAGAAAAGAGATATTGCCGCTCTTACCACAGTTTTTACGGCATTAAATAATACAGCAACGATTCAACTCGCAAGGACAGCGCTCCAGGTAGAACTTGTGCGTCAACAAGTGATCAGCTTTGTGGAAGCTTTCATTAAGGAAAAGGGTCTTACGCAGATATTAAAATCTGCAGGGGACTCAGGTTTAGCTACTGATCTTGTGATGCTATTTGTTGTCCATTTTGAAATTTATCCCGGCTTAATTGATATAATCAAAGCGTACAAGGCCGCCTTAAAGTCTGGAGCATTTGGTGGTTCCGGAAGCTCAGGTTCAGGTTCAGGTTCAGGAGGTGGTATTTTGGGTAGCTTGTTTCCTTGGTTAAATTTTGGAGGGTCGTCAGGGGGTTCGAATTCTGGATCGGGCTCTACCACAACTTCTGGGTCAGGTAGCTTTTCAACTGGCTCTAGCACCAGTTCCAGCACCAGCTCCGGGAACAACGGAGGAGGCATTGGCGGCATAATTGGCGGTTTCAACTCTTTTATCACCAATCCGTTCAACATATTCGGTGCTCAGCAGACTTCTTCAGCCTCTGCTACCACGAACACCATGGCCACCGCAGCTGCTACTACCACCGCCTCTACTTCCGCTAGATCAACAGCAAATGTTGCCTCCTCAGTTTCTACCGCATCAACAGTACCTCTTACAACGGCACCGCTTACAGCATCCCCAACGATACCTTTAACAACTACGAGAACTTCGGCAACTCAAACCACGAATCCAACCAATGGCAATAACTTTTTTGGATTTTCATTCTCGCAGCCATCAATTCCTACGTTTTCGTTCCCCAACCCGTTCCAAAATGGTAACAACAACAACAACAACAACAACAACAACAACAACAACAACAACAACGGCGGTGGTGGGCTTTTTGGTTTTTTGAAACGCGAAGATATTGACTTTGAAACTTTTGACCTTGAGGAATTTAGCAAGAGGGATGACGTTACACCAGAGCTTGTTTTAGAGGCATCCATTGCGAGAGTATTGTATGAGAAAAGACAGAATCTTCTTGATTTGACAAGTGCCTATCAAACTATCATTGGAATTATTGGCTCCGATTCAAATATCGAGGAGATATTCGAGTCTTTGCAGAAATCTGGGCTTGCTGTAAACGTTGTCTACAACATGCTCACAGACAACGGCTTCTATACTTTCGTTGTTGAGCTACTCAACGATCTTATTTCCAAGAAAATTATTACGCTTTCCATTCTCTGGAACGCACTTTTACAATCTGGTGTAGTTCCTCAGGTGGCTGGAATTATTATTGGCAACAAAGCTTACCTAAATGCCGTGTTTAGATTCATTGGCGGCATCCTCAATGGACAAGTGCCAATTTTGGGACTATATTCGGCAATCACTAGCTGAAATTAACTATGCAATAAGAAAATAGGTAAAAGGATATATTCTAATATGATAAACTATGTAATCAATGAGAAAAATTAATAATTAAAACAAATGAGCGTCTACACTTGAGGCACTGCTGCGCCATCACCTCTTAAGTCAGAGCCAGCAGCCCATCTTACATTTGCATCCTTCGACAAATTCTTTATACATTGCGAGCGCCCAAAAACTTCCCTTGCATGTCCAGAGACGAAATTGACGACATGCCCCTTCCTTTCGAGCTGTTTGAAAACCTCCAAACTGATACCTTCCTCCACCCGAACAAGCGTCGCTGGTGTTGAGACGGGCCCGAACGAACCTTTACCTAGATCCATATGTCTACCGGATTCATCAGGTTCGAGGCAAATCCTTGGCGCGTCGAGCGCTTCTTGAGGAGAAAAGCCAAACAAAACTAAGTTAAGAAATATTTGAACATGACATTGGGGCTGTGCCCAACCTCCCATACATGCAACTGACGCAAAAAGTTCGTTTGTTGTCGTGTCGGTAATTAAGGAAGGAATTATAGTGTGATATGGCCGTTTGCCTCCTTCAAGTGAATTGATGGCTTTATGACTGAGGTTAAAATTTGCGCCTCTACTCTGCAAACAAAATCCATAGTCGTCTGGAATGATGCATGAACCAAAAGTAGAGAAAACAGAATTGATAAACGAGCAAGCGTCGCCATTTTGGTCGGTAACAGAGAAGTACACGGTGTCAGATTTATACATTGGATTTGGAACTGAATGCACGTCGTCTCGCATCATTACCTTATTATTCTTGATAATTTTGGATCTTTCTCTCAAATGATCTTCTGAGAGGACTTTTTTAACGTCAATTTCCGGGTGGAATTCTAGATCAGCCACAGAATGTTCAGAGTCATAGAAGGCCAATTTCAAAGCCTCGATTAAAAGGTGCAAATATTCAACCAGGTTGTGTTTGAGCGCTTTCAAATCAATTTCGTCCCTTTTGGCTAATTCCCTGATATACCCTAAAGCAAACAACGCGACAATACCTTGACCATTAGGCGGGATTTCCCAAATCAGCTTTCCAAGAAAACTTAAGCTAATAGGCTCGACGAATTTTGAAGTATGATTAGCCAAATCACTCAATTCCATCACCCCGCCTCTTTCCTGGATCTTGTCAACTATCTTTTGCGCGACATCTCCTTTATAAAATCCATCTTTGCCCTCAGCGACTATTGTTCGAAATAATCGGGCAAGGGGCTTATTTGTAAAGAATTGACCCTCTTGACAAAAAGACCCGTCCTCATTGAGAAAAGTCTTAGCGTTATCTCCACTCATTCTGACTAAATCAGGCAGCGCAGTTCTCCATATATCTGCAGAGACTTCCGAAACAATGAAGCCGTTTTCCGCAAGATCAATAGCAGGAGCAAATACATCAGATAAAGATACCTTTTGAGACCCCCAATTCTCCATAGCATCAATCCACCCAGCAATTGCACCAGGTACAGTGATTGCGTGAACATTACGAAGAGGAAGACGAGGGCCCGTGACAGATGGATCCGATTCATGGATCAATTCTATCGATAGCTTTTGCGGAGACTTTCCGCTTCCATTCAATCCGTGAACCTTCTTTGTTTGCTTCTCATAATAAAGTAGAAAACAGTCACCTCCCACTCCTGTGGATGGAGGTTCGACAACGCATAAGGCAGCAGAGATCGCAACTGCTGCATCAACGCAATTACCTCCTTTTTCCAAAATCTGAATCCCAGCTGCATTAGCCAAAGGCTGAGATGATGCAACCATTCCCTTTGTGGAATGAACAACTGAGCGTCTAGAATAAAACCTATTATTAAACATGAGATAGATAAGTGAAGAATTGAAGGAAACGGTCGTTTTATATTTTGGGTAGCGAGTACTCCTATATTTATACTTATCTCCCCCACAAATTCAACTGGCGAGTACTGCATAAGGGAATTTGCAGCGGTTAGGAGGAGACAATCAAGTGCAGGAAGGACATATCGGAATTTGAGGACAAGAACTTTTAAAAATGCGATAACGTAGTGCAGAAATTGTTTTCATATTTATCATATATCTTACTATTCAAATGTCTCCAGGTAGTAGTAAATGGAGGGTGCCCCCATATGCCAGCGATTTTTTCTACAGGCAGCATCAACGGTATAGTTGAAATCTGACGGCCCACAAGTTAGGCATGCCATTGAATGAAAATAAGTTTTAGAGCTGAGCTCTTTGGCAGTGGCAGTGACTATGCTTTCAACATCAGGTCGCGAGTAGTGAAACAGAATATGCTCAGAGGAGGCAATGGTATACTTTACATGATTTTGTGAATCATCGGTTTTTGAGCTGCTTCCTATTGAAGAGCATGTAGAAGTAGTGTCTCTATCCTCTCTTGTGAAGTAGAAGTTAAGTTTCAAATTACCAGATTCGAGATAGGGATAAAACTCACTCCAAATATGATCGTACCATTTGAGGTGCGCTTTCTTTTTGAAGACTAGGTTTAACGATACCTTGCAGTTTTGTGGCCGATATAAGTAATCGTCTGCTTCATCTTTGGTTTTAATTTCCTCCAAAAGGTCAAGTGCAACTGGAAGAGTGAACGAAGAACCCGAACCTGCTGAGAATAGTGAGACGGCTTCAAATCTTATGAGAGGCTGGTAATTTGCTCCGAATGGGCCGTTCATTCCTGCCTTTATTTCATATATTGCGGGTTTTTCGAAGGCCGCAACTAATTCTTGTAGGCTGTTATCTGAAGTTGCCATTACTTGTATGTTCTTCTCTTTACCAAAACTTGATTCACCGTCTTCATTACTAACCAGAGTAATACCGAGGTTATTTTCCTCGCTTTTATTCATGCCCATGACTTCAATCTTTTCATGGAGGTTCTTAGTAAAGCCTGTTTTTTTACGTATGATAATAACCATCTTTCCGGAGGCTGGCAACGAGGAAATTGTAAATGGATGATATGCAAGCAAGGCTACCTTATTGCAATTGAAGTATACATGTTGACCGGCTTTCCAAGTACCGTACCTAGGAACGAAACACCACCACCACCTTCTAGGGTTTGCGCGAGATATCTTAATGGGTATTGAAACTCTTGTAGTTGAATCATCAAGGATTTCGAATTCACATTTACCTTTAGTCGGGCCCCTTCTCTTGTGAATAATACCAAGTACTCTTGCCACAATTCTATCTAAGACCAAAAGATGAACCCCCAAAAGAACAGAAAAATGAGTTCTTCCATTATGGAAATAAAGAAGTAGTAGAAAAACAAAATTGAATATTCTATGTTGAGCCATGAAGACTTCAAAAGCGAAGTTTCGAATAAACTTGAGCGAACCGAGATTCATCATTCCTAAGCATGAGAAGGCAATAAATCCAAATATTTGAGGTGGAATCTGCACCATAATGTAAAATTTGAGGCCAATCCAGTATTGTAAAGAAAGAGACATATGGAGAGCGGCGGCAATAAACATAAACCGTCCAAGCCATTTGTGAAAGAAGACAGACTTGTCGGCTGTGAGACCTGAGATAGCTGAGATGAAATTGTTCTTCAGAACAAACAATAAAACAGCAGGAACTTGTGCGACGCTTATCAGCCCGAGTCTTTTGGAAACAACATACAGTTTCGGCTCATAATTGATCTCATCAGTCTGGGCAACACAAAAGAAGGAATTTAACCCAACGTGGAGAGCTGCCACCAAAAGCAAGCTTGGTTGAAAATACAAGCGTCGCTTCAAAAGTGAACATGAATAAGTTTTGTTGAATGCATCACTTATCTTAAGAAAAGTGAAGTATGGCCGGAAATTAAGAGAGGACTCAGTTCTTAATGCTCTTAAACTCCATGGAATCCATGAAAATACAAGTCCGTGAATAAAAGGAAGAAGTAAATCCACAACGAGTGATAGGACAAGGTACTTTAAATTACGCTCCTTCTCTACCTCAAATTGTCTGTTAAGAGGAATATCCATAGTAGCTCAAATTAATCGAAATGCCGAAAAAAATATACCAAAATGCTTTTCTTTGGATTAAAGGACTTTTTTGATATTTTTAAGAAATTTCTTGGCTTTCACTGCTTAGTCAAATAAAGTAATCGGATACAAAAAACGATTGATAGATAAACTACCCATTCTTGGCTTTGACATATGATATACTAGTTCGGACTTTTCGGTCTTTTATATGGTAATGAGTTTTTTGTTAACCTAAAGAAATTTGGAGCCAAGTCTCAATCATCAAGGTGTATCAATTTACGGATCCTTATGATCACAATGAGTCTTTCCGAAAATATGGCAAATGACACCTGTCCACATAATAGAACAATCGCCTTATATTTAAAGATTTTAAGGTTAAGCAAAAATCCCATCTTATTTGGTGTACTATGATCTGTTTCGGCATGTCCGAACATCGGTTTACCAAGTAAATGTGACACTCAACTGGTGAAGACTGTATTAATGTCACCCAGAGCCTTGGCTACGTACATTGACTTACTCCCAAAAAACTCCATTAGCTTTTTCTTCAAGATGAATCTTAATATGTTCCTTGGAAAACTTCTCACTGTTATCTTATTGTTTGCTGCTTCGGTTCGTGGTGATAATTGGTCTACGTATCCTGCAGTTCCTAAGACAGCATCCATTAACGGTTTCGCTGATCCCATCAAATCTCAGCTTCCTTCTTGTGCTTCCGACTGCGCAGACCTTTCAACAAATAATACTCCATGCCCCTATTGGGACACGGGATGTTTGTGTATTATGCCACAATGGGCTGGGCAGGTTGCTGGATGCATAGCTCAATCATGCTCTGGATCTGACGTTGTGTCCGCAACTTCTTTGGCCTATTCGTTGTGCTCCAAGGTAGGTGCTAACCTATGGATGATGCCTGCGTCAGTATCTACAGAATTGTCCCTAGCAGCAGGAAGATCTGTGGACAAAACACTGTCGGTAATTACCGAAAGTGGTACAACTAAGACAATTTTGCAGCCAACATCCGAATCGGACACCTTAGGTGCAGCTCGCACAAGTGCATCCTTGGCATCTCCCACAAGCACCAGCTTTACATCTCAAGTGCAATCCACTACGGGACTGAGCGATGGAGGAACGAGCCTGATCTCAACAATTTTAGTATTTTTTTTGTTGCCCGTTGTAGCCATTGCTGTATGAGTGAACCTGAAAGACGCTACTCGTTTTCAAAATGATAAAGATAAATATCTCAATAAACAATGAAATCGATATATGAATCTGTTAAATTACGAGATAAAAAAAATTGACTGCAAAATTGCGGGGGGACAGTGCTCAAGGATATTTGTTCCACTTCCGATATCACGGATTTATCGGAATTTACTATTTCTTACTTTTCTATTATTGAGTAGTTTAATTCCTGATTCCGGATTTCAAGGCTTGGTTTAGAGAAATTAAACGACATGCATTGCCTCGTAACCATCACTTTAATAAGGATGTAACCGATACATCGGCCCTTAAATTACAATATGGAAAATTATATAAAGATGGGCATTTATCGCTTGTTCAGTCAAATCCATATCAATTACGACTGTTCGCAAAAATGAAATTATCCAATCTTTCGCTTCTTTCCATAGCTACATTCGTAACTGCCGCTGATAATCCTTACAGTAACTATCCTTCGGTTGCAAAAACGGCTACAATCAATGGTTTTGCCGATAAGGTGTACGATGCTTACCCACAATGTGCCAAAGAGTGCCTTAAGCAGTCGACTGCCAATACTCCTTGTCCATACTGGGATATTGGATGTCTTTGTGTCATGTCTCAGTGGAATTCACCTGTCGCCCAATGTATCGCCAATAATTGTGCTGGTTCTGATGTTAGCTCTGCCTCAAACGTTGCTGTGAACTCATGTTCGGCCGCTGGTGTTTGGCTGCCTTATTGGATAATCAATGATGCAGCTTCTAGCGCATTAAATTCTGCTGCCCAAAAACAAGTCGCTGCTTCAACTACCTCTGAAGCATCATCTTCTGTTTCTTCTTCAGCAGCTGTTCCAGCCAGTACATCAGCCGCACCAAACACTGCTTCATCTACTTCAGCCGCACCTTCTTCGCCTGTTTCAACTCCTTCGGAAACTCAAGTTACTTCAAAGTCTCTGGTGTCATCAGAAGCTAAAAAATCTGCAGTGTCTTCAAGTCCACTTACTCTGGCAACGCTGGCTTCGTCTGGAGCAGGCTCCTCTTCAACAAAAAGGTCTTCGAGTCAATCTGTTCCTATTTCTTCCTTTTCTTGGTCGAAGTCTCTGACTGGAAGTAGTGTAACAGTCACATTATCAAAAAATTGCACTTCCTGTTCCGGCACTTCCCCTGTCGGTCCTTCGATTATCGCCTCTGCTAATGGTGTCGCTCAAGTTGGTCCAGTGTTGATTGCAGGGGCCCTTGCTGCAATTGCTGCTTTAGTATAACAGACTACTGAGTGTTTTTTAGAATAATACATCTATTTCTCCACATTGATTATTATTAAAAAAATTCCACATGTAACTACTTTTTGCCAATAAATGAGGGAGTATATAAAACATCCGTCCTGCACACTACATGAATCTACTTCAAATCTTGGTCCTGGGTACCTTTCTCATAAAAGGAATATGCTGTGGTGTAAGGGCGAGTTGGATTGAAAGCAAATTCTTAAATCCTGGTATTATTCAAAATCGATCATTAGTGTGGGAATTTTGTATAATGTACTTTTCGTGGAGTAACCTATCGAGTCACTTCGGACCTGTACCTCAACACTAACCGGAAGGACGCCTTCCCCACACTTTATCAGGTATTTCATCGTCATATTCTTCAATAAATGACCACGCAAAATTCATAGCAAGAGCGACAAAGCAAGACATAAATTTGCAATGGGACTTCTGATATTCTCGCAGATTTCTTGGTGGCAGATTGTGGTTATAGTGATCGTTTTCGTGGTAGCGAAACGAGTATGGCGGGCTGTACATAACCAACAACTAAGTCGAAAATGGAAAACTGAACCCATGAAAAAAATCTCCATTTCAATAATCGAACGAATTCTAGAAGTGCGTTATTTATGCTCGTCCGGCAAGTTTTTCGATAATTATAAGCTTAGATTTGACATCGAGGACACACACACGCTACGTACAAACTTCCTTGGGAACGCAATAATTCTCACCAAAAGTCCAAAAAACATTAAATGGGTATTGAGCAAGGATTTTAATAATTGGGATTTGGGAAGCAGACCTACAGCTTTTGGTCCACTTCTTGGAAATGGTATATTTGTGGCTGAGGGTGACCGTTGGAAGCATCTGCGAGAAATGCTTAAACCTCAATTTATGCGGGAACAAATATCGCATGTTAGCATGCTTGAGCCCCATGTTGATGTTTTAAAGAAGCTTATTGTGATGCTGAAGGGCCAAGCCTTTGATATTCAGCGTTTATTTCACAAGCTCACTATGGATGCTTCCACACAGTTTCTATTTGGTGAAAGTGTATCGTCTTTAAAAATTGAGCTCGCAGGTCAAGATTTGAATCCTGATGATATTAAACGCAAAATTGAATTCGAACAGTCTCTACTGTATGTTCAGGAGTATATCTTCTTTCGTGTTTTGTTCTTTCAACTCAAATGGGTCTGGAACTCACTTAAGTTTCGCCGTAGTATAGCAAATGTTCACAAATTTACTATGGATTATGTTAAAGAAACGGTCAGGCTGAAAGCGAAAGGGAGAAATGAGCTTCTGTATGTGTTTCTTGATGAACTAATGAAGATAACAAATGACCCTGGTATTCTTCGTGATGAATCTTTGAATATCATGCTTGCTGGAAGATCAACCACTGCTAGTCTTCTTCTGTCAATCTTCTACGAGTTAGCTCGTAATCCAAGAGTTTGGAAGAAACTAAGATCAGAAGTATTGAATACATTTGGATCGGGCGAAAGTCCAGAGGAGCTTTCGCAACTTACATTTGAAAACCTCAAGAGGTGCGCGTATTTGAAATACGTTTTAAATGAAACACTTAGGTTGTATCCGCCTGTGATGCTGAATCTTCGGAGAGCAGTAAGAGATACCTACCTTCCAGAAGGTGGAGGTCCCCAGGGAGTAAAACCATGTCTAATAAACAAAGGAGAATATATAGCCTTGCATATATACTCTATGCATAGGCTGGAGGACGTTTTTGGTCACGACGCAGCCGTGTACAACCCTGAACGGTGGGAAAGCATCTCCTCCAGAGTTGGCTCAGCCTTTATCCCATTTGGTACGGGACCACGCGTCTGTTTAGGCCAACAGTATGCACTAACAGAGGCTCTGTACGTTACTGTAAGACTTTTACAGCTATTTTCAAACATATCTTCCAATAACAGCAAGGCATACCCCCCACCTAAAAGAATCACAGCGACCTTACAGTTCAGCGAAGGTGTCATCATATCTTTGTCTTAGTAGAATATTATTTACTCGTGCGTTAAAAGGAGCGTTGAAAAACTCACTTTATTATTAGCATATGAAATATACGTTTGCATTTAGAAACAGTAAAAAGTAATATTACCATTAAGGTGAATCCTGTTTTCAAGAAATGCAATTTTCGGTCCCCAAGATTTCAATCTCCGTTAAGGGACATCGGGTGCATGGAAGTGTTTTCGACCCTACACTTTATGTCACCGTGATTTTGATCAAGTGCAACGGTCATGGCGGATTTAATGTATAAAACGGCGATAAATTCGCTTAGCCATCGGTCTCTTTGGGCCGAACTACCGAGGCAGAGACTTTTGCTGAATGTAACTTTTAAATCCAAATTTAATAAAAGATATTTAAATTTCACTACATACGTATTTTTGAAATGTTTTTTATTGTTTAAAGATCGTGATATTTGTAGACGCATGTGTGAGGATGACGACTGCATGGATCCATTTAAGGCATACTCCGCTCATTCTGTGCAGTACATCTCACTTTTTTACCCATTAGAGTATCTTTTCAAAATTGTGCGAAGTAGTATTGCCAACTTGTGATAATCTAAGTTGCGGGGGATGCTACAGAAACACTATATATGAGAACAAGATCCTATCATTGCAGTCAAGTTTATCATCCTTGACAACTTAGCTCCTTTCTCTTCTAATTTGAGAGCGCCTTATCTATCACTTCTCCAAGCGAACTTACCATCGAAACCAAGAACAAATACAGAAATATGACCGTCAAAGTTAAGCCCGACAGAATTTGGTCCATCCATGATGACCATGAGGTTGTGTTGAAACAAACATGGTCTGTCCTTTTGAAATCTTTCGGCTACGGTTTCGAAGATAGATCTTTCGAACAATTGGAAGATCTGACAGGCTATGCGACTTCCAAGAGTCCCAATGCTCTTCCCAAGATCTCCTCAACTTCCATTGTACCCGACTGCCCTGCTCCTACTAAGAAAACTATTGAAACTTTCCACGCCCTTAATGGCAATGCGTTCCTCCTTCAAGGCAAGTTTGATACTTCCGCTAATGGCCCGGAGTCTGAGAAGTATAGTCATTTAGAAAAATTTGACATGGCAATTTTGCACCAGTCTCTTTTCTCAAGTTTGAGAAATGACCATCCGGACAACAACTTACTTCGTTTTGTTAGAGCGAGAAAGTTCAAGTTAGGTCCTATAATTGACATGGCTGCACATTGTATGGAATGGAAGACAACCTCCCATTGTGTTGATAAATGGACTAGTGAGGGAGACTCTACTATAGCATTCTCCAAAAAACATCCAGAGCTCATTAAGGCTTTTGAGATGAAGAAAGTCTATTTGAGAGGAAAGGACAAGGACGGTGGACCTATCTGCGTTATTCGTGTCAAGAAACACTTCGGCTCTGACTGTCCAGAGAAAGATTTCGAGATTTTCATTTGTCTTATTATTGAATGGTGCAGACTTGCTTTAAATGACTTCACTCTCGGAAATGACGGCGCAAACATCCTTTTTGACATGTCTGGATTTTCATTGAAGAATGCTGATTTAAATGCTGTTAAATTCTTAGCCAAAGCATTTGAGGCAAACTACCCAGAGAGTCTTTCTGCAATTTGGATTCACAAAGCTCCATGGATCTTCAACGCCGTGTGGAAGATTATCAAGGGTTGGTTAGATCCCGTTGTTGCTTCAAAGATCCACTTCACAAAATCATCTTCAGACTTAGAAGAATTTGTGGATATCAAAAACATTCCCAAGGATTTGGGTGGATTGGATGATTATGACCCTGAATACGTAGTACCAACACCACAGAACAGTGCTAGGAAGGCTAAGGATGAAAAGTACGAAAAGTTGATTGCCCACAGAGAGCAATTAAGCTTGACATTTCTTCAGACTACTATTGCCTGGATAGAAGCTAAAACACAGGAAGAGTCTACAAAATGGTTAAATGCTAAAATTCAGTTGGGAGGAGAATTGGCTCAAAATTATATCGAATTGGATCCTTACATCCGTGAAAGAGGCTACTTTGACAGAAATGGCGCAATTTCAAAATTGGGATTCTAGAATAACTTCTTATAGTTTTTTTCGACATACACAATAAATGAATCATGACAATGTCTGTAAGAAGAGGCATCAGCCGCACGTACATGGGCAAGAGACACTTCTGTGCATTTGACTCCTGTTTGCAGCCCCGTCCGCCTCAGCTTTAACACGACCTGCATTTCTATTATTGTCAAATACATATTAAACAAGATTCACGGTCGAATCCATGAGCAAAAAAGATATGTCACATTTTCATTTTTTTTAAGCAGTCATAAAAAGTTAAAAAACGTTTTACCTCACATTTTTCATGCAAAGGGACGAATACATACAAATTTTCAAATTGTAGTTAGTCATATAAGTATAATAAAAAATTTTCTATTTCAAACTAAAATTATGAAATAAAAAATAATAAAAATCAAAGGTAATTATTGATCATAATTTTTTTGCTTAGATCAACAAAGCAGCGATACCAGCAACACCGATAGCACCGACGGCGTTCTTGGCAGCACCAGCGGCAAAAGTGACAGTGGCACTAGCTGGAGGAGCGGAAGCAGAGCCGACAGTAGCAACGGTGGTGGCTGGAGGAACAACACAGAAAGCGCAAGTAATGGTGGTAGGAGCGGTAACAGTGATTGGGGTAGCAGCACAAGCGTTGTTGCTACAAGAAGTGATGGTAACAACGGTGGCAAGTGGGCAGTAAGTGGTGTAAGAGGTAATGGTGCTGTTAGACCAAGCAACGACAGAAGAAGCTCTAGCAGAGGAGGCTGGAGCAGAAGATCTGACAGAGGAAGCTCTAGCAGAAGAAGCTGGAGCAGAAGATCTGGCAGAGGAAGCTCTAACAGAAGAGGCTGGAGCAGAGGATCTGGCAGAGGAAGCTCTAGCAGAAGAGACTGGAGCAGAGGATCTGGCAGAGGAAGCACCGGCAGAAGAGGAGTTGGCAGCAACAACGGAAGCGGAAGCAAGAGCAGCGGAAACGAGAGAAAGCTTCATTTTAAGAGCGAATGTGGGTTAGTTGATTGATAGAAATTAATTTTTTGTAAAGAAATGCCCTCCAATTTATAGTTTTTTTTCGACTATACTCAGCTGCCCGGTTTTGCCGTCAAACCCCATCTCTAATCCTTCATTCCTGCACAATGCATTTTTAGAGCCTTGTCTACCGTGTACGGTATGTCAAATTGACGGGAATTTCCAGTTTTAGTCGTCTAGACGCCAAACTTGGAGCCTATTTCAGCTATGCATCAAACGCCTCGCCTTATTCAAATATCTTTATAGCCATTTAAAGAAAACATCACGAGTTATTACAGAAGCAAGAAGCGATCAACAATTAACTGTTCTCAAGATAGTGGTCGATGACAGCCGATACAAAAGATTCTCGCTCAACGTTGTCTTTAAACTTTAATAGCTTTGGCTGGTGCTTAAGGTTGGTTCTGCATGATTCTAGATTTGGTTTACCTATTTTTGTTTTCAAACGATCAATATTTTAAGCGCTGCGCGCTATGCGTATTATCATCGTTATTGTACTGCACACCGAAGTATGCAAACCGAGGCGGTAGAAAGAAAACGATGTCAAATTTTATTAAATGGACTTCCTCGTGTTTGCTCTTCGAACTTGGAGAAAAACCAAAACTGATCGATCTTTTAGGATAACTTTTGGTCTACCAAGAAAAAGCCGCTTTTAAAAACATACTATATTCAAAGCATGTTCTTTTGTTTTCTCTTTCGATTTTCTGGGCCGGCACTTGTAGTGTTTACATGAAATTAACAAATTAAGCATTTTTTAAGTTTAAGCAATATACTGTGCAGGTATAACACCACATGTGTCAACTCTATATTTTGGCTTGCATACGAGGAGAAAAGTCTCCACACATCTCAAGTTACTTTGAGTGAAGTGTTTTTTTTTCTCTATGCCCTATCATTTTCAAGAGTTGTATGCTACTTTTAGAATAAAATATAAGATTCCGAGACATTTAATTTCCACAGTTTATTTTCGAAAAGATCCGATATGGTGTAATGGCTAGCACAGTTCGCTCTCACCGAGCAGATCGGGGTTCGATTCCCCGTATCGGAGAATTTTTTTTTTATCGCAAGGAATTTGCAAGCTATACTGAATAAGTGAAGAGAACGATATCAGAACTTATTTCTCCGCTTCTTTGACAAATGAAGCTTAATTGCGCAAATGCTTTTTTGGATTCAAAACGCCATACTAAATGCAAAAAATGAAGCTAGTGGTATTTTTTAAGCTTGTTTTTATATCGAAATGCTTATACATATAAAAAATTCTTAAAAGGAATATTCTAATTCCACTACTTATTTTTGCAACACAGCGAGATTGAATGTTACTTGTAGAACAATTCGACTAAACAATCGACAGAACTCATAAAAGAAAACATTCGAGGATGAAACTTGGATCAAACTTTGATACACTTGAAACGTTACGGCGAAGAAAAGAATATTCACAAGTTATAGATCAAGAGCTTTGTTGTAGACCGGTAGGACAATTCTTATTTTAACGCTGATCGAAGCATTGACTTAATTTCGAGTTATGAATCTACTAAAGCCACTTTCTAAGGAAAACAAATCTTGAATGAATGTTGTTGCCGACGCGTTAAAGCTGCAAGTTTATTGACCAGACGCGAAAACAATTACTAATTTGATAATCTAACGAAACCTGTTGTTAACGCTTGTTTGCAATCATGAATCCTTCTCATCGAATTATAGCGATGTTTGTTTCCTTTCTAGTATACTTCTGTAGCTAGTCCCACCGTGTTACTTGCGACTTAACCTTGGGTGCATGCAACGCTTATGGTTTTATATATAGGTATATTTGAGTGCAACAGAATGTAGAAAATTTTCTCCCTATTTCTCAAGAGCGAGACATTACATATCCTTTGTTGTGGCAGATCGGGCGTAGTTTAGAATCCATTTCAAAGTTGAGACTCTTGGTATGTAGGTTTTTTATGAATGGAAATGGCAAATAATTGAAGCCCGTCATTGCATTAGAATGTGTTACCCGTCTGTTTGTTTAACCTTCATGCGAATCTCATTTTCACTCGTATATGCAAACTAAATACGACTTGACATGCGCAAAAATAGACTTTTTCTTCCGCATTTGCCTTACATGGCTCACTTGACATAATTTAGAAGTACACAGGAATGCGCTTATTACTGGTAAACATGCATGCAATATCGTCGTTATTATCCATAATCCAATTCTGGAATGTGAGTCAATCAATATTACCGCTGTTACAGCATTTTCGAAAAACATATAAAAAATTTTTTTGCTTTCATTACTGGCATCTGCTTTATTGAAACCTATTAAATTATACTACTTTACTAGGGCGATATTGAACATGCCAATCATTAAATTAACATTTGTTGGATTTGTTGGATTAAAACAAATTTACTCACAAAACCACACTCTCAACATGCACTCTTTAAGATAGTTGCGCATTTCGAGTAGTTTAAGTTCTGGATCAATCCAACCAGCCATGCTGGAACAAACTTCGGAGGTATAGACCAACTGAACAGCAAAGCTAACACAATTATTGAAACCAAAATTGAAACGCTATTTATTCACTATTAGTTTATGCATTCTCTTTGCCCTTTGTATGGAAGGGCGATGGGCCATATAATGAAGTTCGATAAGTAGTTCCCTACATTTACAGCGTCAGCAATGATTCCAAGCACAACACTAGACACGAGAATTTGCATGTAGTAGTAATTCTAATAGCTTAAATCGTCAGATTTACCACATATTGTTTTCACATCGGCTTCATAAAAGTCAGTCTCTACCAATTTTTTGTTCCATTCTTCAGGTGTTTGCGCAAAATTTTTTTCAAATCAATTGCTTAATTTCAATCTTAATACTTTGCGAATATTATATGGACCTCTCGTTAGCGCTTTGACAACCATTCAATAATTATCAATACCACAACAGAAACTCTACACAAGGCAGGCAAACTTCAAATTCAATCAGTTTAGTTTGCTGCGAGTAGATTCTTGATATTTGAATGTTTGCATTGAAATGGAGTCGCAAAAGATGCACCTTTCACGTTCAAGGCTAGCGAATGTGGCCTGAGGATAATGCCCATCAATCGATGATTTAAAGTACCTCATAGGGATTCTACCGCATCTCTTGAAACACCCTTCGATTGGAGGCGATAACACTGGCGGTATAAGTAAGTTCGCTATTTAATTGTCATATCTCAAATTTAATTTCCAAAAGATTGAATGAGGTTCGGAACCGAGTATAATTTGCAATAGGAACAATTGATACCCTCGGGTGGTAATGAAAGCGACTGACAAGAATCTTGCGTCTATAGGTGTTGGCTACACTTGCTGTGATTCAAAGATGTCTTAAAAAAATCTCAAATCAAGACACTTAGGCGTAGAAGTTAAATCAATGAAGCTATTGCTTTTGTATAAATTCCTGATAAGAAAAGCCAGTGCGATTAACCCAATATGTCAAAGTCAACAAAGCTAGACTTTGATCGTTTATCTAAGTACCGTTTAATCAGATCAATATCGTTGTTACAACTTTCTCAAGTGATTCGACATCGACGAACAGTACTGTTATGGGTATTCTCTTAAGCAGTGAAGAGCAGCTCAAGCTCGAATAAAATTGGACTCCATAATCACTATTGCCGCTTACATTAATAAGACCTCAATGCTATATGTCGTTTCCCATTACGAATTTGATGACAATCACGTGAATGGGAAGATCTGTTTTGTGCCGGACTGAAGTCCTCTAGTATGTTGATCATACTGTTCAATGACACTAGCAATAGGAAGCGGGTCAATCTCCATATTATTGGGGTTTATTACAATTAATCGAATTAATCTCTATATTATAATACTAATTTCGCCTGCTTTTATATTTGGTCCAGTCGTGTCTAACACAAGTTCCCAACACATTATACTGGTCCAATCAACAGTTAATATCTCTCAGAATTCTCTAATAGAATATGCGCTTAAGACTTGTCATGTCTTATATCTGCATAATTAAGGAAAGACTAATAGCGTAGTATTACTATGCTCTTGTAAGGCTTCTGTACACTGACCTGCACATAATATATCTTCCAGATGTACATCAGTACATCTCAACAAGATCGACAACTGCCCTCGTCGATTGCTTTTGTACAAAATACATCTTGCCCAAATAGACAGCTATGAATTGGACGATTTTTTCTGGTGTCTTAAGCCTTAAGCAAGACGATGATAGTTCAGTCAGGTGAGCCTATTATGAGAATAAAATTGTGGCAAGATCTGGTAATAGAGGGTCAAGATCATCTATTTTAGAAACGAAAACTATTTGCACTAGCATTAAGAGAGCCAGTATGATCTGAACGATTGAAGATGCTATTAGGCAGATCTCAGTAAGACCTTAAGACTCCTCAGCTACAACAGAGGCGAACGGGCCCATTCAAGTATCTTCGGAATTGCTTTGTTTAGCCCCTGGCTAAATTTCGCTCCTCGCGCAATATGTTTGTTCAAAAACTGCTACTCTTGGATATTCAATTTCTTTTTCGGCCCTTCTCTTAGCCTTTGCCTATTGCATCCAACTATGCCATTCTCAGTGACTACGTTATTTCACTAATATTCTTCCAGGAAATGGATAATCACTAAATACCCATAAATACTTACCCTTTACCCGGAAACAATCTACTAGTCATGTAGGCAGCGGATAAACCGGCAATAACAACAATCCCTTAAAAAGGCTTGACAATTTTGTCCAGATAGACACGCGAGTGAGTGCAAGATATGAAAATTGAACCACATATTTACCTCCAAGCGATTCAAAGAAAAATAAAATAAAGCTTGCCTTCAATTCGGAAGTAGGATTTGAGTATCCACTGATTTAAGACTTTAGATTCATGCCAATTAGTTAGATGGGAATAAGTTCTCTCACCCAAATCGGTGACATAGACTGGTTAAAAATTTGCAATTTGAATGACTCGAGCCTATTTTAACTTATCAAATGACCAAAAATTAAGTTTTTTTTTTTTTTTTTTGTGCTATAAATATCATTGACTATGTAACTAATTAATGTACAGACCAAAGACCTACCGAAAACAAATGGGACAGGCAAAGTACTCGGCCTGAAAATCGCAATGTATGTAGACAGAGTTCCATTAATAATCGACCGATTTCAATGCCAATTCGTAGACGACCAGTTTCTATCCCTATTGCAACTAGCAGCAGATAACGCCCGCGCATTAGTAAGGGGGTTTTAGAACGGACAGTCAATAGGGTCGTTCCCGTAAAGTCTTAAATTGGGCACGTTGTTGCCTATGTGAAACGAATTAATGTATTCCTGGGGATTGTTTTGCTTGAATAGCTTTCTTCTCAGGTTTCTCCAGAAACCGATGCATTGTCGGCGGCTGTTTTAAAGACGTAGAGAATTGTGCTCTGTTCCGCTTCCTTTCTGGTTTTGAATTTATGGGAATCAATTCACATTGATTTATCCAGATTAACTGAACAATTCGACGCTTTTGGAAAATTATTAAAATGTCGTTTGAGTATGAGATTGTCCGCGAAAGCGGTGACTTTGGATGGTTTCAAGTGTCTCAAATTGATGCTGCGAAGTCGTCCGCCGTGTTGGTTTTCGTCGAGGTGGTAAAGCATTGGCTCTAGCGCAAGAGTGAAGAGAAATGGAAAGAACGCATTTCTCTGCATTGATCCAACCTCGATTGAAAACTTGATTTATACCGGTCAGAGTGTCTGCAATTCCATGATCATGAGAAGCTTCTATGAGATCGTTTATTCTCCTTTGTCTACTATACATCGAAGATGTGCTCCTATTTTTTTTTTTTTTTTTTTTTTGTGCTATAAATATCATTGACTATGTAGCTAACTAAAGTACAGACTAGACACCTACCGACTGCAAATGAGACAGGCAAAGTTCGCAACCAGAACATCGCAATATACAGAACAAATGTCCCATAAAACTCTGGCCGATTCCGATGCCAATTCGTAGACGACCGGCTTCTAACCCTATTGCAACTAGCCGCTGACAAA